>VXBI01006788.1:192390-310275 GCA_013397375.1 Toxostoma redivivum
TCCTTGCTGCCCTGCTGTCGCCTCCGGCGGCGGGACGCGGGGTGACGGCAGCTCCGGGGCGTCCAGGCACCCGCGGGTGCCTGCTGTAGCCTCTGGTTGTGTAGCAAACGCAAAGGTAAAGCACCAAGGTTATGTGGTCCTCGGCTTCGTGCTGCCGAGATCTTGTCCTAGTGGTTATAGACACATAACCTGTGGACTAGAGTGAATGTCAGCCCCTGGTCTTTATACCCATGTAGTGTTTGCTCATTGTGCCCACAGTTCCCGAGTCAGGTGCCTTCGGCTCGGTGCCTTAAAAGGCCAGTCCGTTCAGCTAATGGAAGGTGTTGAGTCTCTTGTAGGTGGTGGTGACCTGCAGTGTTCGTGGCTGTGCATCTCGGTCCCTGCCGCTGTGGCCGCTTCTTCAAAAGCCGAAGGATGCTAGCCAAGACCAAGCTCTCGGTTCTTGATGGAAACCTATTCTGGACCTGGGTCTCCGGGTCCTGCAAATAAGGTGTTTGTAGAGTAGTCAGGTTCTGGGTTTATTGATTGTATCCTCTGTTACTCATTTAAGAAAATGTTATAACATTTACCGCAGCATTTCAGGTGGTGGATGTTCATCTACAGCGTAATTTCACTTCCCAGTTGTCCTTTGGAAAAGGCCCAGTTATTACATTAGTTAATTCACAGATTCACAGAATATTCTGAGTTGTAAGGGACCCATAAGGATCATCGAGTTTGACTCTTAAATAAATGGTCCATAATGGGATCAAACCCACAACCTTGATGTTATTAGCAGCATACTCTAACCAGGCTAATCCCAGTGATTCAACCTGTTGTGATTTCAGTGCAGAACAAAAATCATGGCACCAAACACTGAAGTCATCAGCGTTCTGCTTCCCTATTTATGTATATAATGGTATTATCTGTCCCTCCCAAACCATATTACGGTTTTATGTTAGCTCTGGTAGGGCTGCTAAGGGTGTACTTTGGGTACCTGCTATGTGAAACCAATACTGAGATTCATTTCCTGAGCAGTGGCATTGCTTACTGACACCTCTCTAAATCTGTTACCTTGTTATCCACTATCTTTTGCTTCCCTCCCCCGCTCTCCATCAGTTTCTGGCTTATACAACTTTGTTGAAAACCAGAATGAGCTAAAAGTGGAGATGTCTGTGTGAGGTAGTAGAGAAACTGGAACAATAGCTGCAAGAGGTGTGAGCTGCCCTGTTTGTATCACTGAGGTGTTAACCCAAATACCCTGGTGTGGTAGGTTTTAATGTCATCGTTGTTAACTGCTTCTTGGCTCGTACACGAAAAAAAAGAGGGAGGATCACAGTTCTGTAAATTGTTGCCATGACTGATGCTTCAGTCTATGGTCAGAGAAGACACAAGTATTCTCATGGCTTTGAAAGGCAGTAGGGAGTGAATATCAAGGAGTCCTCAGATTGTAGAACCTGTGCACTGTGTCATGAATTGTATGGGAGGAGCTTCTTGATAGCCATAGTTTGGGAAGAAACTGTGGTTGTGTCATTAGGTGATTATATCCAATAAACAAATTGTTAATAAACATGTTCACTAGATTTTATGTTCATAAAATCACAGATTATCCTGAGTTGGAATAGACCCTCAGGGATCCTCAAGTCCAGTTCCTGGCCCTGCACGTGACTTCCCCAAGAACAGCACCGTGTGCCTGAGTGTGTTGTCCAAACACTTCTTGAACTCTGTCAGGCTTGGTGTCATGAGAACTTCCCTGGAGAGCCTGTTCCAGTGCCCAGCCACCATCTGGGTGAAAAGCCTTTTCCTAATATCCAACTTAAAAAACCTCCCCAGCTCAGCTTAAAACTTCTGCTTTTCCCCATGTGAGAAAGCTGTAGACTGCAGTGAGGTCTCCCTTCAGTCTCCAGGCTGAACAAAAAAGTGACCTCAGCTGCTCTTTGAGTGGCTCTAGGCCCCTCACCAACTGTGTAGCTCTCATTTTGTTGCTTTCCTAAAGTTTTATATCCTTCTTGTATTGTGGTGCCCAAAACACATAGGATTTGAGGTGAGGCTGCACCAGAGCAGAGCAGGACAGTCCCCTCCCTTGCCCAGCTGGTGATGTTGTGCCTGATGCCCCCCAGGTCAGGATTGACCCTCCTGGCTGCCACGGCACTGCTGACTCACATTCAACTTGCCATCAACCAGGACCTCCAGGTCCCTTTCCACAGCACTGCTCTCTAGATGCTTTTTCCCCAGTCTGTACATCTAGAATTGCTCCATCCCAGGTGCTAAACTGTCTTAAACTTCACATGGTTGGTGATTGTCCAGCCTTTAATTTGTTTAGGTCTTCCTGGAGGGTCTCTGCCTTTGAGGGAGTCAACAGCTCCTCCCAGTTTAGGAAAATGTTACACTATTTAGTTTTATCCTTCTCCAAAATGAATGTGCTGCAGCCCAGCATTGAATTTGATTTTTGTATGCAGCACTTCCAAAGCTATGTAGGGTGCTGTTTTTAGTAGTAGAGGCCATGGGTTATGAGAAAGCTCATTTTATTTTTAATGTGCACTTGGTTATAGCTGTCATTTTCAGGTGGTGATGTTTCAGGTGGTGATGGATCTCTAGCTGAAGATTCACAGATGTGTTAAGTGGAATCATGGGTATTAGCTGAGATAGACAATACAGGTTTTGGTACCTATCCTTGACACAGGGCTTAAAAGCAGAGGATTTGAAGACTGATTTGATATTTTTCCTAAGCTACTTAACATGTCTATTTCTTCATGTCAGGTGGAAGTCTAGGTTGTTAAATACAACAGCAATTTTGTCAGTGGATGGAGAAAATTGGGCTTGCAGAATGGATGTGACTTGTTTCAAAGTGGCAAAGGCAGTAAGACTAGAGCTAGAAGAATACACTGAAAAGAATGAAATTATAGCTTCAAAAGATAGGAGGGATAAAATAATGGGGGATAAAGCAATGTTGAATTTAAAGGGAAAAAAAGTGGAAGTAAAAGGAAAAGTTGCTTTTCAGCTGTTTTTTTCAACTTGTAATTAACTTATTTTAGATAAGTTTTGTGATTAATAAGTTGCTAGAATAACATCTACAATCCTTGTGTTAATGTAACTGAAAGACTTTTAGCCTTGTCACCTCATGCTCTGAAACTAAAGAAAACACTGGTGTGTTGTGATCATATCTCTGATGTTAGTTTCCAAGATGTTAATTCATTTGTATTGTATGTACTGATTGTTCATTTACTACACAGGTACAGAAGTCAAAGGTAGGTATTGTTTTTTATTTGTCTCTTAATCCTTACTTCCAGTTAAATAATTTTTTAACAAAAATGTGGAAACAATGGTATTCAGTCCTGTTATTCATTAGCCTTGCTCTTCATTTGTGTGATGTTCTTTATTTGGAATGAAAGGTGTAAATTTTATCTTGAAGAGTGGCTAAAGAGCTAAATATTCAAGCTCTCAAGGAGTTTGGGCAGATTTGTTTCTATAATGAAGTAAATCTGTGATTTACATTGTTTTTCATTACCTTGTCACACACTTCTGAAAATTAGTAAGGAAGCATATGTACTGCTGGAGCAGCTGATTAATTGGGCATGGTGGCAAATCTTAGGTGGTTAACATCTCTTCTTGTAATAACTGGCAGGTTTGTTGGTTGTTAGATTTTCCTGCATCCCTTCCTCATCCATGTTGGGTACTTTGCTCTTTCTGTATCGGATTTACCTCTTACTCATCTCTTGTTTCTGCTGCAAATTCTTGCACAGTTTCTTATGTCACTGCTCTATTTTATGTGACCTGTTTGGTTTATATGATTCAGATAATTCATGTTTTTTCAGGACCTTTCTATGTTTCTTACTCCAAGTGGAAGTAAGCATTAAATTCGTGGACGCCATTCACTGTTAGTTAGAAAGGGCGCAGAAGAAATAGGGATTATACACTTGGGACTGATTTCAGACAAGAGGTGCTCAAATGTGTGGGCTTGACTTTTGAAAAAGTGTGCAACCCTATCCTATATGTGGGAATTGAGTTGTGTCTGTGCTGTCAGTATATTTTGGCATCTCAGGAAAAAACCCTGGACTGTGTATTTGGTTGCTGAGATCCTGCTGCATGGTGTTTTGTTTAAGTGACAGAAAGTTGTGGTGAGGATTTTGCATCAGTTACCAAGTGAAGAGCACTCAGAAGCTTTACAGTGGTGGAATTACAGCTGGCTCTGCTAGTTTAACCCTTGGTCAGTCCACAGCCCTAGTTGTTACTCTGTGTTATTCTAGTTGTTATTCTGTGTTTTCTGCATTTTGCTGGAATTCTCATCTGTTGTCAGATGGGATTTGAGGTGGGCTGAGGTGTTGCCTTTATAGCTAGCTTGCAACCTTAAGTTTTCCTAACTGGCAGGTCTGTCATGCTCGAATAATGGTACAGGCTACGTGCTTATGAAGCTTCATTATTTCCAGTAGTAAATATTAAGTCCTAATCTGTAATTAAATTTCAGGCCCTGTAACTGGATTTGCTGTGTGATCAGCAGTGTAAAAATATCTCCTTGTGTCGGCTTGGCTTTAGTTATTACTCACTAGATGTATGAGCATTTGCAATCTGCATGTAATTAACAAGAAAGTGTGCTTTGTCAGGTCTGCTTTTCCTTTTCTTTCTAAGTATTGCAGACTTGCTGTAATACAGCCATTGTTCACTTTTAGCAAACAGCATGCTCGTAATCCAGTACTGCCGTATTGCAAGAACATGAGCCCGAAAGCAAAATGTAAGATAACAAATTCAGCCAGTGAAAAAGGTGAAAATTGACTTTGAGGTGATGATAGAATGGTGAGAAGTTAAAGCTTTGGAAATTTTCCCTGGTGTTGTCATCCTTGTACTCCATCTTAATTTAAAATGATATCAGTATTAGAAAGATCTCAAAATCTGGAACTTTTAAAATGCAAATAAATTTATTAATATACATTTAAAGAAAAAGAAAGAAAGATACAACATAGAAAAGCTGCATTGATAAGTTTCTTTTGCTTTTAAATCAGGGTTTCAGGGTATCACAGATCTAGATTCACTTGGATTATAACACTTCTGTCATTTCATATCGTCCTTCTATACTTTAAAACCTCAGTAGAAACTCACTACTTAAGGCTCTAGTTTGTATGCAAACACCGATGTGCAAATGAAATTACCAAAACTCAGTACCATTGCACATATGTATAAAGGTGTTTGGTCCTGGTCCATCATCTGTCAGTTCACACTGGATGTCTTTGATAAAGTTCTTTAGCTTTAATAGGATTCTGCAGGGGTTTTTAGAGCTGAAGTTTACAAAGCAAGAAGCTGAAATTATTCTGTAGCTTTGACCCCTTGTCGGTAAAGGCACAAAAGCCCTCCCAATGGCTACAGGATTGGATACTTAAAGTATTAATTCAGACATCAAATTACTGTTGGAGGAAAAGACCCTAAGATTTTAGAAAGATAAGTTGTTTTTTTTTTCTCCCATGACTTTAATGGGTCTATCTCTAACTGAATTCGTTCCAATGTGTGATTTAGTGTTTTCAAATAAAGGTTTTGAGTATTTGATAATATATTCAATGATACAGACTTTTTGGGTAAGTTTTTATGATGCACATATGCATATATGATTCACATGAATTAACCTAAAAGGGGTAATTTTTTTTTAATACAAGGGGAATAAGCTTGGCAGAATAATGGAGATGAAAATTTCGAGTTGAATGCATTATTTTCCTGGAGGAGTACTAAACTAATTATATTTGCTTATTCAAAACACTGTTATAGGTACACTAAGATAGATCTGATTCCTTTGTAAAAAAAAAAATTAATGTCTAGCGCCAATAGTCTGATTGATGAAAGGAATGTTTGCCAATAAGCAGGCAGTGGACACTGTCCTGCTCCTTCTGTTACTAAGAAAAGTTTACTTTTCCAGTGTATTGTTATAATTAGATCATAGGCAAGTGTTTTAAAGCAAAACTTTGTAATGAAATGGAGTATTTACCTCACAGAAACAACTATTACTAAGTGACATGAAGAATAACTGAATCCTCTAAATTAATGCAGTTTTGCAACTTAGTTGTAAACTTGTTATTCATTCTCCAAACCATCTCAAGCATTGTGTAGAAGAAATGACAGAATGGCTGTTAAATTCCAAGTTTTAGTAGTCTTGTCATAAATGAAAGCATGACCTTCTCTTCTAGGAAAACAGCTTCTTTGCAATGGAGATTTTCTTTCAATGTGATGTAGGTTAAAGGATGGTAATTCTGCACGCATCTCCTTGGTTTTCTTCCCTTTTCACTTTAGTAGCTGCTATTTCAAGTGCTGAAGTTCTCATTGATACTTTTTCAAGTTTTATTTCTTAGCTTAGAAAAGAAAGGTATCTTCGAAATCTGTCTACTCAGAACTACTTACCTTTGATGGCAACTGGTAGGAAAAAGACACTAAGGTGTAATAAAAAAAGAGGTTCCCTTTATGGCTCCACATTTCTCAACCAATCTCACAAAATAATGAAAGTGATTGCTTTTAAAATTTATGTATTTTGTGGAGTGTTCTATTTTATTTTAACTTGGATTCATGAACCTTGACTGATCTTTCTACACCATTTTTGCTAGTAAGGAATGTAACTGATGTTTAAAAGTTCACAGAACTGGGATTTCAAGAAAAACATGAGGTAGTATAGTTGCTAATTAAAATTATATAAAGTTACTAAATCTTTCTATCTTCTTCATATATACTGTGATTCTTAATGAAAAAGCAGTAATATTGAATGTATAGTTTTGAGCATTTTTTGAACATGGATAAATAAAAAATCAATATAGGTTGTATAACTAGAACTGCACATTTCAAATACTGTTACTGGAATTGCTTGACTCAGTTCACCTTTGATGGAGAAAGTGTGAGGCTTCTTAAGGTATCTCGGTAGAGCAGATTTCAATTTTTCTGAGTAATCTGTGTCCCTGCTACCTGAAGTCATGAAAGAGGTGAGAGCAGAGCTGTTAACTGCCAGCAGGACGAGTGAAGGGTGAGCAAGTCAGTTACCAGCTGTGTTGAATGAAGTGGGGAGATGATATGACCTCTCAGGACACTCTTCTAGGAAAGCTTTTGTCTTGGTATCCTCTTCTTGTAATAGTGTTCTAATTGTTATGAGAAGCTGCTATAGTCCCTTTTGTTGTTGACTGTAAAGCAGCTTTGTCTTTTATTCTCCTCTTCCCCTTAAAGGTCTGCTGCCTGCAGCACAGTTCTGCACTGTGCTTCTGTTGTTCTCAAGGTCATCCTAGGTCCTTTGGGCAGAGGCTAGAAAGTCAGCAAAGTATTTGTCATCTGTTTTCCCAGCTTCCATACAGAGTGAATTTGATGTGTTCTAGTGGTTGGGATGTTCTTGTTCCTGTTAATGTATATTAGTGTTTTGGAGTTTGGTAATTTTTACAAAAATAATGAAAATTGTTAAACTGACCAGCTGTGGTCCTTGGCCTTCCATGGCAATAAGGAGCTGTTCCAGCTGAGGGTTTTGATCAACCACAGAAGGCTCTTATTACAACTGTAGTCTTGTGCCCTATATATTGTATACAATAAGAGAACCACAAGCACTGAGATTTGCCAAACTCCACAGATTTTATTTGTTAAAAAAAAAGTAATAAATTTTTCTTAGTTATTTGGTGAATAGGGATAGCCCCTAGTTTAGTAATCTCTGTTTTTAATTCTTTACACTGGCTGAGGTTTTATGGAAAACAACTTCTCTTTCACAAAGGTATTCCCTTTTGTCTTTTTTTTCCCCCTGCAAGCTTGTAACTTTAACTGTTCTTTATCTTCTCATCAGTTCCATGTCCCCAAGAGAAGCATTCTGGAATCTGCTGATCAGTCTTCAGGAAATATTCAGTAGTTCTATCACACAGATTCCTTGTCTGTAGACTTACCTTTTCAAGGAGCTAGTGATTTAGTTGTAGCCCCTGGAAGCCTGCATTTGGTTTAAATTCTGGCTAACTTCTGTGTATGTTTTTACAAAATACTTAGTTTTTAGTATTAATAGTATTTAGTCTCTGTTTTGTAACCTTTACTTGATTAGGTGTGTTCATCCATCTGTCCCTTGTTATGTTTGATGATACGTAGAAATTTCATCAGATAGTAAGGTAAGGGTAAAATCTCTGAATATTAAATTGATCTAACAAAAATGCCCAAGTTTGGGCTGGCAGAAGGAGAAGAAAAAGCTTATGCTAGCATCTGTCTGGCCCTCTGGAAGCTGAGGGGTAACGTGGTGGTTCACTTTGTGGTGAAATGCCGTGATCTCTTCAAACAGCCTACCCAGAAAACCAGGAAAAGTGTGTGGAGGATGTGGGTGGGAGCCAAAGGTATCAGCTTTCTGAAGTTTGCAGAAGGCAAACTGTAGGAAAATATATTTCTTACTTGTCTGGGAGTAATTTTTCATGATGAAATAAATGCAGATTCTTCTGTAGGGACTAGTCTGCAGCAAATCTGATATTAGAATAAGAAGTGCCTTTCTTAGTGCTGAATAGTGAACTTTCAAAAGGGGGGGAAAATGTTCTTATTCTGGAAACTATAGCATAGTTGAAGAAAAGGCAAAAGGAATTGATGGTTTTACATCATGGTGGTGTTATGTTTTTTGGTGAAATCTTGCTTCTGAGGTGGTGTTCTTTTAAAGTTCTTGCCATATATGTTACTGCAGAGATTAATAGCATGGATTGATGATGATCTTGCAAGTGCTTGTACATCAGTATCAGAAATGTAGGTACTTTGCATGTGGACACATTTGCTTTAGCTGGTATCTGCTATTTTTAATATTTGCACCTTATTTTGCTTAAATATTTTGTATAGATGCTAAGGATATGGACTTCATTAAAGTGTTTTAAGATTGTTGAAGGAAAATCACTGTAATTGTAATGCAATAGATAGTTTAGAATCAAGGAAGAATATTCAAATACTTAAAATGTTCCAGTTGAAACTCACAAGTAAATACAGTACTGACCAAACTGAACATCTGCATTTGAGCTATTTGGAGATGTAGTTGCACCCAGAGCCTGAAACTTAGACAGTATAAGATATTTAAAATTGCTTGGGCTTTTCATAGTCTCACTTAGCCTAAGTTTAACACCATTAAGTCCAACCATTATTAAGCACTAAATATTTTCTAATTAA
Organism: Toxostoma redivivum; assembly: GCA_013397375.1. Taxonomy (NCBI): domain Eukaryota; kingdom Metazoa; phylum Chordata; class Aves; order Passeriformes; family Mimidae; genus Toxostoma; species Toxostoma redivivum. The sequence continues at coordinate 201,484 of VXBI01006788.1, forward strand.
AAATACAAAAGCAAAATCCTGTAAATACAAACATTTGTAAAATGAAAAAAAAATACTAAAACTAATACTTCACAACAGAAATTCTTCTAAAAACTGTAGATGAGTTTATAAGTAGTCTTTACTGTCGTTTCCTTTATAATGTTGTATAATTACCTTTGAATTGCTGTTGTAGCACTCTCCTCATTCTTCCTGCTGGATGCTCCCCAGTGTCCTGATGTGCACTCTCCTTCCTGCATTTTCAGCATTTGTAGACTTGACAACATGGGGCTAAAAAGAAGGAGTTTGCCTGGAGCACAGTTCTGTCATGGTTCTGGTTGTGCTGGTGTTAACACCAGTAGAGCTACTCTTTGCTATCAGTCTTACGCCTCTTTTCTTTTGAATAATCAAACAGAAGATTGGGTGTTTAACCTAAGAGAAAACCCAACAATCTTTTTTGACTGTTCTGGGCTGTCAGGGAGGTCTTCTCTTTCTGGGTTTCTTTTTCTTTGCTTATTTGCTTGCTTGCTTGATTTTTTTCCAGATGTCCTGGTGTCCTGTTTCCTTTCTAGCCTTTAATTGCATTCCTACCCACTTCTCCTCTTTGTCAGTAGTGGAATAGCTGATCCTTGCATTGGAGCCCTGTGCTTTGTCATTGTGAAAATCCTGAATGCTTCTGGCCAGCTTTGCCAACAGGGGAAGCCCAGCTGTTCTTCTCGGGCCCTAAAGACTTCTCTCCTACATTTCCATGTATACTATGGTATAAAAGTTGAACCTGTGCAGAGCCAAGGGTCGGACTTGATAATCCTTGTGGGTCCCTTCCAATATCATCAGGATATTCTGTGATGCTAATTATGGGAAGTAGATAAGTAGATCTAATTACTCCAAAGTGTAAGTCAGCTGACAAACACTTTCTTACATGTATTTGAGTTAGTTTTCTGTTTTGACCTGCTCACTCACTGCATGGTTAGGTGCATAATAATGATGATGTGATGGGAGTGAGTGAGGGCAATGCAGGACTGGGAAAACTTCCCTTTTGGTGACAAGTGTCAACCTACTTGCTTAACTGTATCTGCAGTTGTACTCTGTGTACTCCAAGCACCAGAATAGCCGAGCTGAGTTTAGGAAGAAAAAGTTTGAGGAGCAGAAATTTTGGCTGTAATTTGAACCAGTGGTACTCATAATACTTCAGTCTTTCTTCTTGCCCTAGTCTCACTGAATTCCCTCATATGGGCAGCTTTGGAGTTACACAGTGTACTGGATCAGGGAATTTACCTAGGTGAAAAATTGCCTAACAGCAAATTTATTTACCATTAAAGGAAATTAACTTCCCCTTTCATTCACCACGAGGCTGCTGAACCTGTCTGTGTGGGCAGAGGGAAAAAGCATCATGGGATGTAGAGGGGGCAGGAAGGCTGCAGTGCCAGCTTGCTCTGACTGGAGTGAGTGAAGCTGAGGCATGTAGCATGGTGGTGCCCCAGTTCCTGCCATGTCATTCAGCTGAACTGATTTGTCCTGTTTACAAAACATGCTTAGAAATTTTCTGACAGCTTTGTCTTGTCTGTAGCCTGTGTACTGTACCAAGTGTGTGGTACAGTAATTGCACTCATACTCTGCAGAAAGTTAAGATGAAGGATATTTGTAATATTTTATCTGTAAAATAATATATTTGTAGAAATCTGGTATTCACAATATTTTAATATGAAAATTGGAGCATGGAGGCAAATCTAAGTAATGAGCTATTTGTTTTTAGTGTTTTTGTTGTATGTACAGAATAGAGTTTTTTTCCCTGCTGTAGAAATGCTACGAAGGATATTTTTGAGGAGAAATGTCTTTAGTTCAGATTCTGTATATTGCTCATTGTAATCTTCTGTTGTTGCCAGATGCCACTAGTAATATCAAATATGCAGTACTGTGTAATCTCATAATGTAATCTCTTAGCATTAGTAAAGTTTAGAAGATGATGACTTAAGAGACAAATGTTAGTTTCAGTTGTTTTTTATGGAGAAGTAACCAAAAATGCTCTGAAAAATAGTGTTCGGCTGTAGGTAACTTGAAACCTGCTTCTTTCCTTAGTTTCAATACATTGCACTTTTACTTTTTCTTCATTTAATCTCCTTTTCTTTTTAATAAGCTATTTTAAATTGAAATGATTGTCATCCAAAATAACTCTATAGTAGAATATTCATAGTGTGAACATCCCAACTCATGGTATTCTGAAATGTGATGTCAACTCCAAAGAATAAATAAATAGTGTGTTTGAAGATGAAAATGAGGTATTTGGTATAACTGCTTTGGACTATACAGTGTTCTGAGCAAATGTCCTTTAAAAGGTTTTAAACTCAGAAACTGAGAAGTAAAAAACTGTTCTTGATAAATTCTCATCCCTTCATTTTGAAGAAAGTGGGTTTGGAAAAGCAGTATTTTTATTTCATAATGGTCTGTGTTGTTTATTCTAAATCACTAGCTGTACTCAAGAGAATTCTGGAGACAACTGAACGCAAACTACAACTTTGCTTTTAGGTATAGAAATCAGGCAGCAGCTTTTCTTCTTTTTAATTTAGATTTCTCAATGAAAAAACTCCTAGATCCTCCATTGAAGTGACTTTTTCTTCTGAAGAGCTGAAGTCTTCCACATAGCCATACAAATTCTAGGTTGTGCTCTAGTATCTGCTGTTTTTCTCTTTGTGTTAGTGAATGAAAGAGTACATACAGATGACATGCATACAAAAATACTAGTCTCCAGAAATAAAAGTATCTGACTGCTGTAGTGTCTTTATGCAGATTTTTTATTTGGTAAGGCAGAAATTCAAATGTGCTGCCAGAATTTGCTCTTTTATTTTTGTTTCATAGTGCACATTAAACAGAGTATAAATATTCAGGATAATGTTCATATTTGTATCAGCAAATTTTGGACTTTACATCCTTTTGATCTATGTGGTCCTTTCATGGTACTTTCTGCTGCTGTTTGTTTGAGTTTTATTGTACTCCTGTATGCTGTGTTATTTATTTAGATTTACTTTTTCTGATGTATAGATAACAATTTTTTTTCAAAATTATCTTTTTTTTCACTGTTGCAGAAAATTCTAAGCTGAGACACGTAGAAAAAGATGTTTTGATTCCACAAATAATGAGGGATCGAGCCAAGGAGCTGTGTTCAGATAAGGTGCAAGGTAAGAGTCAAATATTCATTAGGAGATCAGATGTACTCACTTTTGTGGCCTGAGTATAATCCTTGATTTTGAAACCATGTAGTCAGAGAATTAATATGTGTGATCTCTGTCTTATCAGTTCACTCTGGAACCAATATTGAAGCATATAAATCTGCTGTGTTGGCTTTGGGTGCTTGGTGATGTGGACTATTTTCCAAAATGACTTGTTCTCAAGGGCTGTAGAATTTAGTATGATTATTACAAAACTTTTCACATCTCAGTCTGGGGGTGACAGAACAGTGCAAGAGTTACTGTGTTTCTGTATGAATTCAATTGCCTCATGCAAAGCTTCAGTTAAGGCATCTCTCATTACAATAAATTTGTTTAAATATTCCCAAATTCCTTTCCTTGCCCCAGCATGGAAATGGTCCATGCACATAAGCACACACATGTTAGTAGACAGATGTTGAAATAGAGTGATGCAGTGCACTTCTGTTTTCATTTTCTTTTGAAGAGTACTGGACAATAACTCTTTAAAGTGGAGTCATCACCTCTGCTGAGAGCTACTTACACACAGGTTAGCCAAGAATGCTGCTAATAAGAGGGATGTAAGAATGGATGAAAAGCCATGGAATTATTCTGCACAAGTGTCGGCTTTCAGTAAAGGACATTTGCATCCAGTCATCCAGATCTGTACTCTTTAAACTTCTTTTGTTCATGCACCCCATCAGTAAAAACTTTCTGACTGCACAATCCCAATATAGATATATTCATTGATATCCTATAAATTAGATGAATGTATCACTGTACTTATATGTTATGTACATTATAAAACATAAAAATAGAAGTTAGAAAAGAATAAGAGAAAGATGAAATAAACAGTTCTTTAAAATATTTTAAGCTATTTATCAATCTAAAAGGATTACTGTTAATAACAGTACTTTTTATTGAGATCTGTACGACTGAACATGCATCATAGTTTTTAAAATCTGTAACACTGTGATGTAGGAATTTGAGTACCTGGTTCTAAGTTTTGTTTATTTTAACACTTGATCTTAATGGGTGTCATGCCTGGAAAGGATACCTTACAGAGATGCCTAGATCCCCATGGAGAAGTGCATAGTTGCTTGCACTTACCAAATTTTACTTAATTATACTCATTTTTCAGTCCTATCCATAAGTTTTGCAAGTGTTTTGCTTGAAATTGAGCAATAAATGATCTTGTCCCCGGATGTCAATGAATTTTTCTTCCAAACTAATGAGAAGGTGTTGCATGTCAGTGTTTTCAACCTCCTACAACTCTCCTTGGGAAGATTTTTAACGAGTTAGAAAGTTCTGTTTATATCCTTTTAAAGTGTACAGATACTGGAGATTTTTGTAGGTGACACACATTTTGTTCACCAACAAAACCAAAGCAAAAATTCCATAATTAGGTGAACATATCCAAATACATATTTCAAAATGCTTTCTCCAAAACACAACTTTCTTTTGCAAAGGAGTTGCTGTCTTACTCATTGTTAAAATGACACTTTGATCTTGAAGGGACACTTGAGTGTTTAATTTTTGGAAATTCCTGCTAGGTAGCAAACTACTCACAGCCACCTGTCATCACTGAAAAGGTCAGTGCATTTGGAGCACTTGTCAAACTTGACACGTTTTTTTAAGAAAAGACAACTGTTTTAAGCAGTTTGCCCCAAGTTATCCAGAAAACCACCCTGTGGTGCTGGGGATTTTCCTGGCCCTTCCCCATCTCATTAGGAAGTCTGGTAAAGGTGCCACTGTTTGAAGGGCTCGTTTTTGTCAAGTTATAACACTGGTGTTGTTCTGTAGCACATAGTGCACTCCTGACTCCAACTACTTGGCTACAATAGCCCACCCCTGAGTGAGGCAGTGAAGAAGTTCCATGTGCAGGGCTCTTTCTGTAGCCTTAGTCTGGAGTCCCTTTTTTATTCCAGTCAAAGCAGTCACTCCATCAGTGGCTACATTTGCACAGTTTTTCCATAATACATAGGTTTTTATTCATAGAGCCACTTCCTGTTGAGAATAGATCTTCTCCAGTAAATCTTTACTTCAGGGGCTCACAAAAAAAAAAAAAAATTGTGCATTTTATTGTAGAGATGGAAATACCACAAGGTGTGAGTTCTTCTGTACTTTCACTCAACTGTATAGCAAACCTCCCACACTGTGTAACTTGTTTTAACACTTCTTTCTTCAAATATTTTTCAGTGTCTTCTCTGCATCTTCCAACAGTATTTACTGACAAAGGAATGTATTTTAGTGTGTTGCCATATTGTTTTCCCTGAATTACTTCAGTGACTTTTACCACATTGTTTCCCCAATGGCATGTGGCTTTTTGTATTTTGCTATTATTTAAGAACCTTCAAAGGAAGTTTCTGGAGTTTTATCACTAGGGCACTCTATGACTAGAGTCAGGTCTAGTCTAGCTAAAGTGGACCAGTGTGTTTTTAAGCAGCTGCTTTCAGAGGTTCTCCAAAAAAATTTTAAAAGTAGTGTTCCAGTAATAGCTGCCAAAGGAAAGTGGCATCATGTAACTTCCATGTGCCTTCCAGTCTTGCCAGAAGGACTTAACAGGCCTTTTTTTTCATTTGAACAATAGTTGAATCATTTTTACTTTGAACTCTATACCTGTTGGGGAAAAAAAATGACGATGAAGAGCAATTGCAGTAGTGTGGGTCGTTTTAAAGATGTCACTTAAAAGTATTTTGAGAATTTATTATTTGTGTAATATTGTTTGAGGTTAACCAAAGGGACGGTATGTATGTAGTTTTGTCCTCTGAACTTTGTGTAACATGAGGACTTTAGTTTCAGCATCATTTTCTGTGGCAGCAACCAGTATTAGAAGTTTTTGAGCTCTGAGCTGGGGATCATTACCTTGCAGCTTCTCCATCTTTTTCCCTCCATAAATTTTAAAGCCAAATGTTACGGTTTTTCTCTTTCTGTGATGTTAGGCAAAATTATAATTTCTTCCTTCTTTCTCCTGTACAGAGTTTAGTTGTGTATCTTTAGGAAAATAAGGTTTGTGGATACATCTCTTCCTTATTCCTCTGTCACCTGTAAGCTAGCTTTGATCAAATTGTGTGAAAGTTAGAAGTGAAAACTGAGTATTTCTGAAACGTTTTTTTTTATCAAATAGGCGAGCAAAACCCCACATCCATACCTCTATTAAAATAAAAAGGTGGTAGCAGAGCTTCAGTTATTTTGTTGTACACCTTTTCTTCTGGGTGGAGGGGGGCCTTTTCCCCAAACCATGGGAAATGAAGCTTAAGCAGTTTTGTGATCAGTAGATTTACCATCTCATAAATTCATTGTGAGATTATTCCTGGAATAAATTTGTCTTGTTAGTACACAGGGATAGGTGTTAATCAGAGTAAATAGGCTATGCTTTTTATGCTGTAAACAATTATAAGCCATGAACATAAGCCGTGTAATTAAGTAATCAAAGCTCTTGTGAGTTGGTTTGTGTGCTGTGGAGTGTACATACATGCATGAAATGGAGTTGTTTACACTGAGGGCAGAGATACTCATTTAACTTGCTCTCAATGTAGGATTTTTCTGCTTTATGTTAAGTTCATGTTTCAGAAACTCCTTTTAGTAGACCTCTGTTTCTTTTTGTCTTTAGGAAATTGTGGTAAATGCATCAGTAGTGCAGGAAATAAAGCTATTCCACAAGTATGGGCCCTTACAATTGGCTTGTTCAGGCTGGGTTCACATGTGTCCCTATGGGGAGCCCCTATACATTCAATAGTGCTCTGCATGAGCACAGGGGTCCATCTGTAGCCAGCCCAGTACCTTAGCCTGCAGCTATACCACCTAGAGCTGTGTGCTTATCAGAGCTAATAATGCAAGTAACAACAGCCTGTCCAGCACGTGTTCCAGAGCTGTCCAGGGAAAAGAAACCCCAAGGGTTGCAAAAATAAATAAATAAATAAAGGTTTTGTTAACTTAAGAAGTGATCCTGCTACCATAGTGCACAGTTAAATGGGTGGCTCATTGCTGTGCTTGCTTGTTAGCCTACCAAAATGGCTTAGGGAAGAAATAACTGTAGAAAGTATGTCCACCTGAAAATTTTTAAGAACAGTTAAGTATTGTGTCTGGTCATATTTCATTTTACTTAGATTATTTGAATTTGCTTACAACTTTTTTTTCAGATTGTTCCAGTGTAAGTTCTTGTGGGTGCTGCACATTTCTTAAGAATTTTGTAGCTCTCAGTTTCAGAATGATTTTTGTGTAATTTAGGATTTTCAAGGACTTTTCTCAGTGAAAATGGATATATTAGTAATCTTTTTAGCTTAGGTAGTAATTCTGTTATCATGGCTTCTGGGAAGCACTAGTCAATTTTCTGTGGCCACTATGTAAATATGCTTTATTGTGTTCATATCCATGCACTGTATGTGTGTATGTGAAATTGTGGGCAAAATTTCAAAAAACAAGCAAACAAAAAAACCCCAGAACATTGTCATACAGGAAAGTTTCACTGTGTTTTTACAAACTAGCATGAGTTTGCCTGAAATAATATGAAATTATATATTTCTGTATCAGCATGTCCTTGCATTTCCAACTAAAAGAACTAAAAGGATCATTTATTAGCCATTGCCTTGCTTATTGCTTTTATGAAATAATTTCTTAAGCAAGCTGTTTTCCTGTTTTGCTTTAATTTCCAGTTATAAAATTTAAATATGAATAAGCTTCTTCAAAACAAAATCATAGCAAGTTTCAGGAACCTGGAGTTAGCATTTTTTATCAGAATGGTGAACTTTAGTACATCAAAAGTTATGTAGTTTCATTCAGCTGTGCTTTGCTTTCCATGACTCCATGTTCTAAAATTAGGGACAGCTCTGTGCTCTAAAACCAGGGACAGTCATGGAAAAAACTACAAGAGCTGTGGTAGATTCTTGATAATTTCTACAGGAAAGTTTGTCTAATTTCTTGAGAGTGCTTACTCTGCTGTCCAAAGTTACAGATTGTGAAACTAAACTTGATGGGTTTTTTTTGTAACAGAAATACACAAACTTGGACTGTCAGCCTAATTTGGTTTAATTTTGGGTTACTTTCTATTTTCAGTTTGGAAAATAGAAACGACTGACTGACTTTGAGATGTTGTGGGTTTAGACTCTGAAGAAGTTGTCTTGAATTGAGATTGCAAAAAGAAATTACTGGGTCACAAATGCATTAAATTAATTCTGTATTATATTTTTTGTAGATGTTTTGTGTATTTGTTGCATTGTAAAGCATTTCTGCCCACCTTCCAGAACCTCACAACCTTTTTTTTTTTTTCTGGGAGAAGAACAACTTGCTCCAGAGACAAGCGGTTTAAGTTCTGAACTTCTTTCTTCTGAATTTTGTTGTCCGTTACTGTCACATCATCTAGATTTGGGCCTTTGAGGTCATGAAGAGGGACTTGCAGACATCTTCTGTAACAGAGATTCCTTTGTAAGGTTAAAGGATTCAAGTAGGAAGTAGACCAAACGCTTTTCAGGGTGACTGCAGGGACAGGTAGTTCAACTCAGCCTGGTTCTGCCATTAGAAAGATGGTGAAATAAATGTAGCCATCTCTTATTTTAAGTATATTGTAGGAGACATCCCTTTGATCAAGATGCCAGGTTGTTTTAAAAAAAAAAATTAATCTATTTTAAATTTTTTATGAGGGGGACACAAAGAAGATATTTCTAGTTGTGCCAAGTTGAGGACCTTCACTGGAGAACACTGTTGTGTTGGTTCTGTTGTCTGTAGGAGCTGTGTAATTAAAGCAACTGGAGTTACATTGCTGAAAAAAATCTCATGATACTTGGCAGGGCTTTAAAACTGGTTTGGAAAATGAGGCTGGAAAAGGACATTTCCAAGCAACCACCCTCCTCCCATTCTCCAGATTTCCCATTAGCCCTCTCCTCCTCAGGGCTTATGTTGATACTTAGTGAAGATGATGGGATACAACACTACTGCAGGCTTCTCCACAGTTGAGCATGACCAGTGTCATCTGGAGTTTTGATAATGTGCAGTTACTCAACAGTTCTGTCACTGACATTATCTCTGTCCCCGTAGGGGCCACCTGCTCTAAACCATGACCCTTACACCTGACATAGCAAGGTCCATAAATCCAAAGAAATTTCTGATTGAACTACATGTGGTGCTGTACATTAAAATGCCCAAGCACACCTTTAGATATTCCTTCTTAAAAAAACAATTCTTTTTATATATACTTTCCCGTCAGAAATGCAGATAATGAAATGTGAAGTCCTTAGCAAATTTTGCTTGATATTGCTCACTTTCCTTGGTATTGCAGACTGAATTCTGTTAATTGTTGCCAACTCGTGTTGAATGATGAGGGAGCATTAACCTGTTGGTACCTACAGTTCTGACATCAGAAGATCCTAAGACTAATAGTAGAGGGAAGTTACATGACAGCTCTACTTAAAAATTTTGATGAGTATTCTTGTCTTATAGCAAATTAAAACTAAAATCACTATTTACAGCTGAACTTGACTCATCCACTTTGCATCATTGTGAAAATATAGTCCTTACAATTATTTTTTTTCAAGTTGACATCTCCTAGGAGTATCTGGGAACACAATGGTCTTCTAATTGACTAAAGCAAAAAGATCAATGAATGATAAAAATCAATGAGTTAACATGACAGTGCTGATACCTTTTTTTAAATTAAGCTGCTGTGATTAGAAATTGCTTACATGTGCTTATGTCCATATTATTCAGAGTTTGGTGGAAAGCCTGAGATGTTACAGTGGAAGAATCACAGCTTTTTATGACCATAATAGCCTTCTCTTAGGAGGATGGAAAAAAAAAAAGCTGCATTATTATATGCAACTCCATTTTTATGAGAGGAAGGTTAGTATAATTTGAGAACATAGTTTCAATTCAGCAACAAAACTGCAGGTGGAGAATGGAGGAAAACTGTTGTCCTCTGTTGCTGTATTTATTGTCTGAATATTGAAGTATATAATAGTCATATTGTGTGTGACTACATGACCATATATGAAACTGTTAGTATTACATTATGTTATATGCGTTGTCAGTTATTTAAATTATTTTAGATGTTTTGATTGTATATGGTGATATTTAGTACTGATTGTAAATTGCTGTCAGCTTTTTTTCTGGCTGCCATTACTTGAGATTAAGATGCTGAATTTTTATATGATGTTCTTGTTTGCACACAATAGCTTTTATTTTGGGAAAAAATATTCAGTGCTATATATTTCCAATGAACATTTACTCTCATCACATTTAACTATGTGAATTCATACAATCTCTAGAGGGATTATGGTATATTGAGCTTTGCTCCAACAAACTGGGCAGAAGGAACAGCTATATGTAAATTAGAATTTGAATAAATGAGATTCTTGATTTGTCTGGGTATGTTTGTTTGTTTGAGTGATAACAGCATTAACTACCCTAAGCTAATTTATAGATAATAAATATGAGGGAATATTTTCTTGCTTGGTGATAGAAATTTCAGTGTTCTAACTATTTTTTAGGACTTCAAAGAAAATGTCCAGGGAGGGAACTTGCCCAGTTTGATTACTTTTGTTCTTCCCCCTGTCCATGTCATTTCAACCCAGCTGATGACAAGAAATGAGTCAGACTGCTAGCTTTACCACTGCAACTTAGTTGTGTGGGGTTTTTTTTTGGTTTTTGTTTTTTTGTTTTCTTTTTTCTTTTTTTTTTCTTTTTATTTATTAGGGAATGGAACAGCTTTTACAGGGACAAAGAGAAATGAAATCACTTTCAGTGAAAGAAAGAGGCCTCATTATAGCCACCAACAGCAGTTATTGACAGCTACACTTCCTATTAACAAGGAGCATTTAAGAGTTTGGCTGTTGGATCTTTGGACTTGATCTAATTTGCTGGCATTAATTAGTTTCTTTTGAGCACAGACACTTGGTGCTCACAGCTATAGATTTAGAGGACTAATTAGGACAGAAAATTGAACAGAATGGGGTAAGGCATTAACCTTCAACCATTACCAGCTGGGGCTCTGATAAAGACCACAGAGTCCAAATGCTCCTATTCATGCAAAGAGTACTCTAATGAATATCAATTTCAGCCAGGTTGCCATATCTTACAAGCCTTGTCTTGATTTTGTTTCTCTTACCTGGTAGAGATTTTTATGTATAGATAGTAAAGTTATATTGGTAGTTCAGAGCTCATAGATGAGAACCTCAGGAGGTTACCTGTGTTTTGTCCAGTCCTTCAATCTGCTTTTCTCAGGTTACAGATTTTATTGGTTTCCAGCTAAGATCCTGAATTTCAAATTGATTTCCCTGTCCAGCATAAATATATGAACATAGCCCAGATTAATTACATGTTCTTAACAAATGCTGATTTAAATAGAGATTGCCTGTGGTTTTTGGATTATTGTAGTACATGGTAGTAATAGCCATAACAAGAGCACTCACCAAGCTAACTGCTGAAAGTTGAACAGTAGGATTGCTTCTTTTGCAGCTTGTACAGTGAGATACAGTTATTGTATTATGATGTTCAGTTGGTAATCCAGTTTTAGGAGGAAAACCACTTTTCCAGACTGGATTCATGTGTTTTAACATCTGCAGAATGGGAATACTTTAACTGTATATAAGGAAAGAAAAAAACTAATTGCCTTTGTCCTTTTGTATAGTTTCTTGGATTGTTGGAGGAGTTGAATTTGAAATTAAGCATCAGAATCATCAGCTGTTCCTACCCTTTAGTCATATTACTATTCCCTGACAAACTCCCCATTAAAGCTGAATCATTGTTGCTGTCTTCATTTGAACTTCTGTACCTGGAAATTCTTTGCCCACTGATGAGAAAAGTTTAAAAGGCTTTTCTCTATCATGATTTCTCCAAACTTGTTTTTTCAGGAATGACGCAAGCATTGATGTATGTGGCTTTTATGTGCTCTAATTATTTCCAGTTCTCCACTAGTACACTCTGCAGTGTTAGGTTGAATAGCTGGTTTCATGTCTTAGGGTCCTGGTAAAGTAAGATTTGCACAAACTGTAAAAATAGAGAAATTCAACCTTGTCTGTATCTACTGGTCTTGGGGTGTGTGATGGTGTTTAGGTCAGTCTTTAGAGAACTGTGTGAGGTGAGTGTCCATAGTAGAGGAGACATGGTCAAGTTCTTCTCCCAACAAAAGGGCAAGGGTACTGTTCCAGCCGCTGACTAATACCTTTTCCCAGATGTTATATAGTGTTTGCTGATCTCAGTTTTCTTTCCCAGTTGACACATTCTGATTCTTCTGTGTCAGTCATTCTTATTACCAACAAGTGGGTGCAAACTTGGGATTCTTTAAGCAGTTTTTTTGCATCCATTGGACTGATGGTGGGGGTAAGCTATGGGTGCAGTATTAAGTGTTACAGTGAGGTGTTACTGTGGTGTAGGTGGACGGAGCAATGGCAATTCATGTGACTCACAGTAACTGTTATTTTAGCTGCCTGTCCTTAACAATGTATGAAGTAGTTGCTCTGCAATTTTGCATAATAAACCCCTCTTAGATACTGCATTCAACAGTTACACAGTTAGCACTTAGTGTAAATAAATAGTAATACTTTTAAGAGGTCATGCTATATTTGCATTACCTGTATATAAATATTATAAATATTTATGTTGTGTATGAATTATTAAAATTACCCTGGGGTTAGTTTCACACAGAAAATAGGTTATTTTTCAACTATTAAAGTCAGAATGTGTTATATAGATACCATTAGATTCAGCAGTGGAAAATAAAACTTAGTTTGGTCAAAAAGTTGCTACTGCATATTCAGAAGTATAATAAATAGTGGGCATTCAGGCAGCCTAAAAGCTGACTGACCTTGCATTCAGCATAAGGTGATAGGGGAAAGCTTCTGTCCATTCTTTAGAAAACACATGAAGTTGACAAGTATATTTGCCAAAGAAAATTGCTTTTCTAAATCTCAGAAATTAAGCTCAACAGGAATTAATACTAAATGGAAATCAGTTGTGGTTTTACTTAATATGCTTTGATTTAATGGGACAGTGGATTATGAGAGTTGTAGTTTTGATCTCCTGTATGTTGGATACCTATACCTGTTGTACATATCTTTGTGTACAATATTATGACTCAGCAGAACCAGTGAAAAAAAGGGGCAGGAATCACAGGTCTTACCAGGCAATAAGAGAAGACAACGTTTGGCAAATACACACACTTTCGACAAGATGTGGTGTTCTAAGTGTTCTTTATTGTTTTTTGAAAACAATAAAATCTCAAATTTTCATCCTGTTTTGGGATGAAAACATTTTAAGCTTCTTTTTCCATGTAGAGCAGTAGTTCTGAAGGTTGCTTAGCTCAAACCGAGTGAGTTGTCTCTCTAGCACTTATTCTTTGATGTTGTAGGTAATGGGTCCTATGGTAACAACATTGACAATGCACAACTGTATTTTTTTTTATGGTAGAGACAATGTCTGTTGCTGAATAAAACTGTGTTCTTGTACATTATTTTTCAAGTCCTTTTAATAACAACATCAAAAAATAATTCCCCTCTTTCCCACCCCCAAATTTAGTTTTGTTGCTGTTGTAATTGCTTTCCAGTAGTTGTCTCAGTGGTGCTGCATAGAGGAGGAGTAGGGAGATTTGTGCTCAGAAGAGTGTATTACTTATAGGTCTGGTACCTGAGAAGGGAGTAAAGACTACATTATTGAAAGGTCATAAAACACTTGTGGTATATTGTCGTTCCTCTGAATTTTATTTTTAACAGTCCTGCAGAAAAGAGTGCCTGGAACATTTGCAACCTCAAATCAGGATGGATACCTCTACAGGAAGTGTAATCATGTAACAGAAGGTGAGATGTGTATTGGATGAGGAACCAAGAGCTGAAGAGCTGGTCCGAGGATAGGAAAGGGGATGATCAAGGAATGCTAGAACTTTAGAGGTATGGATGAGGCTCTAAATTTATGATCAGGGAACAAGAAAAGCAGTTTAGCTGCTGTATCCTAGATTTGAGAGGGATACTAGTAAAGGATTTGAAAGGAATCATGAAAAGGAGGGAAGGTAATAATTCTGATGGGGTAATGAGTAGGAAAGGAACTTATATGAGGAATTTTGAAGAAGATAATGTAGAAGACCTGTGCATGAAAATTTCCCTTGGATGGAGTGAACAGATTCTTCTCTTAGTATGTATCCATTGTATTAGGAAGGAGTTGAAATGGTTGTAGGGAATTTGAGAATATAATTATGGTATTAAGAGATCTGCCTTCTTACCTTTTTCCTAAAATGAGTTTAAGGAAAGGGTTTTTTTAGTCAGTAATGCCTTTTTTTGGGCTTCTGATATTCAAGTTCAGGATTTCCTTGTATTACTTTTATCACCTATAATGTTGTACACTTTATAGTTTTCTTCCTTTCAGGCTGTGATCCAGAATCTCTCAAGGAGGTTCTAGTTATTCTTCTTTTTCCTCCTCTTCAATATACACTAAAAATACCCTTCAAGCTTTCAGCAACATATTTCAGGGGTGTTTAAATAGTCTTTTTTGAAGCACAAAATCAAAAATCTATTGTTACATTTGTATGCCAGGCTTGATACAGTTCCTGCTTTGTTTCCTGGGGACAGAAGTGTCCCATACTCTTTGCTGTAATGGGATGCTCTTGAAGTTGTTGAAAATAGAGCACTGAAAAGCTGTAGCTTGACATGTAACCTTGCCTATGGCTGTAGACTGTCAGACTTTTAAAAAGTTTTTTAGGGAGACGCAGCTAATGTTTGCAAAAAGAACTTCTGAATGCTATGGTTTTAATATGTGGGACATGTACAGAAAGTGTATAATGTGGAAAGACATAGAGAGCTGAAGGTAGGACTTCTTGATGCAATCTAGACTGGTCTAACTATGCTTCAAAAGCATGAACTTCAGTTCTGTGAAATGCTTATAAAACCTGAGTGTTCTTGGAGGGTACATTTATCAGGCATGAAAGGGATGCAGGTCTGCAAAGGACTTTGGGAAGACATTTTGGGCCATCATCTGCTCTTGGGGCTATATCTAATATTCCTGTGTTTGTCCTGTAATCGGAGTAATGTTTCAGCTACTGCAGACAGCCAGTTTTAATGCTTAGTTTTATCTTACCATTCAAAGAATGCTTTTTGCTTTCTAAGTTTTTTTTTTTTATTTAATGCTTGCACCAACTTTTCTTTGTATATCAAGCATTTTATGTTCTCAGGATATTGGGCAGATTCCTGGCAGTGATCTGAATAAAAGCAGGACTTTAAACAGAAGAAGTAGAATGATCTGATTTATGTTAGACAGGCAAAAAGGAAAAAGAAAAATAAAAGAGTTACTCAGTATCTTTCCTAGAAAACCATTTCTGTCAGAGTCCCTGGAATGGCTTAGGGAAGATGTTGAATCCTGAGAGTACAGAATTGTTTTCAGGAGCATGAAGAATTTTAAGCACAAATCCCCAAAATCTTTAATGCTGTGATGTTAAAAATGACATTTAAATTCACAGGGAGAATTTGTGCTTTTAAGTTGAAGAGAATTATATCCAGTAAACAAGAGTGACCACAGTCTGCAACTTCAGACTTTGTTGCTCATGACTTTTTTTTCCTGCCTTTAGGGTGGTAATTTTCTACAGTGACTCTGACAGCCCAGTCAAAATGTTTCATAAGGCCAATAGTGAAAAAAATCCTTTATTTTTCTCTGGTGTAAATAATCTTTGTCATTTCTGATCTGTCCTGATTTCCTCTTTGTGCTTCTTTGCATGTCTTTTTTGAGTGGTTTGGGGTTTTTTACATTATATGTAGGCTTCAGTGTATATCTAGTTAGTGAACAGAAACTTACCATTGCTTTCCACAGAATATGGAAAAGAGGAATGTAAAATAGTGTGTAGCATTTGGGGTTATATAACTTGAGACTTAATTAGCAATTAACTAATCTTTAATGGAGTGGTAGAAGAGCTCACAGCTTCTCTGGTGTTTTCAATGACTTACATCAAAAGTCCTATGTTTAAAATATTTTACTTTAGCTATGTGTAACAATGCTTCATGAGAGTTGAGTAATAGTATTAATGCTTCTTCAGCTTTTTCTTTGCAATAGACATGTCCCTATACTTTTGAAAACTATGCCAAATTTAAGGAAATTAAAAAGCATATTCATGTATGTATGGGTGATGTTTTTTGTATTTAATTTTATGTATTCCAAATAGCTTAAGGAAGTTTTGAGTCCTTTGTGGGAAGTGAGAATGGTGTGGTAAAGATGCTTTTGCTTCAGCGAGACTGTTGTGTAACTTCATTTTTATATGCTCCATCTGTTGAGTAACTATAAAACTTCAGCAATTTTAAACTAAAATACTGTTGGGGGAATCTGTCCTCTTCACTCTGCTGTCAAATTCATGTAAATACTGCTTACTGGCTGTGCACAAACCATTGAGAAATATTCATTGTTGGATAGAGAGTACTTAGTAAATTACTACCACAAAAATTATTTTTAGCACTTCTATAGAAGGAAGATATTTAACAGAGTTGCAAATTTTTGCTTTGGCTGCCTTCTCCCGCCAGTAATTCAGATGAACAGTTCTGGTCTTGTGATTTTCTTTTTTTGTGGTAGTTTCAGTGCAGTGTTGTTTGTTCCAGACCTTGGTGTTACAGATCTCTGTGGCCCTAATGTTTGAATTGCAGTGACTTGACTTGCTTGAAAGCTAATTAGCCACTCTAATAAAGAGGAGTGAAAGTGTTAAAAGTACTTAAAGGTAACAGTGTTTGGGTTGTGGTATCAGGTTCAGCCAGATACATTTCACATAAGCAGTAAATTGTAACAGTGACTGTAATTCTTTTGAGTGAAGCAGGTAGAATCCCCTTTTTTTCTAGTGTAGTATAGTCACTGTCTTAAATTTGATTCTAAGGTTGATACACTGATGTCTGGGTTCTGCTATGTTCTAAAGAGATCTGGTACTTACAACCTTTTGTGTGTCCAGACCTGAACTGATTGTACAATAACATTTTACTTGGGCATTTTTATACTAACAGTTATCAAGTCCTCAGGTCTCTAAGCCTTGGCTGAACTTGTGACAAAAAAGTCAGAATGAACACCTAAAGCCTGTTGTTTTTCAAGCAATCAGAGGGGATGAATCTGAGTAAGAAACAGTCTAGCCTTCCTCTTCTCCCTTCTGCAGTCTTCCAAAGCTCAAGGGGGATAGAAGTTACTTCATCCTGTTCTGCAGTGTTCAGAGAGGAGACCCTTATAAGTAGAACACCCTTGGAGACTTATACCAGCTCCTCAAACTCTTCCTTTGATTTTTAGTTAATTCATGTAGAATGGGAAACATCCCAGTTGCAGTTCTCTCTCTCTCTTTTCCCCATCCTCTTACCCCTTCCTTGTCAAGGCTCAAGGCAACAAGGACAGGAAGGTACTTTCAGAATCAGCTTTGGGTGGGACATGAAAATTTTGGGTGACTAAAGTATATTCTACTCATAGTCATTCTTAGTCTCTGTTCAGACATGTAAATGGAGATAAGACCATAAATGAAGGGGAACTGTCATGATCAAAGCATATGGGACAAAGCATTGATATGCATAAAGCAAGGATAGTAGTGCTATCAATTTTTGTTTGGGTATTTGATCTCCTGCAAAAGCTGTATAGAAGCCCTTGGATGCAAGCATTTCCTAAGGATTCCTTTGAGCTGTTTTTTTCCTGTCTCTGGTTGCTTCCATACCTTGGGAATCCCATTGGTTTGTTAGTGCCTTCTCTAACATTAAGCATCAATGTTTCCGCAGGTTCTGTGCAGCTTAGTAAGTGTCTTTCAGCTCACAACAGGATCTGGTGGAAGTAGGGGAAAGGCAGTTGATGCCTGCTGGTTCATGGCTAACAAGGCTCAGCTGGACACTGGTTACCAATTTCAAAATTTGGGAAGAGCACTTGTAATTGAATGTAGGCTTTTACTTTTATGGCTCCAATTACTTTTTTTTTTTTTTTTNTTTGATCACAAAATACATAAGGCTGAAATCTTGGTACATTGGGGAAAACAGGCAAATAATCTCAACAGTGTGAACTTTGATTCATAAATTTGAGGCTTGCAACCAGACTGCCGAACAAGAAAACAGATGCTATGCAATAAATTAATACTAAGCTGAATAATAAACAAGAGGTATTGTTAAAGGTCTTTAATGCAAAGAGAGTGATTTCAGACTTTCATATGCTTGTTTTCTGTCTTTGTTTAAATGAAGCTTTTGCATGTGTTTTCTTTATTGTTCTCTTGCGCACATTTAAGCTTTGTTGGGTTGAGGACTCAGTCTCTGGTTGGGCAGTGGTGATTAACTTACAGTAAATAGGCAGCAATAATGTGATTTGAGAATGAAAAGGATTCATTTATTTTAAACGAGGGGGAAAAAAAACCCAAGGTTGAAGGAAATAGTTTACATAATCTGTAAACTAGTTAAGGAGCTGAATATTTATGCAGGTTGAAATTGAAGCTTAGTTGCCCTCTAGGGGTTTTACATTAATACAGCATATGCTAGCTTTTGGGTGGTTTTTTCTTCTTTCAGAATAAAGGTGAGACAAGTCTTTGGAAAAAACTTACATGCTGACAAATCTGTGGTGATAGAGGCATGTGTACATCTGCCTTCAGTGAGTAGAACTCATTTAGTTCAAAACCTAGAAATGGAGGAGAGATTTTTAGCCCCATTAGGTTATTTTTAATTTCATTGTACCAGTGGAGAATGCACTCACAACCAGCCAGTCATAGCACTGAAGTCCCAACCCAGGAAAGATCCTTACTTTCAGTTCTAAGTAAACAGAAGACAAAAAGTCACAGGGGGTTGTAATGGCAGCACCAGGACCCTCAGTCAGTTTCTGCTCATGTTCCAGCTGCTGAATGCTGCTTCAAAGTCTTGTGTCCTCAGTGGCCGCTGACCAATGCACAGGGGTCTTCTGTCACTTCTGGTCTTACAGCAGGTTGACCCCTGGATATAGATCTGTGATTGAATGTGTTAGAAATAAACTTTGTCTCCTCCTTTAGAAAGCAATTGACAAAACCAGTAGTTCTTGATTGCTTGGATAGGCATGTGACATTTCATTGGAAATAGACTTATGCCATAGGAGGAAGCGTGACAAATGGCTTCTAATCTGGAGCTACATATACATATCCCCTTGTCTTAACTTTTAGTATCTCCTTTGCCAATGATTTTGTAGCAGATGCACTATTAACATACTTATTTGAACAATTGCTGAATAAATTCATGAGAGTTTGGTTGTTTTTCTAAAAATGGAAACCACATTTATGTGATTATTTTAGCTGTTTCTTTCATAACACTGTTGATGCAGTATTACTCTAAAACTTTTTTGCATCAGAAGCAATATTGGAGCAGGCAGAATAGATGCACTTAAACAAGCCCCTCCTGCCAAACTTGAGTCCCTCTGCATACAGCTTGAGGAGCACAGTGTAATCAACTTTCAGAAGGTAGAGCAGTGTCCCCAAGGACATTGTGTACCAAACTATACCTGGATTTGTGCTAGTAAAGTCAATGGTCTTATACAGATTTTTATGCCATTTGCCTATTAAGCTTTGCACTGCAAAACAGTTACTCTCTTTTGAGGGATGTTCATACCTAGTTTCTGGTGCATTTTGTTTTGCTTTGTAGATTTATCAAAGACTTGTTTGTAAATCCCCTGTCCAGTATTTTATTTTATTGTCTTCAAAATGACAGCTTTTGCTCTAAAGAAATGTACCTGGTTTTTGCAGTCCTTTATTAAAACATTTTGCAGAAGATGAAAGATAAATCTTACACAGTTACTACCAAATTTCCAGATATTGCTGAGTTTTGGTAACGTGTTTTCCTGCCACGTGGTTTAAAATCATCTCTTCAAAATCATGAAATGAATAGAGTAGTCTGAAATTTGAAATGCCTCTACAGTCAATGATGCAATTTTATCTGAAAAACTAAGTTTACATACTTTATCACACTGTGGCCACAATTGCAAAGGGTCAAGTTACTCTTCACTGTTCACTTCAGAATATGGACACAGCAGATTTTTCTTTTTCCTGGAAAATTTGCGCTTTGGTTTTGTCATCCTTACTAGCACTGAGTAGTACTTCATTCCGTGGTGAAGAATTACTGCCTCCACACCAGCCTATGGCTAGTCACTTTTGGAAAAAAAAAAAAAATAAAATATATATATATATACTGCAACGTAGGGTAAGTACATGATAACTGTTTTGGAGATGTTGGAACCGTGGTTGGGGATGAATTGTGACCTGTGTGGGAAAGTGACTTCCTCTTAATAATTGTATAAATCTTTTATATTCTGTATATTGGGATTATTCTATAGTCTCAGAAGACCTGAGATTTTGACCGTATTCTGTGTTCATCTCACCCTCCAGCTGGAACCCTGGAACCAGTTTCACTTTTTCTTAGAAGATAGTTAATTTCATTTAGAGGAGTGAGAACTATTATTACTGCTACCACCGCGGACCTTCGCTATTGGAGCTCTGAGTTAACTAGGTGGTTTTGGAAGTCCATTAAATTGAACTGGAGCAGGGGGAAAAGAAGAATCCCTGACACAGCACGGTGTAACTGAGAGCTGGTGTGATGGTGGAACAGCTGGGCAAATGCCTCCTCAAGAGTTTCATAAATGCCCTGCTCTACCCCCACCGTGTGGTAGAAGGACATTACTGTTACTTCTTCGACTCCATGAAGCTCTGTTTTTGACAAATAGATATATTTTGCCTTTGGAGCTAAAGAGTCAGTCGCTCTGGGACAGAGGGAGGGGACGTTGTTTCTTTAAATCATCTGTTATCCGAACTTCTCAGCTGTCCCTGAGTGGCTCGGCAGCTCCCGAAGGAGGCGGGAGGATAAGCAGTGGCGAGGCTGCGCTGCGCAGCTCAAGTTGCTTGCACTTGTTTATATAAAAGCAGGCAGTGACAGACAGTAGCCATGGGGGGACTTGTATTTGTTCCAGTTCTGCCTCTTCCAGCGCCTGGTATGGTAACGCTTGATGTCAGGGATACTTACTGCAGGGTGGGAGGAAAATTAGATCAAGTCAGTCTTAAAGGAAGCAGTTGTTTAAAACCAGTGCTGTTTAACCAGGTGGCTGTGCTTGCTGGGCGTGCTTTACCTGAAGCCTTATAGAGAAGGTAATGCTTGTACTTGACAAGAGCATTCCTCAAGCAGGTTTCTTTAGTGAACAAATCATTATTTACCCAAATAAACTGCTTCACAGCAATGTGCTTACTTTGCTTCAAAAGGTAGATTTTTTGTAATTTCACTAGGAAAAAAAAGAGGTCTGCTTCTCTGGAAAAATCTGCCTCCATAGCCCAGCAGATTGTCATCTTTGAGCACTTAAATCTGCCTTGACTGACAAAGTAGTCACTGTAAAGCCTTATACATAATAGTTATGCCCTTGCTATTTCTCCTGTGTCTTCTGAGGACGTAACCTTCTTGCATACTGCTGTGCTCTGCCTGTCTTGCTTAGTCAGAAGCAGAAGGACTTAGCTTGTAGCTCTTATAGAGCTGGGTTGGTGGAATTTACTTTAAAAATATAACGGTGTACTAGATTTCTGTGTATTTGGGGCAAAATGCACACAGACATACATAGGTAGGTGTGTATACTCACGCACACAGAAAATGCTGACAGCTCTGTATATCCAGGATGGAAGATCAGATCAGGTCTATGGCTAGAAACTAACAAATAGACATTTTCTGTATCATCTCTGCCAAAGCTCCTTTTGCTGTTGAAGTCCAAGTTCTGTTAAAATTCTAGCGACTAAACATATATTGCTAATAAATTCTGCCTTCCACAGTATTTCATCATTTAGCAATAGTCAGGAAAGCACTGCCTGACATTTTAAGGTATATGTTTTTTTCTGACTCTATGGCTCTTAGGAAAACACTTTTCCTAGTCAAGTTTCATGTGTGCATTCATATCAAACTGAAAACTAACTTTAGTCTTTCCAATCCTTATCCCCAAAAAGACATTTTGGTCAGATCTCACATATGCAGGACATAGAATGAGCAGAGCAGACCTATCCTTGTCCTAAAGAACTAAATGCTCCTGAAAGTATCCTGAGATTGCATGTGTATATTATTTTCAGAACTCTTTTTTTTTAACTCTATATTACTTTAATCTGGCATATTTTTGTTAACACTTTTAAGTATTTGTCTGGGTTTTGTTAGTTGGACTGATTGGGTTGGCTTGAATTACTGTGTTTGGCTGTGTTCCTCAGCTTGTTTTATGTTTTTCTTAAACAAAACAATTCTTCTCTTTCTTAAACTTTGCTTTTCAGTTCCATTTTCTTGTTTCTTGGTGCTTGTTATAAAATTGGAAAGAAAAGATCCAGCAATCTGCTGTGGATAAGTTTGGGTTATTTGGGACAGACAGACGTGCTTCTCTGCTTGAGGTTGCATGAGGTTTCTGGTTATGCCTCTTAGAAATATCCACAATTCTCAGTCTGGATGGTGGCAAATTCTGAATTGCAGAACATGTGTAGTGAGTCTGGTGAGAGAGGTTCCCCCAGCACAAGCCTCTGCATCACATGGGAATTGGACTGTATCTTCATTGTTCGTGGCTTTCATGAATGTGCTCGTCATTCCTTGATGGTAGTTTCTTAAGATCCTCTTTTTTTTCCCCCCACAAATTCTGTCTTTAATGATTGTTGGGTTTGAAAACAAGAGAAACCTTGCTAATATTTCTGTAATTAAAAGATCAGCAGCTGATCAATGACTTCTGATTTGAATTAACTGATGTTGGAGGATCCCTATGTGCCTTACATGAGTTTTCAGAACTGCTGTGGTATTGTGGTTTTAAAAAAACCTATAATTTTTTTTATATAATTTTGGAAACAGAATGTTTAAATAAGCCATTGCTTTCCTGCATTGATTTTAAAAGCCCACTGTAACCAGTTGACCAAACCTAGATCCTTGTAATATCAATGTATGTAGGACATGAAAACTTTGGAGACTCTTGTTCCTAAGTAGGTAGGTGGCATTTAGAGAGCGAGCAACTGGATATTCTGAAAAAAGCTCCAACCACCTCCCAAACATTTCTGATCTATGTAGAGTGTCGTTGCTCCCTACTGCCCTGGCCTGTTTCTATATCCAGCTGAGAGATTCTTTAAGGCCAATTAATTTTTGCAGCAGGATTTTGAAAACCTGCTAATGAAAAAAGCACGCATGGTATGAAACAAATAACTACAATTGCAATAGTTGGGAGTTTAGCAGGACTTGAGTGGGCCAGGGCAGAAAAATGTCGAGGGGATCCAGGTTAGCATTTACCTTTCTGGTTTCAGGAGGATTTTCCCCTCTTTCTTCCTCTTCTTTTGGATGCTTGTCCATTTAGACCCACTATGTAGGGCATCCTAAGGGTTTTGAAGAGCATGTGAGAACTTTATGCTTCAAGGTGTAAGCCAAGCTTACAGGTGATAGGGATTAGAAAGATACTTCATTTGAGAAGATGTTTTTCCATAATGTTTTTCCGCATTTTTTTTAAAGCAGCTATTACTGGCTTCTGAGAAAGATGGTATACAGGACAAATAGGCCCTTTAATTCATTATGTTATTTTCTCATCTCTTAGTGTCCCCTAAAGCAAAGTCTTCAGATTTGTTTCTATGGTATTGATGTGTTCTTTATCCCAAGGCATTGTGTTTGGATAAACAGATTCTAGGTTTTTTTGGGAAGCATTCTTCCACTGCAGATTACAGTTGTACTCTTGGCCTTCCTGATGATTCTCTCCTGCTGTATGTTCACCTCAGTCACGAGAAGAGGGAAGTTTCTGTATTTCATTCTGGAGTGCCAGAGATGCTGTGGTCTTCTGGGGGATCCTCTGTTTGCACTCTATACTTTAAGATAAAGCTTCTTTTCTATGCTGAGAATGCCCTGGAAAAGATTGGCCAGGAGGATGAATATCTCTGTTGGGGAAGATGAAACAGGAAAACCTTATAAATATGATTGCCTGGAAAAAGATTTTGAGAATATGGAAACTATAAGCAAGATTGAAATGAAAGCCATATTTGAGATACCAAACCTTAGTTACTGAACAACGAGAAAACAATAGCCAGCTGTAAGTAATCCTCTCTTGATTGAACAATCCCCTCTGCTTGCAGACAGAGGGTCAGAGAAGACCCTACCAGCTTGGCAGAAGGGGTCCAAAGAGTAATTTTTAGGGTTTAAAGTGTAACACAGTATGGTAATGTAATGATTTTATAGGCTGTATGTAAATGCCATAGGATTTGAATCTTGTATTAGACTGGTTAGTGAAAATTAGAATATTCAACACAGAAGAAGATTTATCGTATTGTAACGGGAACCTCACTCTCCTACTCTCTTACCTCTTATGCTCTTACTCTCTTAGCTCTTTACTCTTACTCTCTCAGCTCTTGCTCTCTTGCTCTTACAGGCCTGCTCTGAGCTGTGGCTGGCAGCTCCAAGCAGGGCCCTTTTACCCACACCCTTTGCAATAAACCACAAATTCCAAGACCTGGCTTTAGCGATCTCTCCATCAGTCCCAACCGTCCAGCCCACCATCGCTCCTACATATCCCTTCCCTAAAATTCCAGAGTTCTTGAGATTCTCTGCTCCCCAGTCCTTATTGTGTGCTAGTATGAATTGATCATCTCTCCTAGGACAGATGCCTCTGGCTACAGAAGCTGAAATGAAGCAGATTTTGGGGGGGCTGGTGATGAGCAGCAAAATGGGAAGTGTATGATTTTTATGTTATAGCAAATGAATATTTGTGGAGACAAAGTATTTGATCTGATAACAGAGGTTCACTTGAAAGAATCAAGGTTATTTTATATCAATTTTCTCTTTGCCCTATATAAGATGCATTTAATTATTTCATGCTATCTCCTTCTATTCAAATTAATCTGTCTTATATATATTGTTGCTCAAATTAGAATAATTCTTTAATCAGCTGTGTTATGCATCCCATACTAGGCCAGAATAGGAAAACTACTCCTAGCATACACGATGCATGTATTTTATTTGTTGTTGTAATTTAAAAGTAAAATCAGAAATATTGATTTCTACTTGACTGGAGAGATGATTTAGTTTGAATATCAGACTGATCTTAATCAGGTGAGAATTAATTGAGTTGGAGGTATTAGATATTCAGTGATGTTAACTGAACCATGAGCAATCTACAGAGAAGCTTTCTTTGTACTGTGTTGGAAATATCAAATAGCTCGTACTCTGCAATGTAAAACAATCTCTTCATGTTCATGCTACTACTTCCTCTGGCTCATTAAATGCACCAGTAATCTGTTCTGTGCATACTGAGTAATCTTCAAAGTAACAAGCTAATGAATCATAATTTAATACATAATTAAAAGCATAATAATTACCGTCAAAAATGTTGCTGGTAATGTTTTGGGTAATTTTATGGTTTTGTACACATTTTACAAATGCAGGTTTTAAAATTTTGCCGTTGTTTACATTTTAAAGGGAACTGTTTCCTCCTCCTTCTATCACCCCCAAATCCCCATTGTCATTTGGGTATCTTCTCTCCACTCAGTGGTACAGCCCAAGGAATGACTCAAACACCAGACAAAAGTATATATATATATATATTTTTTTTTTTTGTGTAGAGGGGAAAAATCCAACCCCAGAATAAGCCTGGTCTGAATCATGATGCAAGCTGGTTTTTTTTATTTTATTTTAAGAGTGTGATAACAGTATCATAAGTGTTGAGAAAATATAAATGGTGAGATAACACCTCTGTAGGACTTTCTCTTAAGTAGTAAAATTGTAAAGTCTTTAAATAAACGAGAGTCAGACCTGAGAGGATCAATTTATCTTGGTAATGGGGAGTATTTCATTTATTTTGTGTACAAGCACATCTGCAAAATAGATGCACACTTATAATTGATAAAACTACAGTTCCAGTATTGTATGAAATGTACAACATTTCACAATATGAGGCAATATGAAAGTGCCAAGTATTTTTATAATATGAATCTACAAAAAATGAACTTTCAGAAATAGCCTTCACGCTATAAACAGTTCATATTTTGAAAATAATGAGGATGATTCCTTGGTGTTATATCAACACAGTTTCCATGCAGCTGCTTGTCTGGAGATAAGTCCCACTTTTTATTCTTCTTTTACTCTGCACATGGAAAGAATTGATGTTTGCAGGAAGAAATAATTAACTGTCTAATATTTTTAAATATTTAAAGTAAAGAGAAAAAATCCTTTATAAATCTGCTACAAATATAATCTGATATTGGTTGTTTCTCTTTGTTAAATTGCAAAAGAATGCCCACAACTTTCAATTTGTTTTTAAGCTTGAGGCAGGACATAACAGATTTTTTTCATGAAGTCTTTCCTTTACATACACATAACTGAAACTTCAGCAGTCCAACACACCATTTAATTTTGAATGCAGCACAGTGAAAAATCAGCCTAATTCTGTTTGGGTGTGCGATGGTATTGTAGGGTATATAAAGAACACTTGCATCATAAATATGATGCCTTGTGTTTGTTGTTCACTGTTTGTAGTCCTGCAGACACTGAGATTAACAATGTTAAATTTAGCCTAGTCTGGTTTAATGGTATGGAAGAAAATAATTGGCTTTAACTCAAAATCCTGCAAGTTTTTTATTTTTGTCATACAGAGCAAATATTTCTTGAAGCTGTGAATATGTCCTAAAGTTAAAATGGGAGGGACCCTGGCTTTTATCTCCTTTTTTAAAATAGGACTTGTATGTCGCAACACATCTGTTGGTAGACCCCCACCAACTTTGTTGTAGCTTTCTGGTAATGTATCTGATCTTTTAAAATTTATATTTTAGTGTGTATTACATATGCCTGTCTGATTGCTTGAATAGACAGGGAAATAATTTGTCCAGTCTTTAATCTGTGATAAGTGAACTGTTAGCCAGTTTCACTTCAGTTTCCATCTGCTTCTCATATTATCTTGTAAAGTCATAAAACAGAGTTGGGGAAAAAGCAATTAGAAATACTAAGGAAAAACAGTCTTCTTAGATACTGGTTTTTTTCAGCAAAGATTAGTGTGGACTTTAAAGATCTTTGTAAACAAAGTGGTCTTTACTGTGCCAACCTTTTAGCTAATTATCCAAGAAACCTTAAAAAGAGCACTCTGTAACTTGAAAAAGTTTTAAATCAGCCATCAAATATACTAAGTCAGGCACTCAAAACTAATTCATCATACCTCAAACATAATTTTTATCATTCTCTATCGGAAGGGAATTACAGAAAGACTTACAATAGGATTTTTATTTAAAAAAATGCATGTCTGTACAGCTTTATAGATAAATTAAGAAGGCTTTGGAAAACTTTTTTTTCCCTGTTCTGTGACTTTACATACATCAGGATCTAATTTCTGCTAGTTCTTTGGGTTGTGCTTTCTCAGGTGGGTAAGTTGGGATAGGACGACCCACTGAAATCTGGCTCTTGGATCCAGAGCAGATCTGGAGGTGCGAGAAACCAAACTCAGCAGCTTCTCTGAGCTGCTCAGGGCCAGAGATGCTCTCTGCTGAAGAATCAGTCCTTGGAAGGACTCATTCTTCTCTGGCCTCAGCCAAAAAGCCCTCTTGTCTGTCCCTGAAAATGTGGTCTTTCCATCATAGGCAGATTCCCTGCACATGCCAGATGCCATAGAGAGCAGGTGAGAGAGAACTGGCAGAATTGAACTGCTTTGTATTCAGACATGGCTGTTCAGCTTTTGTTCAGTTGACAGCTGACCTCTTTCTTTGCAAAGATACATTTTGGCCTTATATACTTGGTTGATTTAGAAAAGGTTCTAACATGCAGGCTTACTTTAGCAGTTAAAATATTTGGCTGTAATGGCCAAAACATAATGAGACTTAAAATTCTCTAAACTGTGACCAAAACCCATTTTAGATTTGCCTTGCAACAAAAATGCAAAGTTTTCTTCATGAGAGGTAAATAGGAAATCCAGCCTCAAATCAGTGATGAGCTGTTCAGTGAAGTCTCCCTGAGCTGTAGCCTCGAGAAGAGATCTTTGCTCTGTGTGTATCCCCTTAGACAGAGCCTGTGGCACAGAGAGGAGCCTGTGGGGTAACCTATGTCAGATATGATGTCATGAACTATGACTGCTGCAGGTAAAAGAGGGTCTGTAGCCAGTTTCCATGGTAACTGGTAGGCACCTGCAGCTTGTTGACGCAGTAGTGGATCTGTCCTTGTCTGTGCACAGAGCATTCAGTGATGGACATATGTAGCTGTCCTAGAAAAGCCTTGGCAAAAGGTTGATTTGATGGAGGGCAAGCCTCTTTCCCCTTTACAAAACATTTTCGCATCTGTTCCTCAGTTTATTTGGCTTGTATTTGGAAATATTTGGGATAACTTTTTTTGTTTGAAACATTACTTTCTTTTGTGTTACAGTTCGCAATGAATTTGCAAACTGGCCCTAAGTTCCCTCTTGTATTGCTGCTGCTTGAGGTTTTGTTTTGGTAGCTTGCTGCTTGCAGGAAGAAAGAAGACATATCAGCCCATGAACTTCAAAAGTCATGGAAAGCCATTTCCTGAAGTTGTATCATACACAAGATTATGAAAAGATCAATTCTGTTTTTTCTATAATGTGCAGTGCATCAGGAAGGTTTGTTTGGATTCTTCAGTCTTCTGATTACCCCTCATAGCTGCTAAAGTACTGAATTACAATAGGTTTGTAATCAGATCCTGTGTATCTGCTCCTTCTGTGGTGTCTTGCGATGCATCCTGAAACTTTGGTCAACAATGCAGATATTGCCTGAGTGAAGAATGAGTAAGACTTGTCAGACATGGAAATAAATTCTTGGTTTAAGATATCTGAAACTATTGAGCACTATTTCTGACATTATTCTTCAAGCCAGTAGTTTAAACACTGTTTGTGCTGCTCAACATTGACACATTTCATTTCATGGAAGAGTCACAGAATCACAGAATGAGCTGAGTTGGAGGGGACCCATCAGGATCAACTCCTGGCCCTACGCAGAACACCCCAGTCATACCATGTGCCAGAGAGCATTGTTGAAATGCATCCTGAACTCAGACAGGTTTGGTGCTGTGACCACTTCTCTGGGGAGCCTGTTCCAGTGCCCAGCCACCCTCTGGGTGGATATCCTTTCCTGATCTGATAGCCACTCTACCAGCCCTGACCCAGCTTCATGCCATTTCCTTGAGTCCTGTCACTGGTTAGGAGAGTGAAGAGATTGGTACTTGCTCCTCTGTGAGCAAGACAAAGCACAATTAAAAATAAAAAAACATTCTCCAGACTCCTGGAAGGTTTCTGATAAGCGTCTATAACTAAACCTGTCTTGGTAATCCTTCCATCACTGCCAAACAGAAGAGATGGATACTCAAGTTTTCTATGTTCATATAAGGATGCCTAGTAAGCTTTAACCTTCTTTCTTCCTTTTTGTTGTTAAGCATCAGTAATGTTAAAGCTGAACAGCTGGAAGCAGTTTTATCACTTTGCAACAGTGCCTGAGCAACCACGTGCCACAGGCAGGACCTTCTGATGCCAGGGAATGCTGGCAATTGCAGTTCAGGCTTTTTTTGTTCACTGGGACATCACACCTTTAACCAATCAAGACTGGTGAGCTAACAAGTGAGAGGGACCTCCTGTTGTCTTCAGTGGTTTTTTACTTCACAGCTTCCAGAAGAAATGATTACTACTACAAAAAAAAAACCCCAACCCAAAACCTCAACACAGCACTTAAAGAAGGGCCTGTAGAGACTATAAATCAAACTAGTCACAAGACAGACCATAAGCTTTCAAAAGCTTTAGATGTTTTTCCCAGAAAAAAACAAAGGTCATTTTCAGAAATGGACTAATAGGCATGATTTTTCTGAGATGCTTATGTAGGAACAGTCAGTATAAACAGTCCAGGAAAGAACAGAAGAAATGTCAGATTCACCTTTGAAAACCTAAGAAATATTCTGATAACCTAATAACACATTTGCCTTGTTCTGAGCTTAAACTGTTTAGTAAACTTGAGCTGTCCAGGTGATTCCTCAAAGCTGTGCTCTTGTGCATTTGGATGACTTTAAAGCACATAGATCTTAGAAACTGGGTGTGATTGTTAATAGATACCTTTGAGCACAGGTTACAGTGTTTTCCCAGCTGGTAATCAATTGGTTAATTTAAACCCATTTTCTGCACACTTTCATCTGGCTTTCATGTAGAATGTGGTGGAGTTGCTAGTGTGTAATGCTGGGTGCTGTGTTGGAGAAGGTTTTTAAGTGTTCATCAATAAACAATATGTTTGAAGTAGGGAAGAAGTCAGTTCTTCACAAAGTTTGGCAGTATAAGGACACTTAAATCTGTCATCAACATTTTCAGCAAACACTACCTTGTCTTGTAAATTATTTTAGTGAAAGCCTAATTAATAATAGCTGTGGACAAGCAGATTAATCTCACCTAGGGATTGCTGGCAGCTGTTGGATCATTTTCTCAAAATCTTGCCAGCAGTGTCCAGGATCCTGGAAGGTGGATTTTGTTCTACTGAGGTCTGCAATTGCTTAATGCCTATTTCAGTGGGCATCTGCTATGAGCAAAGGACAGGAGTACTGCCTTTATAGGCACAAATCTCTTGATATAACTATAAACTGAGCACAGGTGATTTACCTGTTGTATGATATAGTACCATTAAGTTTGGATGTTACTAGATTAGCTGTAAATTTTGCTAAGTATGTGTGAGAAAATAAAAAGTTCTGTATGCCCTAAATTTGCTGGATATTAAATCACTATTAGGAAGGCCATAGAGGAAGAGAAATGGATGGAATTCTGGAAGGAGATGCAGTAGGGGGAACTTTGTTCTTGTTCTGGCTCCTGGTTGATCTTGGACACATGGCTTTCTCTTTCTCTCTTTTCCATCTGCTAAATGTAGCCGATTACCTCTTAGAACAGAACAGTTTGAAATCTCCTGATAGAAATAACAGCCAATTCTTATCTAGGGTTATTATTCAGTGAAACATCTGTACAGAGTGCTGGTAACAATGAGACATAATCTTAGTTACTCCCAGATAAATCCCATGTCCTTAGCCATGACTTTGGTGTTCTGTTTTAGCATCTCACTGGCTTGTTTTTAAGTCTTAAGATCCTTAAAACACACCAGGTACTTTCACTTCGTTTAGCAACTTCATTGTTCTTAACTGCCAGAGATGTAGGTGATAGCCCTGAGTAGAGCATGTGAAAAGCAGGCACATGAATCATGGATTTGCTGCAAGAATAACTTCAGAAATGATATTAGCAAGAGCAGTATGTGTGTAAATGTGCTACATGATGAGGGGAGAATCCCAGTTAAAGTGTTGTTGCAGAACAAG
Source organism: Toxostoma redivivum (assembly GCA_013397375.1). Classification (NCBI taxonomy): domain Eukaryota; kingdom Metazoa; phylum Chordata; class Aves; order Passeriformes; family Mimidae; genus Toxostoma; species Toxostoma redivivum. The sequence continues at coordinate 232,838 of VXBI01006788.1, forward strand.
TGACAAAGACCTTGCAAACAGTATGAGAATCTAGGCCAACTATGGTTATATTAATAATAAATCAGATCTGGTCTGCTACCTCCTCCACACAGGGTTTTTTCACCTATTGTCATTTCTCTAACTTCAATTTAGTTTGTGTGTTGTTTTTTTTCCCCCAGCATTTACCAAATGCTGTCAAGAAACTGGTATTCTGATGGTGGTGAAGTGTCGGCAGGAGAACACAGCACTGAAGGACTGTCTGGTTGGATAGTAAGTCCCTCATGAGTTTTTGCTGGGCTTTTGTGCATTGCCTTACTAATCTAGAAATGTTAAGTATTCTGAAAAGAGCTGTGCAGGGTTAGGGACTTGGATGTATTTTCTTAAAATGGTATCTTTGCTTTATTAAAACCATGCTGATCAGGGCCCTAACTGACAAGATTTTATTTACCATATGAATATAAGGCTACAGAGACTCTCTTCTTCATTCACCTGGGGACAGATTTCAGGCCGAAGGCTCTGTAGCCCTTTATTTGCTCTGGTACATCACAGATGTGGGGATCAGGGCTCACAGTGAAGCTTCTACTAGTGAGATAGGATAAGTTGGTTTTCACTTTGCTTCTGTGTTTTAAGATTTAGTCTGTCTTGAAAGTATCCTGCTGATGTGCAGTAGCAGGAGCAATGGGAAATTGTTACATATGAGAGGTCAACTCAATGCTATGGATTGAAACATCTTTTTTGGAAGTCCTGATTTAACTCCAGAGCCATTAGGCTGAAGTGTTAGATTCTTGAATTTCCCAGGCTGCAAATTTTTTGAGTTTCACTGAGGGGAAAAAGGAGATTGGTTTGATTTTTGGTGTGTCCTTTTCTCTTAAACCAGTGATTTAGATTAAAAATAAATGACTTTGAACTAGTGATAGTTATTCTCAAGTATTTAGAAACTGATGAAAAACCTGCAGCCAGGCAAGAATTTAGGCCTAACTGTAGTCAGAACCCTCTGGAGTTATTCAGTTTTATTTGTCTATTCCTTCACCTTAAAGAAAAAAATTAAACAAATTGCTTCTGACAAAAAAAAAGGTTTATAGTGTTGAATAGTTATACATCAAAAAATCATGAAAGAATTTAATGTAATGATCAAGAACCTCTATATCTACTGTTAAAGGCATAACTTGAACCTCTTCCCAGTAGTTACTTGGGTGCATTAAAAAATTCAACTCCAGCAGCTTCCCATGCTGAGGAGGGTAACTGCAAACAAATTCTTCAACTGAACTTAAATACCAAATGTCTTTTCCCTTTTTCTGCTTTTCCTCTTGGTGGCTTCACTGCAGAGGCTTGAAAAAGACTGCTTCAAAACAGAACAGTATCATGACAGATACCTCTTTTTATAAAGTATCTAAATGTTATTTTACTGTTAAAGGCAGACAAATTTTCTTTGGGTGTGAAAGGAACATCAGTTATGAGTGGTACTCATGCAATATCTGTTCGATATTCCAACATGAAAAACAATATGTATTTTTCTGTCTTGTAGCTATTCTGATCCATCATTCTATGAAGAATGCAAAGCAGAATATTTGAAGCAAAGAGAAGAATACAGAGCAACTGGAATTAAGAAAAAAAGACAGAAGTTTACTCCAAATGTGTGATTAAAACTTGAACTTTTTTTTATATGCAATTTAGATTTCACTTGATTTGAGCAGACTTAAATTAAAAATTTCCACTATGTGTGGAGTTTAACTGAAATACACAAAATGAGATGAATGGAGAATAAAAGAATGTTTGAAATTGAGTCAATTAAAAAAAATGTCATAATTAAAGATCTAGAGCATGCTGTCAGAGTTTGCAAGAGAGGTTGCAAAGGTGTGTTCCTCTGTCTGGGCTTGAGATTTTGATACCAGTGTACAATTTGGAGTTTACCATTCTAGAATGTCCATTTGGAATTTAAAGCCTGTATCTAGCTATATGAGCCAGTCTACATAAAAACTTAAGGGTGAATAATTTAAGTTGTATTAACTGATCACAGATTGGGTATACACTGAAGCTGGCTTGTTATTCATCACCTGAAGCAGACTGTATGGAGATGCACTGACTAGAAGAGAAGGGTGGCAAATGCAGAAGAGCTACACAGACCAATGTGAATTACCCTTTTCATCAACATGTTGTCAGATGAGAGCCTGGTAGTACTTGGGCCTGCACTGTAACTGATTTTTACGTGTACACTGTGACTCACTTTTAAGCCTACGCTGTCAGAAGGAATGGATGCCTTGTGCTTGTGCATGGCCCAGACTGGCCATTTCAATTCTAGAGGAGGAAGTAATCTCATCCACACCTTCCTTGAAAACAGGGAAGAAGCTGCCATGCTTCAGGAGTCAGTGAGTGACCACACTTGCAAAATTATTCCAGGCAGAGCTGAGTAAGTAACTAAAGCAGGCATGGAAGATGCAGATCACCTCTTGCAGGAATTAAGCACATCCCTAACTTAAAAAGAGCATGCAAATGATCTTTTGTGTACTGATACTTGGAGCTGCTTAATTGTAGAATTCTCAAATGCTTAAATTGCTTCACTAGAGATAGTAATATAGTTTTAGAAACTATCTTGGAGTATCATCCAAGCATTCTGAAATAAAACTAAATTCTTTAAAAGCAAGGAAAGGCTGCACTTAAACTTGGTAACTTTAATGCCCTGACTAAAGAAGAAAAAAAAAGTAATTTTCTGAGTAAGGAGTAGGATTTGATACTGGTCCATTAAAAGGCAACATTTTACTTGTTTATTTTAATACTCTTTCACCACAAACAGTATTCAGCTATTCAAGGAGTGTATATGAAGGACTTAATGCTGCAGGTTAGTAATTGCCCTTTAGTCTGTGCCTTTTACTGGAACAATCATTAATAATGTTGCTTCAGCAGATAGGGTGGAGGACTGGACTTGTGAGTGACAAACTGAAAAGATGTGTAGCATTCTGCCTTGTTAGGCAAACGTAAGTGGCACTCAGCTCTAAAGCTAACCACCTTGAAATAGCTTATGTGGAACAGTGTCCTACACATGGTCTTGGCTTCTTAGTGTTTTGGAAAACAAAAATATTCCTAATTAGCTGTTTTGCTGTATGTATTTTAAAAAGGAGGAAATTTAAGGTCGATGATGACATGTGTTTTTAATGACAGGGACTGTTCTTTTGTCTCACTATGAAAATCTGCTATATTTTCAACCTCTGGAAAGCCAGCCTGGGTGTTTGAAAGTGCTGGCAAAAGCCCTGCCCCAGAGGATTGGGGTGGGAGTGAGCATTCTCTTAGAGGCAGTGCTGGGTGCTGCCAGTGGTGTGTGCCTGCACCAAGAGCTCACCTGGGTCATACTCAGCTATGATTCAGGTCTGAGTCAGACAACAGCACCAGCCATGGAGGTCTCCTTTTCTGCTTCAGCAGAAATTGTGTGCCGCAGGTCAGGGGAACCCCCAGTGCAGTGACAAGGACTGCAAGGGAGGAATGGATGTGTGAAACGGAACAAAACTCAGGTGGACCTGCAGGTATCGGTCCCCATCCTGAACAGCAACCACCTCTCACATCTGCACTGATGTCACACCTGAAATTCCATGTACTGAACAGTGCTGTCAGCTATTTGTTTCTCTTTTCCTACATCTGGATTATTTGAGCTCCTCTTTTTATCTGGTATGCACTTAGAGCAGGAATTGATCCTTGGATCATGCATCAGCTTCCTCTGTAATACACCTCTGTGTATTAATGTGATGTTCCCTAGCTTTGAATTCTTGGTTTCACACCTTTCATTTTCTTAGAATCTTGTGCATATCCTATACTTGAATTGCATTTGCATCTTTTATTTAAAGTTTAAATGAAAGAATGAGTACCATGACATGACAAACTCATACCACTGCATTACTTTCGGTTTTGGTTTTCTGTCAGCTGTAAACTCTCCTTCCTACTCAGGTTAACTGGAGATAGTCCTGGATTCTAAGGAAACACAGCACAGGGGCATATCTGTCCTCTCCACAGCACTTGGCAGGCATCCAAGACACCCCCATTTTTTGCTGCACTCTGGCTCTATTAAAGCTCTCTTCAAACTCCTGAGGAGAGCCCCCTACAAATGGAAGATCTGAGAGGAAAGAGAGAGAAGGTGTCATATACTTATTTAAATGTTTGCCTACAGAGAGTAAAACCCAAACTCGGAGGGAAGATGAAGGGAAGTTTGTAATGCACAGGGTTTTCAGAGTAGAACAGCCACTGCAGTCTGAAAGATCATCCAGAAATTAACCTGCAAGCCAGAAACCCATTCTGCTCTCCACATTTAGTAGTCATACTCCTCAAGTAATTTCTGCGAGTAATTCCTCCATCCTGTTACTCTGCTGATCAAAAAATGGTCAAATAAACTCACAAATGAAGGTGTTCTACCTAGTTAAAAATTGGTTCAGTAACAGTAATCACCTGGGTGTTTCTTGCATGCTTCTCCCTAGATCAAACAGCCATACTCAAATATGATAATCTTACCACTTTAATTACTGTATCTTAACGTTTGGCTTGCTCTCTTCCATCTTAAAATACAATTAAATTAATTTTGCTGGACAGTTATTGCACAGGGTGGGGTTTTTTAATGGTTCAACTGCAACTCAATTAAAATTAGTGTTTTTTCTTTACGGCTCATCATAAAAAATAAAATGCTTTCATCAACTGCCCTATGTTTATATAATTGCAAGTAGTAACACTGCTCTCCCTAGGAAAGGATCAAAAAACCTAACTCCTCAAAACCTCAAAAAATAATTAAAAATAAATATAATCAAGCCCCCACATGGCCTTTTTTATATTCAAACACAAAGTACATTGAGAACAAGAGAAATACCTTATCCTCTACAACCAGTGTCCTTCACAGGGCCTGTCTGGAGATCAGAAGACAATACAGGTGTCAGTCAGGTACCAGAGTTCTTCACTTCTCATTTACGGCATCGTTAAAGCTACAGTTGTCTCAGCACAGACATGTCAAAGTCTGCTGCAAGTTAATTTTGGAAGAAAATTCAATCTGCTTTATCCCACCAGTATAGTTCATGTGATACTTACATGTGCCTGTGTTTCATTACTTGGAATGGGTATTGTTTGACTGTAACTCCACCATATGTCTCGTGCTGCTCTTGTCTTTTTCCAGCTGTAAAAATTGGACAGTACATCACAACTAATTTGGGAGTTTTCTTTCTTCAATATGGCTAGTTCCTATGTGAGGAAAACGGATCAGCTGTACATGACAAAACTGGCAGGAAAACTTAAAATGATAAGATTTTAAAAATACTTAAAATTAACCAAACAGTGCCAGTTCACATTTAGGTTATTAGAAGGTTCATCCAACTCACCAAATACCCAAATACATATTCATCAGATTGCCATTTGCTCATTTAAATGTGCAAAGCAACAACCTCCTGCTGCCCCAAAACCTGGCTTTCATTTATGTTAAATTGAGTTAATGCTTTCTTAAATTAAAAATTGTCAAATTGGTGGGTTGGGGGAGGTTTTCGAATTTTCAAAGTTTGTATACAAGTTAAAATTTTCTTGGGGTCATTTAACAAAATTATTTTTGAACTTTGGTCCTTAATACATGTAATTTTACAGTTTTATGTGACACATGCACACTAACACCAGGACCCCGTTACTTCAGCTATTTCTCCATGTAATTTGCTGTCACTGATGAAAATATTTCACTTCTGAAAATGGAAAAAGCACTGTAAGCCAATAGTGGCGTGGATTTAAATGACTTTTTCATCTCCAGTCAAAATCTGATTGTAACCTTTGGACCAACAGATGCTTCACAAGCCAGCAAGCTCCCAAGTGACTCCAAATCTGGGGACTTCCTTTTCAAATGTTACAGCTTGGACATGGCAATGAGTGATTGGATTGGAAATGCTGCCTGCAGCAAGTTCTCTGGCATCAGTCCCTCTCCTCCCTAGTTAGCAGCAGTGCTCCTGAAATCCCTCTTAGCATCATTGCTGCTCCCTTCTCCAGCATGGGAAGGAGCACAGAATATAAACCAAGGGTCAAATGCCAAACCTGGAAATTCTCAGGCTCTGCACAGAAAATCTTAATTTTAATTTCACACAGGATAAGGCAGGCAGACTGGGAACCTGTAGTCAAAGCACCATAGCTTAAAGTAACTAAATCCTTCAGGTTTCAACATCCAGGAGGATACTTCTCCCAGAATATGCTACAGCAGATGGCTGTTTTTTTCCTTGAGTCAAAGTGATGAACCTCAAATCTAATTGTTTGTATTTGGAATAACATTTATACACAATAAAGGAATTAAAACTTCAGTACAAAATTTTGTGCCAAATACGGAAAGGAGATTTGTTAGTGAAACCAATTTCAAACAAAAATAAATTTATTTAATATCTTACACAGTAGAATTCCTTCATTGCACAAATCATGTTAATGCTTGTTGAATATTACATTCCTTAATAAAAAACCTCTGTAATGTTGAGGTGAAGAACCCCAAAAGTAAGCTACATTAGAACTAGGTACCATATAGCTTATGCAGCCACATGAGAAATGTTTTCTTTGTTATTACATAGGTAGTTGGTTCTATCAGCTAAAGCCTAGTGACTTAGATTTGTTTTATGCATATTGGATTTTGTTCTATTACTTTCCAAGAGATTGTACTCCCCTGAGTCAGCTGTGTTCATTGGTCAGAATAAATTCCAGCATCTGACACCATTTCCATTAATCACAGACAAGCCAGTATACGTGAGCAAGATAATAGAAAGATAAAAACAATATCTGGTGAATAGGAAACGTTGATGTATGCTATTTGTACTACAGGAGAAGGTATCTGGAAGGCATTTTTTTTGCCTTTGATAGACAAACTGAAAGATGGACTCTGTCTGAAGTATTTACTGTGCAGGAGAGAGTGTCTGGAACCACACAGGTCACACTTCTACAGTGCATCATTACTACGGCTGTGCTACAGTCAGAGTTTCCCCATGTATTTACAAGCAATCTAAAGATAATTTGCTACTAAACAGCTGTGAAATTAATTTTTATTAATTTGATGGATCGGTGAAGCTGAATACTTCACCCACCCACACATCTGTAAATAGCATATTCAGCATTAAATACCTTCCTGCCCATTACAGGTTACCTATCGTCATCTAAAATACAATGCATTTTTCTTCAACGGTTTGAGCAGTCAAGACATTTCACTTAACCCTGTTGTATTAAGCCAGATATGAAGCAGAGAAGTTTACAAACAAACAAACAAAAGGCATAAATTATACTTGTCTAGAAACAGTTCATGGCCTTAAGAGGAAAAAAAGGAAAAAAAAAAGAAAAAGTAGTGCCTAGACACCCATAATCTATAAAGCAGGTAGTTGGAATTCCAGTAGCTCTGGTTCTCAGTGGCATACTAAAGATAGCACAAAAATACTTATTTTTGTATATCAACAGTGCAACAACACCAAGTCTGATTAAATTAAGGCTTTGTTTCTTTAACAAGTTAGTAGCCTTATTCACAGGAATAAAGAGTCAGAGTTGTGGTGCTGTGCAAAGGAGGCACGATATGGAAAACTGTGAACACACTGGGTCTGTGGCAGCACCGCTGTGCAGTTACAGCAGCTTCCTTCAGCAGGAACTGAGGGAAAGAAGCTGAACCTCCAGGATTCACAGTGTTCAGCAGCATTACTTACAGTCCTTCACAATTCACAATCAAGCCCTAAATGGGGCAATCAAAACAGGATAGCCTAGGGTGGTTTTTCTCTTGCCACTCTCATATAAATCAAGGCTGAAAAAAAATTTTTAAAAAGTCTCACCTTTCTTGGTTAAAACTTACAGAAAAATACATTTACAAACCAGAAGAATCAAAGCTAACTGAAAGGAGGAAGGGAGAATCCAATTCTTCATATGAGGTCTTAGTCTGAAAAAGAACACTGTCAAATAAAAGCTCAGAGCTGGTACAAGTTCTAACACTGGATACCAAGTATTTTCTTGATAACATACAAATAGCAAACAAATACAGAACTGGATTATTTTGTTTTATTCCACAAACTCACTTTTCAGTGCAACCTTTAGCAAATGTATGTCATTTGCAGTACAAGACTATCTAGGTCCCATGCTAGATTTCTTTGTATTTACATTATACCAGCACAGCTTTAACATCAAGGAACTTGCTCCTGATTTACAGCAGAGGAAGACTAGGCTTTCTGATTTGGAACTAGAATTAAAAATAAAGAAAGAACATTTCAAGCAGTTTGTTTTCTCTCCTTAGAAGTTCAAGCATTAAGGTGCCTATTCAGAATCACTCCAAAAATGCCTCAGTTAATTCTAAAAATTGTTTAACTCTTGTGCAGACAGTTTTGATTACACTGATCCAGGTAATCTGCTGGACAGTTTAACAAAGTTGGATTATTTTTCATTTCCCAAAACATATTCTCATTGGGCTTTGGAGGACTTGGGAATACCCAGGAGTTATCTTCCAGAGAGCTCTTTCCATAAGAATGTTGTTCCTGAAACGTTTTGCCATCAGCTGGAATTGGTCTCTCCTCTGTCCAAGCTTGTAGGGTCACCCTTTCTGATGGGACATGGGCATCTCTCAGCAGAGGGGGAGACACAGCGTTGCCAAGGGCTTTATCGTTTTGTGAGAAGTTTTTATAGACTACCCCAGATGTCAAATTCAGCTTTGAAATGTTCAAGTCAACACATTGCACTGGTGCAGTACAGGCAGCTGAAGGAAGAAGATGAAAAAGATTTTAAAACTACATTATCTAATGCATTTTTCATGTACTCCAAACGTACTACAGTCTAGCAGGGATGTAAAACAGTTTCTTCAAGCCACAAGTTTTCAGACCATATTCAGTGAAAAGCTACCATATTCACTTAAAAGTTACAAACAACATACTACCCTCACCAGTCTCAAGATGAAACCAAAATCCTGAAATCACAGAGTCTAAAACACACCTAGCTCCAAGGATATCTCCCAACTCCCATTTCAACACAGATAAACTGATGGATCTTTCTGACCAGACTGAAATGAACGCTGAAATAGAGACCATTTTCACACATTTGAAGAAATCAGCCAGATGCAGAACACTGCAAGCTGCTTCCTATTGTACTGATTCTTTAAACAAGTTGTATTCTCTTGCAACCCAGAACCCAAATTCTCATTGCCCATGAAGCAGTAAGAGAGAAACACGTGGTGTTCACAGGTTCTCTTGTCTGACTTCCAAAAGTAAAGTGACAGACTGCAATGTTCAACCATGTGAAATTCCAGAGGACTTTTAAACCATTAGGAAGGGGAGGATTTTGAAACAGAACAACATCTACCTGAAATGGAAGAGCAGTATCTTCAACACACATCTGAACACATGGCCAAATACAAGCAGGTAATTTTCTTTTGTGTTGATAATGTACATAAACATATACTCAGAGTACATTAATGCCTCCTGCAGTTAAACTCACATCTTATATACAGTTTTCTAAAGCAGCTGTTAATCTTGAGCATGAATTGCAATTTTTAACTTTAGCTCTTAAGGGAAAGAAAAAAAAGCTGGTATCTTGGTTAAAGAATACAACTTCTGTTTGTCACAATAAATTAAAATTTGTGGGGGCCAGCCCAAACCACTTTCCAATAGCATGGGCATATGTCTGAAAGGCATGCTAAGGCACTGGATTTGGCATCTTTGTGCTGGCAGATACGCAATTTGAGGCCTACAGATCTTCAGAAGTTCAAGAAAAACTGAATCCACTGAAAATACATAGAAAATGTACAAAAAAACCCCAAACAACCCCACCCAAAAAACCAAACTAAAAAAACAACCAAGAAAAACAAATATAAAACCCCACAAACACACATTTGTTGAAAATATCTCCATACATGGCAGCTAAGTAGAATCCACATGTTAACTTATATTCCTTATGTCCCACAAAAAGTAATGAACCTGTGTTCTGCAGAATTAATGCACCTCTGACAATGGCAGCTGGTTTGTAGATGCTAAAAGTCAGTACTGGAGGTATAGGAAGTGGAAGGCTTCAGTCAATTGTACCCATATTTTGCATAAGCCAAGATTTGTCTATAAATATAAGCAAAGATATATCTGTATTGCATTCATAAGTGTGGCTGATGACCAAGATCAGACCTGTCCACTCTCACATACTTCTGAAAAATTACTGAAAAAAGTCTACGGATGAAAAGGCAAAAGTCCACTGTGTTTCCTGATCAATCAAGAATGCCTTCTATGGCTGTGGATGAACAACTGCATAAGAACTGCAGAAAATGAGACTCCTCACCTAGGAGAAGAAAAAAATCAGTAGTTGTGTAGTGGCAAGACATGTAACTCCAAATTAAAAATAAGGACATAAAGACAGTATATGATCTCACCAAACCCTGACTGATCTAAGATTATTTAGACTCATTCAGTTTCAGTTTCTCTGTTGGAAGTTATTTGGCAATCGTGTTTTAGAACTGCAGGAACACAGACTCACCTGGTAACAATATGGCCAAGTGTACAAAATGGGTTGACAGTTTGTATCAGCCAAGTACCAGAGACAAAGTGATCATTAGTCACTGCTGACCACAAAGGCAGGGACTGCTTGGGAGGTGAATCCTGTCATTACCTCACTGAGCTGTTTAGAAACAAAATGTCTTGATCTGGTAATGGACAGGGACATCAGAGTCTGTCACCAATACATTGTAACCAAGTTCACCGTCTTCCACCAGTATTTTGAGCACAGTAGAGACCACAATTGAAGTGAGCAGAAAACAAAGGAAATTAACTCTTTACCACAGTTTGACTGATAGTCTAGCATTTGGCTTGAGAGAAACATATGTATGGAACAGAAGAACTGTCTGATGAAGTGCTCACAGAAATTTTAAAGACTTTATGTGACAAATATTTAACCCTTAAAATTATTTAAAGCAGTTTTGCTTCCCCAGTACTCTGACATTCAAAGAATGCCACACTGTGTAGCCTTTTGTTAGAAAAGACAACTTTTCTGAATACAACGTAAAGAAATATGGAACCAGAAGGGAATTTAATTCTTTTAAAGTCTGATGTTAGAATGTTGCCAATTTAATACTTCATATATTCTGTACTGGGAAAATAAGACTGCATTTGCAAAAAGGTATTTTTCCCTCCTAATATGAAGTAGTTGTGGTAAAAGGTCAAATACGAGTAAACTTAACACCTCAGCCTTGTGCACATAAGCAACACTTGACTGAGAAAAAAGCCACAAGGGGAACAGAATACAGTACTGAAGAAAAAACACATCAGCAACACCTTTATGTGTGAAGCTGACCAGTATGAGACAGAAGCAAAAGCGGAAAATGGGTAAGCTGGAACCATAATACAGTCTAGCTTATCAGCTTCAATTGATGAGATTCTGATAAGATATGATAGCTAGTTTATTTTTTAAATGCTACAGCTTAAATCAATGGTTTGTGTTTGTAAGGTCTGTTACTGCAAACACTGACTTGCCTTTCTTGGCTCCTGGTGGGCTCCTTTTCAGTTTTCGTAGGACCTCAGCTTGCTTGTCAGTCACTACACGCAAATTAGACATTTCTCTCTTCAGGTCCCAGTATGTTTGTTGTACACTTTCAAAACAAAAATTTATTACAAGTTAAATCTTGCTGCCTCTAAAGCAGCCTATTAACATGCCTGTCAAAGGTTAACTGTTAATAAATTGTTCTTGCCTGACACACACTGCACATTTTGTTAGAGTACCAAAACTGTATAAATTGACTAAACAGTACTGAGAATTACCTTAAACGGATGAACCCTTGTATATTTTGATTCTTACCTATTACAATATACAATGCATTATATATTGACATACTAGGTAATAATATGTTCAACGGAAAGAAATATGAAGCATACTCTTCATTTCAGTATCTGAAACTAGCTATCTTCCAATAAAATTAGTCATCTCAAAGGAATACTTTATTTAAAGTGTCACCAGGTTATAAAAAAGGTGGAATGTTAACTCTGAATGCCTTTCAAAATAACCACATACCCCAACACATATGATGAGCCTAGTAATATTGATTGATTGTAATTTCAAAATCAAAAAACAGTACTTGGGTCTTACACCATGTACGTTGCTACACTGAATTCAAACTATATACCCAAGACACACAGAGTCCAAATTAAAACATAAACCATACTCTTTCATATTCAAGGTCTCCAGTTTATCTGTCTTATCAGACAGTGTAAAAAATAGTGTTCCTATTCATTCTCTAAGACAACACAATACAAGAAACATATTTAGCAAGAGCAGCACTGTTGCAACACTGATGTTTCAGGTTAATAACTGGTAAGAAAATTAAAAACAGGAAAAAAAATAAATAAAAAGTCATCAGCATTACCATATGTTTCTTGATAGTTTCTAGCAAAGGCTCCTCACTGAATATTACATTTGTGTTGATTAATAATTAACTCAGTGTTCAAAGACATAAGGATGTAGTTACTTCAACCTAAACATGAAATCATGATTTCATACTTTTTTTAATGCTTAACATTCTACCAAAACACATTTATTGAAGACAAATATAATGGATGAGAGTTTCCAGCATTTTTTCTTCCTCACTACATTCACCTAAAAGGCATTTATTTGAAAACAGGTCAATATCTCAAGCTATTGAGATGAGTAAAAATTAATAAGCTTCATAACAGTATGTAACACTATCCTTCAAAAATAGCAATATAAGATCACTCTTACATAAAATATCAAGCACATATGCATTCAAAATCACTCTGAGAAGTAGCTAACATGCAAGTCAATGCTAAGAGAGCTCCCTTAAAACAAAGAAACATAACTTCTATCTACAGAAATACTTTCCCAGAATACAAATCCACAATCCAGATCCACGAAACTCTGTTAAAGAACAGAGGAAGCTGATATTTTAATAAATAATGCATTAAGTGTCAGCAATTCTGACAGACAGAAAGTTAAAATTTTCAGAACTGGATATTTCAAGAAGTTCAGCTAAACATGTGACCTTTCTACTGTAGACTCCTTTTGGCTCTTTGAACTCTTAAGAGATGACAATTTTAAAGCTGATATGGCAACCATACTTCCTTAATTCTCGTGTTTTGGTCTAAAAAATAAGATCAAAAACTTTAGTTATGTCAAACCAGAACTGTCCAATATTTAACACAGAAGGACAGCTCGGCATCTACCACCAACCAGAAGGAAAGTGCTTGGATGAATTCTTTCATTTCAGTGCATTTAACACTTTAACAAGCATCTTGCAAAGGGCTGCAGGTACCAGACTTCCACTTAAATCACGTGCAACAGATTTTAATTGCTTTTGTAGATACTGACCTAGAATCCCATTGCAAAGCCTAATTTCCAAGGAATTTGTAATTGAAAACCAAGGATTCCCTGTGCCTGGAATCCTATCCTATACTGCCTTCTAACATGTGATACAAACCTTCATTATGACAGCCTGTTTAAATCTACAGCTAATTAGATTTGCACACTGTGAATTTAAAGTCAGATTTGCAGGCTGCTCACAAATATGAAATAACTACTCTCCAAAAAGTTAACTAAGTGCAAATGCCTCCATTTCCTATAAAAAGCAGGATTGCTTACTACAACAAATGTTTCTCATAGGAGGTTTTTCAAGTGTTTTCTCCACAGATTTTTGGATGGGCTTGCATATTTATTACACATTCAGTATTTATATTACAATAAACACTACACTGTCCATGCTATTTTAGATGGCTGCCACCTGAGCACCACTTGGTGGAATAAATCTGCTTTGATCAATAATTATTTGATCAAATGATCAGTTTGATCAGAGCAGTGATCAAAGAGATAACTGCTGTGTCTTGTGAGAACATCTTTTACCAGGTGTGTGAGGCTTACTGCGAAGCTCCAGGAGGAACCACAGGAATAAGTATCCAGTCAAGGTGAAAGGACAAAGTGTGATTTGTGTGTAGTGTGTTCATTATTATCATCACTGTACCAGAGAACATATGATGGGAAGTGTCTGTATGTTCTCTTTCAGTGGCTGATCTCCCCATCTCTTCAACACCCAAGGAAGCACTAAAGCCTGGCATTGTAAAGGGCTGCTCTTCCCTCTGGTGGAAAATGATGTAAGTGCACCAAGAGGCGTAGCTATATAAATGTTCATCATCATCATCCCCAACTGCAAACATAACAAAGAACAAAAAAATGTACAATGACCTTGCTAAATAACTATACCTAGACTTTCAGTGAAATTATGTAATTTGAAATAACATACCTAAAGAGTCTGCAAGAATAATTTACTTATTCAACTAATTGTCCCTCAGTAAACTGAAAATAAAATATTTCATACCTCTGGATGTCTTGCCTTTGAAGGTGGTCGCCATGTAATGGATTTTTGTCTTGAGTCTGGTCCTGCATAACAGAGTGAAGAGAGAGAATGAATGAACATAATTTCAGATCTTCTCTCTCAAAAAACAGTAGTGAAACTCCAAGTTCCCTAATACTGAAATTCACAAGAAAAGTAGTCTTCATTTGTGTTAGCTGCAGTGGGTTTCAAAAGGGAAATAAAAACTTCTACTATGAATTTCCATAAAAAATGCTTAAACCACCTACTTATAAAAAGGCATTGCCCAACCATCTCCATACTTTTTTTTTAAAACAGCTAAACTCTCAGAGATCGATTACTTTTTAAAATGGATATCAAAAGTCTTTCTCAATTTTTGCTTTTTAAACAGTCCTTTTTTTTGTTCTTTCCCCATCACAGTATATAAAGATCTTTAAGTTAAATCAAACTCTTTCAGTATAGATTTACTTCCACAGGTTACTTTTTATCCCTTTGGTCTGAAAGACTACTTTAAAATTGCCGATATAGGCAGCCTCACTGAATTTACCAGGACTATTTAATAAATCTAACATTGGGCTCACTTTGTTAGTTGTGTTTCTATTAGACCCTCACTTGTGATGAGCTCCTTCCCTTTCACATCCCTTCTTTCAATGCTTCCTTCCTAACACTCCCTCTAGCCAAAGCTGTTATGGATTTGATACCTTCATAGTGGCTTTAAGACAACCTGTACACATTTCAAACAATTTGTCAGTACAATGTACACACTGCCTCAACTACAATGTAAAAGTTGAGTAAGAATATCTAAAAGTACAGAAGAATATCTAAAAGTTTCAGAAAAACAGAAAGTACACTTGCTAAGGCAGAAAACATTTGAAAACAGGTTTTCCTGTTTTCATTTTCATTATTACTTATTTTCATTACATGTTAACTAAACTAACTAATGTAATGAAAATACCAGCTGAGTTGAAATAATACTGATTTGTCATTGCCCATTGATCACACTTGACTGTATTTCACCTCACAGATTTTCCCCTCCTGAACTTTCCCATCTCCCAAAGATTCAAATTCATAGCTTAAAAAAAGTTGCACTGTATTGCCCCACATTTGAAAACGTGTACTTTTTTATTTCCTATATTAAGCAGTTACCAGGATCAAGAAGAAATTATAAAGACAAACAAAAAAACAAGAACAAAAAACAAACCATAACAAAACCCCCCAAAACAAAACAAAAAACTGTTCCCTGTACTTGTCCTGTGCAACAAAAGCTGCTGGCATAAACATTGTGTCACATGTAGTATTCCTTACATCTGCTCTTTTAGTCTGTTCTCTTTGACATCATTCACTCTCACAATACAATCTGCAATTATTTATGCAGCTGTTACTCTGTTCTAGAGTTACCTGAAGACACCAGAACTGCATACAAATTCTGCAAGCCTTCAGATTTTACAAGTTATTGAAAGCGCCTGAAAGAGCTCCAGACACAGGTGAAACAATCAACAGTAAGGGAAGTTAACAAAACACTTCATGTGCTCTATCCCCACCTAGTGGAAAAATGAAGACTCACTCAAATGCTGTGTGATTCAAGATTACATAATCATCATTATTAATGACCATAAGCAATCTAAAACAGTCTGCCTCCTCAAACAATCACATTTAAATGTTATACATTCACTGTGTAACTTCTATGTGACTGCAGAGTCCTAGAGACTGGCATTGTACCTGTCATCAAAAGTAAGATGGAAAGCAGAAAGAATGCACTAGACAGTAACTTACTGCTTTTTGCTACTGTTATCTTAATTTTCTTTTTGAGATCCCAACAATATCTAGGTTACAAAATGTGTCCCTTAAAACAGGTATTTGCCACAGAAATGGGGCAGGGTGCCAAAAGAGGTACTTTCCTGACAAACTTCGTGCAACTACCCTAAATAAAAGTGCCAGACCTCCTTAAACAAAAGTTCATGACATCTTTTAACATTAGCATCCCGTTTTTGTTTAAAAAGAAATAAAAATAATAGAGAGCAGCTTTTGCCCAAACTTTCTTAGTAGCCCAGCTTACACAGAACTTAGTGGCTACTTATAAAAAATCATATAGCTTTATTTTCTGTTGTTATATGGGCAATGGCTGGGAAATCTCACCTGTATAGAATCATTGAATATCTTGAGCTAGAAGTGACCCCTAAGGATTAAGTTCAACTCCCTACTCATTGCAGGACTACCTAAAACTAAATTTTATAATTAAGAGCATTATCCAGACACTTCTTTAATTTGAACAGGCTTGATGCCATGAACAGTTCCCTGAGGAGCCTGTCCCTATTTCCAAGAAAAATGACAGTCTATGAAAATATATAAGGTAAATTTTACTCTTTCTCTCAGTTGTACACTTCATATTTTTGTTAACCCTTGATTTTGATTTACCATGGGATTTAAAATTCACCATTAATACAAACATTCCTTAAAAATTAAAGGTACCTTCTGCTTGGAATTTTGCAACTCCTTCCTGAGACTGTTGCACTCTTCCTTGAGTTTTTCTAGATCCTGTTCCAGGCTATGCACTTTCAGATCACTGTTCAGCTTCTCTAATTCCCAGTTAGCCTGAGTACAATTCAGACTTTTTATCACTGTAAAGAAGACAAGCAAGACAATCAGATTCCAATCTCAGTCCAAGGAATGTAACTCAATATGCAAAATGCTCCTCAACCAGCCCATGCCCTACAAAAACATCATATTCTGAAGGAATTGGAGTCTATGGCAACAGGGATATATAACACTGGTAATGTTTGTTGGCAGAGGTGATCTATTTTCTGGGTTTAAAGCATGGAGCCCTACTTTCTAGGAATGCACTGGAGATTTGACACAGAGGAAAAGCAAGTATCAGCATAAAAAGGCACTGGAAATAGAAGAATCAATTAAATCAATTTATGGCAAACACATATCATATATGCCAACTTGCATACTTCTTACATGCTTTGAAACTGAGCCTTTTCACCCTCAGATTTGTATGTTACATCATTTACTATTAAGTTTTCCCCAAGTTTAATATCAAGAAGTTCCAAACAGAACAACAAAAGATACAATCAAAACAAAAGGGGAAAGCATAAAAGTTACACAAATCTTGTTAGACTGAAGCAATTCACACGGTAAGAAGTAACCTAAGCTGATGCTGCCATCTGATCAGTAGCAGGGCATTAGATATGAAGAAAAGGAGGAACATGACAGGAAGAAACCCCACAAGTCTTCAACTCCATGGTACATTTATTTCCAGATTTAATAGTTTAAACAACCTTAAGTTACACTGACTTTTTTTTTTAAACTCAGAGTCCACTTATAAGTAAAACTGAGTTACAAGTAAGGATTGAAATCATCCCATTTTCAGAGCTCTCCTCACAAACTCCACAAACTCAGCAATTCTTACCTCCTGAAACTATGAGGTCCTCAACAGTGATACTAGCACTACCTGCAGCTTGCTTGTGCTTTACATGCTTAAGGGCCTCTTGGAGAGTAATCCAATTCAAGCACAGCCAAACTCTAAAGTGGTGGTACTCACCTTTCAAACAGCTGCATTTGTACAGACTCTGAAGTCAGTCCATAGCTCTTAATATATACAGATGGCATTTTCTTGTAACCAAATTAATCAAGGGGTTTTTTTCTTCTATGGTGTTTTGTTTTACGCATCTATCACATACAGAGCACTCTTTACAACTGCAGTAAGAGAAGCTGAATTTGGACTTTTGGAATTGCCAGGATATGCTGTTAGTTTCTCCTTCCTCTTTTCACCAGGCTCTGTACAACCAACATCTTTCAATCTTTTCTCACTTCCCAGCCATCTAAGTAACAGTTGGCAACTGCAGCTATTGCTATACAACACCCTCTTGTATTTGTCATATCCCAACAGTGAGACAAAGCAATATACTGGACCCTCTGCAGGTGTCAGAGGAAGTAGGATTGACTGAATGTTCTTTATACGTGAACAGGCCTCTGCCCTGCTCTGAGGAAAAGGTGGTGGGATCAAGGGTTGTATGTGACACAGCCTAGAAACTGTCAGGTGGTGCCCATTTCTCAAATTTGTAAATCATCTACGGCAGAAGAACACAACAGCCTCAGAATATACATGTGACCATTCACAAGAATGAAGACAAGTTCAAAGTACCTCACTGCTGTTCATGCTTCTCTTACCTTGCCCCTATATAGGGTTAAATCTCTTCATGCCCCAACATCACAATATAACCACTACAGCTCCTCGACCTACGTTAAGATGAAGTAACCAAATGCATACCTTGCTGAGTTTCCACTTCAGTTCTTAGTTGTAACAGCTCTACTTCTTTAGATTGCAACTGTTCATTCAAGTTTTTCAAGGATTCCGCGCTTTCTTTTGCCTATTTTCAGAGGGGGGGAAAACCCCAACCCAAAATAATTAATGAAGCATTTTTCTATCATGTCTGACAATTCAGTATTTTAGAACAAATACAACAAAAAATACTGCTTTGATTGTTTTTAGTAGCCCAGTAATAAAACTTAGGTACTTTAAATCATTATTCCTATAGAAAGTATTGTCATGTACTTTAAAAGAGTGAGAAAACCATCACCACAGATCCTAAGTATATAAAGTTCATTCTACAGTAAACATGTACTAACTATGCAGTAGTGATAAAGCATGCACTGAAGTCATTACTTAAAAAGGCACACCATTTTTTCCAGCTTGCTTTTCAAATGATCGCGGTCAATGCAGGCCTCCCGATAGGCTTGGTAGGCCTTATTGACTTGTTCCCGCCCAACTGAGCTGCATTCCTCTTCCAGCCTGGAGCCAAGCACCTGAATGTTTAAAACACAGGACAAGTGAAAAGCTTTCATATTTTCCATGTTATCCTGAGAACTGCAAATTTTTAAAAAGGCAACAGTACAGCCTGCAATATTAATCTAACAGCTTTTCCTTTTATCTCAGTTTATATAATAAATTAATCAAATACACTGATACGGGCCAAAGTTTTTTTACAGAAGTGCAACAAAGGCTGTCTACAAACTCTGAAGTTGCTAACAATAGTTAATGCTCACTAATTTATAGAACCATAGAGTAGTTTGAGTTGGAAGAGGACATTTAAAAGCTCATCGAGTCCTATGCCCCTGCCATGGACAGGGAAAGTAGACAGCTGAATTCACTCCTACGAGTACTTAAAAACCATTCATAAGTCATGATTACTCACACGGACAATCCCTTAATCATATTTTTTCCAGGCTCTGCAGAAATCTAAACTGCTTTTTGGGAAAGGAGTTTTAAGTATATAAATAGTTTTAAGCGTACAAATACACAACATATAGAAAGTTCAAAGGAAACCAAACATTATTTCTTAAATGCCTCATAATGTAAATAAAGATTTTTTTTTTCCAGTGTATTTATGTAAAAAAGCCAAAGCAGAATTATTTTACAAATAACTATGAACTTTCAAATGATCACCATCTCACAGCTGCTATGGCAAAAGACAAAAAAGGCAGAATAAGCACTATCTGGATTGCTAGAAAAAGGGGAACAGAGTTAAAATATCTTCATCGTTTTTAATAAGACAGAAAGAAAAGAAGTTTTATATCAAATTACAACCATTCATACAAAAAGTTCTTGCTTTAATTAAGTACTGCATTTTCCTTTTCATTCTTTTTGTCCTGCATGCTTACTTTAAACAAAATGTACCTCTTACAGATATTCACAACAGATCTCCACATATTTTCTTAAAAATTAGGAGTCACGCAAAAATAAATTACTAAAACAAAGCATTGACACTCATGTATCTACCTTAAATATCTCCTCTTTTAAGTGTCTGCTTGAAACCAAGTATTTGCTTTTTTTTGGATGTAAAAAGTTTTTAAAAGTTTTAAAGTTTTGTCCTTTATATTTTTCTCTCCCTAATAAAGCCACTCAAATAGAACACAAACCTTAAAAAGCTTTCTGGAAGTTTCCATGTACACTGAAATTAAAAACTTCAAAGGGCTAACTCCCCATATATTTTTTAAGCATACAGGTATATTAGCTATTGACAAAGACTGAAATTCACTAACAGCCTTGGCCTATTCAATACCCCTCCCTCATAAAAATATTTTTATGGCATTCACATACTAAAAAGTTTTCTCTAGAAAAAACAAAGTGTAATCTTCAAGAGAATTAAGCTGAATAAGGCCAAATGAAAAGACACAAAGCAAAAGAAACTGTAAAGATCAAATCTTATTTATTGTGATTTTGAGTAACCTCATAAAAGACATTACACTCAGCATGGTTCAGAGGATATTAGGTTTGAAGCGCTATTCCTCTTCCCAACATCCCCCCAGACCTTATAAAGGAAGTCCTGGGATAGTTTTGCTTTTTGAGAAAAAGTCAATCCTGTCTTCACCAAGAATTCCTGAGTAAGTGTTTCAACACTGTGCCAGGTGTGACCCAAGTTCATCATTCCAATGCCACAAAATAATACACAATTAGAAAGCTTTTAAGAGTCAGTAGTATACAGTTAGGAGTAATTCCTAAAAAATGTCTCAACTCTTAACACTAGGCTCTATCTTTACTTCTTATATGAGAAGGCACTCTATCAAAGTCAAGAAGTTCTGCAGTACAAAGACACTCAGTACTGAACAATGGATATATGTTTAATGACAGCATTCATTAAGTGGAGAGAAAATCCTGTGCTCTGGTCAATTTTTAGCTTTAACAAACTTCCTTAGTTTATGGCCATGAGAAACTGCCTATAAAAGAAACTCCAAGATTCATTTACATTTTAGAATTACTGCCTCAAAAGCCAGCCAGCCAACATCTATGTTAAGCATTGCAACTTTGTATTTCACATTTGAGGTTGTGATTAGCTGGACCTAGCTGGTATTCTTAGCAATCAATTTTTCCTTATAATTTTGATATCCTGAGCCCAAGGGAGTCTTTTGATAGACAGTTCCTAGATTCTCATAACTTACAAGCTTTGCACCTCACTGTTGAACAATACTTGTCACATGTGCCCCAGCTAATAAACGCCATGAAGAGGCATCCAAACTACAGTCACAAATTTTATGCAACTACACATCTGTCTGAATCAAAACCACTGTCTTTGCATTGCATCATATATGTGCCCAGTGAGAATGCCAGTATGACACAACTACACTACCAGAGCAACAAACTGCATTTTACTTAAACAAATAAAGCAATTTATAAAAACTTTTTAACATGGAAATTCTTTCAAGTGTATATTTCAAATCCTTAGGCTTCTTCTCTGCCATCCAGCCAGGAGCAAAAAAGAAGCTGCTACCAGAAACTGGTACATTAACTGTTTTCTTACCTTCTCTTCTAAAATTCTCACTTTTTTTTTTAAGAAGGAGTTCTCCTTCTCTGTCTCCTTCAGTCGTTTCTTGATATCTTCATATGCAGTGACAAGTGCAAAGTGTGAGGCAACAGACTCATCTCCAGTATACGATGGAACAGGAATATCGCTGTCTCTCTTGTGAGCATTGTCTGCTTTTTCATGGTTCAAAATACAGATGTCATCCTCTACCAACTCCTCCATGACAGCTGTTAAAAAGACAGATATAAGTGCTAAGTTTTCACAAAGACAAATTCACCAAGAGTCTGAAAACCTACCAAAATAATACTGCAGGGTGTTTCTGTCTAAGTATGACAAGACTGAATAATTAGGAAGTATCTTAATACTGCAGAAAAATATTGAAATCCATTTTACTTTGAAAATTTGCTATTTAGAAAAGACACATTTCACTGTTACTTGATAAAAATATTTTGAGTACTTATCAGATGTATGAACCCTCAAAATAAATTTTATTTATTAAGTCTTAACAACAATGTAAATTTGGCTGGTACCAACTATCTGAACGCCAAAGGAATATTATATCAGAGCTTTTGCAAGCCAGCACTGAGCAGTAAAACAGAGTACAATTCCAACAAATCAACTAACTCCTGTGGTTCCTGAGCACAAGTGTCAAAGTTTCTTTATTTTTGAATGCAAATACTTATATTTTTCCCAAACTTTAAAATGGAATCTTGAAGTACAGTTGTATTTGTCCTTAAAGAGACTGCACGAGTAGCTATTCTTTCCTTGGTCACAGTAGAAAACCTCCTTCTGAACAGCAATTACAGTAATTTTTGACTGAAAATACGATGAGAAAGAAAACATGCACAGTAACATGACCTGCCTGTGTGTGGAGATGTGTGGAGAAAACTGACAATAATCTGAACATTAGTAAAGTGTCACTCTAAAATACCACCTGAATGATAAATGCAAAGTAGATGTTACACTGAGTTTTTGTTACAACCCATGTCATTTAGGCACAGCAAAACATTCAATAAGAAAATACCATCTTAAAGAAATTCAATGTATTTTCTTGAGTGACAGGTCTCAAGGGAGAACATACAAAAGTATTTTCCTTAAGAGCTATGAGTTATCTGAAACAAATTTTAGGGTTTTATTTAAAAACAAGCCAACCTTCAAAACACAAAACCAACCAAACAAAAAAAGACACAGCTCATTTAGTCATGAACATCAAGATTAATAGTATTCCTTTGTAATATTAAGAAAGGCTACAAAGTGTCTGATAATACCACCCCCCTTTAAACAAACTAGTGATGTGACTTCTACGAAAAACAGACTTTTATTTTTTCCCCTTCAACAAATCCTTAGGTTCCTGATGATTAGCTAATGAACCAACAGAAATGCTGGAATGAAAGAACTGAGCATAATGAATACAGCTTTTTGTACTGCAGGAAAAACTTACTTCAACAGAAAACTGACTTGATCAGCAGAACTTTGCAGAAAAGGCAGGCATTAGTACAAAAAAACCCCGTGGCCACAATTGCTGCTTCTACTTTGTATTTACTATTTGAATTCAAACTAGACTTCCATTTGTTTATAGATTACAAGAAGTAAAGGCTGGAGCTTGTCTATATGGTCAAATTTCTCTCACCATGCTGGAATGCTTTCAGAGTGCAGCATTATGAAGAGCTGTAGTACAGCTACTGCTGAACAATAGTGCTGTTACCACATTTGTCTCAATTTGCTCCAAGCCAGTTAGACAACATGATAAAAAACTGTGACAGCTCATTTCTACTAAATAAGACAGCAGTGGGGCTTTTCAAAAGTGAAAAAAAAAACAAGAACACTACAAAACCAAAGCTGAACTCTTTTTAATGGTTATGTTTAGGAAGTAAATAGATGCCTTTACATTGTTTGATGCATTCTGACAAAAAAAAAGTAGCCTAAGCTTCCCTTGCTTGTTCTGCCTTGAATATTCAGTGATTTCTGTGATATTTACGTAAAAAGAACACTGCAAAAAAGATTTGCTTCCTTTTCATTGTAAGAACAGTATACTCCATGCACAAGGTGACCTTGACCAAAAGCACCACATCATTCAAACTGCATTAACTGACTCAAAGAATTGCTCATTTTGTCTTCCAAGATGAACATAACATAACATACCAGCTTATCCTCCCCCATTTCACCAAAGGTCCTGCAAGTGTTGTCACCCATCTTATCAAATTCCCAAGAGCTTGCCCTCTCAAAGCAACACATCTCCTTTTCTCTGAACACTTGACTCAAATGTTGTTAAAGAAGTGTCACAGCTTATCATTATCTCGAAGAAAGCAGTAGATTTGTGACCTTGTACATAAAATAGATCTTTGTCCCCATACTTTCCTATAGCTTCTAAACTTGAGCATCATATATTCCCTTTCTTGCACACATCAGTTCTACCAGGAGATGGCAATATGGGAAAACAGAACCATATTTATTCTGCATTTTGTTAACTAAAAGTGTCTTTATGAGCTTCCAAGAGAGAAATACCTTCCAAATAAGTCTCAACATATACAAATACTATTTTATAAATTCAAGTACACACCTAACCTCCACCTGCTAGGAAGACCAGTTACTATAACATTATTTTACTTGAAAGATCTCATTTAGTTTACAGGATTATTCAACTCAGGTTTTCTGCTGCTGCTCTCTAAGCCAGAACTGAAGATTATTTAGCATATAATTCCACATAATTCAAAGAGACTTCGTTTGCATGCTTTTTTGAATTTCTACACCCAAGATAACAGTTCCAAAAATCCAATATACACATTTTTGACTAACAGTATTGCATACTAAGTGATGACAAGCTGCCATTAAACAGTTCAATATCAGCAGTACTGTAAAAGGCCATGGTGAAATGCACAGCTTACCCAGCTTTTTTTGCTTCAGGATAGACAGAAACCCTCAGTATAGAAAAAGGGGCTATGTCTGTAAGAAATCCCTGACTACAGCTGTAGTCTTTAATTTCACTCAAGGACAGGAATCAAAAATTAGATTCCCCAGTACTATATTACCTCATTTTAAAAATATGAACTGACAATCAAAGAAGTGTTTTGATTATTCCACAGGTTACGACTCCTCAAATCTGGAAGAAAGATGCTAGAAGGGCTTTCAGGATGGTTCACCAAGTCCAGCCACAGACTTCTGCCCTGTTTTAATCTGTTTGACTTCTAATTCAGAGCCACACTTGTGTGCAGTGCTGAAAATGCCCCAGAGCTGACACTCTGAAACACCTGAGAGAATGTTGACCTCTCTGGAGCTGCAATTCATGAGATAATCAGTCCTATAGTAACCAGTTCAAGTGAAAGACTTCTCACTAAAATATCTGAAGTAATTATACTGACAAGTTAGTGTCTATGAATACAACTGCTGTCCATCTCAGCCTCCTTAAGGCAAACTTCACAATCCCATTTACCACACATGCCATCCCAAGAAAAGTCTCCCTAATACTTTTTACTCCCTTTACTTTAGCACAGTAGCTAAATATCTTGCCTGCACACAAAACAGCCTACTTAAAAGGACTTTAATCTTTATGTCCAAAAATAAATACATTAAATGAGTACCAGTACTACCGTTTGTATTAAATAACTAATGTTTAAAAGCCGACAAACAAAAAACCCAACGTGAATACACTGTTGACAGGAAACAATATTAAGTTCTAGGAGGACTAATTATGTTCCCTGTTTATAAGCAAATGAGTTTGAAGAGGTGGCACCATTTAAGTTTTCTTTCATACAATGTGAAGAAAAGAAGAATTAACAGGAACCACTTCTGTTGCAGAACATAGGTTATAGAACAGCTTTGATTCAATACAATAAATATCTCAAGCAAAAGAATGTTTTCCTGTATCTTACTAATGCTTGGCAGAAACATAGCTTTTCTCTTTAAAGAGCTTTATGAATACTAGTCATTAACACCATGGGAGGCAGTTAAATAAAAAACACATTCTACATACAAGGAACATGGGATGCAGAGGCTCTAATAACAAACAGACCACTGCACAAACAGAGCTCTGTAGTTTGGAATGCTAATCTTGTTCTCGGATCAGAAGGAGAGATAGTAAAAGCAGGATTACATTAAATTTTTCCCAGTATGAAGCAGATTCTAATTTTGGCCTAATGGTTGATTTGAAAGAGAATAAAACAGTTTTCAAAATATTTCCAAATATCAAATGCAAATAATTTCAAGATGGTTGTTTTCCTGTTTCCCTTCCAGACTAGAAGGGCTTGACTTCATAATGGTAGTGTGAACAGTTTCCAGCTGTTGATAACAACAGCATAATTTTTGTACTGATTTATCTTGCCTTACAGAGAAGGGTATACATATATGCATGTAAACATAAAAAAACTCCTTTAAATTCAAGAAATGCCTTTGAACCAAAGGAATCCTGAGTAAGCATGTTACAATCCTCACCTTAATTTCTGAAAAGCTCTACTGATTTTTTTTTTTTAAAGACACTTGAGCACAGCAAGGAATAATACAGAATTCCTGCAGCCAGCCAGTACTTGGAGCATATGACACAAGATTTTAAAACAAGCAAGACTTCCAGTCTGTTTAAGCATCCATCACTTTGCATCTCTCTGTTTCAGAAATCTTAGGCTCTCTTTGATTCCAGTTGTGAACAGACTGTTCTACAGAGAAAGGCATCACTTTTTACACATACTTGCTCCATTTCTAGAGTAAACAAAGTTCTCTCTCACACATACATACATATCTCAGTAGCTGTTACTGTGGCTGCTGTTCATCCTTCCCTATGGCCAAAGTCCACAGGCCCAACGCTCTCCCAGAGAATCCCTGAGCACAGGGGCACAGCCCAGCTAGGGCACAGCCCAGCCATCTCAGTGTACTCAGCACTCCTTCAGAAACACGTCAGCATGTGAACTACATCAGACCTCCAGAGCACTTTCGTTTTATTGCCTTCAGGAAATGGAAGCTCACTGCCTCTGAGCTCACACACCAGATCACTGTAGCTCATCTATCCTGAACATCTGGGTAAGCTACAAAAGCCAAGCAAAATCTCCTTAGTTACAACAGGCATTTTTCAATCTCAAGGTTTTTACAATAAATAATCTACTCTCACAAGAACCAGAAAAGCAATAAAAAGCCCATTTTATGACAATAGCGCTTGATAAATTTTAGTTTCTCTGAACAGTGTCAGACTCCAGTACCTCCACTGCTAATTTGCAAACCTTATGCATCCTCAGTGTAACGTATTCAACCTGCCTTTCTGTGGATGCTGTCACAATAATCACTTTCCCTGACAACTATCTGAAAAGGGGGAAAATAAAAATCCAGGAGCAGGAGTCAATAAAATACTATCCCTTCAGCAACATATAATCCCGTTTATTAAACTATTACATTTAATGTTGAAACTAATTAGAAGCAGTACTGTCAAAGAAACATAAGTGGGAGCAAGATGGCTTTTGGCTGTTAAACATTTCTAGCACCAAATATAAGTATCTTAAAAGGTTACTGAAAACCTTCTTCTGTTCATTCATTCCCATTTCAAAAGGTTTATAAGGAATAACTATTTCCAAAAGTTCAGAGGATTTGTGTTGGATTTTTTTTTCATATCTTCTTTTGTAAACCAAACAGTAGGTCCTACCTCCCAGTCACAAGCTTCCTTCTATTCAATTAAACTGCCAGATTAATTACCATTCAATAAGTTCAGTGATAAGCCTTATGTAATTGCATTAGCTTTTAATTCAACTGGAAATGTGCCTTACCTGCTACAACTACTGGAAGGAAAGTGAGTCTTACCGATGGCCCTTGGTCATCCTGCAACTCACTAACACAACATCTGCAGGTTTCCAAGACACAACTGGGCAGGATGCCAGCAAATCTGATCGGGCTCCCTTTTACAGGAGGACCAGATGATCTTCCCAGGTCTTTTTCAACTTGGGCTGTCTTCTAAAATTTTATATTCAGATTTATATGGCAATATTTCAGACAAACCCGGTAATTTGAACCTAAGTTCCACTTAGCAGCTTCTAAGTGGATGACTTCAAATATTCAAGCTATTTATGCTTCACTTACCCTCTCAAATCTAATTTCTTCTCCCCAAAGGTCCTGTCAAATTTTAGTTGCATCTACAATTTCATACACTAAGAACTCCACATAAAAACACTGTATAATCATGTAAATTAGTTAATTAATGCAATTATAGTATAAACATTTAGCAAAAACATAAGACTGATTGCAAAGTGAACCATGGATAATGCACACACGTATGGAGTCTCCTTCAGCAGAATTCCCTACCAGTGACCCCTACCAAGCTGGTTCCTATCCTGACCCCCTTGTTAATCCTATCATTGCCATTTTAGCAAACTGGATCTCATCATCACTGCTTTATTCAGTATGGACTATCAGACTTCCCCTGTCTAGAAAATCCCTGTGAAAGAATGAAAACATATACCAAAAGCTAAACCCACATTGCATTTTATCCTGTTTCCTTCTACATGTCTCTTTTTTTGTTCAAATTCTCTTCTAAAAAAACCAGATATGGATAGCATGTGCAGAGACAAGGGAGTTTCCACTTTCCTAAGTAGGCAACCCATATTTAACATTTTATAGTGCACAATTTCCATTTCAATGCATCTATTGAAATAATATAAACAAATGTTACTGCATTTGCAACTCTGCAAACGCTATGATTTTCCAATGCTGTGAGATGAAATTGTTCTATTTCTCTGCCCTGAGTACAGTAAGTACATTATCTATATTTTTACAGAGTACAGTTAATATATATAAATATATATATTTGACCAATAATTTTCACACTTTCCCCACCTTTTGAGGGTCACATAGAGAACAGAGATATACTGAAAACTAAAGTAGAATACTTGCTGAAATTTAGGCAATCTTAAAACTATCTCTAATTTATTATCCATTTTTGCCACACAAAGATGTCACTTTACCCTCTTTGCTCTTTTGAAAAACTTTTTACTATTTAATTTTCATTGTAAAACATAACCTAGGTAGTACTCAGGCAATGATCACCTCACACTTTTCTAAATTGCAAAAGCAGCAAGCGAGGTTAAGAAAAATTATTAATTTTAGCAAAAAAAATACAGGGAGTGAGAAGGTGGCTAAACCCTTCATATAGTCCAATCTAGAGTTCAGTCAACCAGTGTTTTTTGACCTCACTCAGAATTTAGATGAAAAAATTCTGCTTAAAATTTGAGGCAATAGTCATCTACTTAAGTTATAGGGCAATTATCTGATAAACATTTCTAACAAAAGTCCTATTATTAAACAGCAATTATTCAAAGAATAAAAAATAGTCATAATCTTAGATTTCTTTTGATTTCTACAATAATTTTAGTAGAATTACTAAAATTCTAAAATTGAGGTGGGAACAGATAACTTGGATTATTAGCAGCAGTAGCACGTGATTGTACACCACTATGCAGGAAATGACACATTACTCATAGCCCATAACAACTGAAGAGAAACTGACCTTTGGAGTCCAGAGCAGACTTAACTGTCCTGGCAATAATCCTCTCCTAACTCCACTTTTTCCAGAGTCTGCTTCCAGCACACTGATTTTACTGCACAAATACAGTGAAAGGCAGTGGGGAAATGAAAGGATTCCTTAAGAAACAAAAAGCTCCTAAAAGCACTCACTGGAACAGTTGAGACTTGCTTATAAGTTGTTAGGGGACCAATTTATTTAAGGAGATAAAGGTATTTTCCCTACCAGGTGAAACATCAGGATTTAAAGAGGCAACTTCTTAAAAGCTGAAAGCACCACTAGCATACACAACTATCTCAATGCTTATCTGCACTCCCTTCTTCCAAACTAACAGGGCCTGCAGCACCTGTATTCCTGTCAGTTCCAATATTCCATCATGTTTCTGTTTTCACACCTGTAGTCGTACTTTGCTCATTCTCTTTGCCAGACTCCCCCTGTACCAAGGCACAAACTGCAGCTGCAAGAAACCACGCAGCTTTTCAGGTTGATCAGGGGCAGCTTTGTAAGCAGCCCGCCCGCCTGCCCGAGGCCCAACCCCAGCTGGGTAGCGGTACCTGTAAGCCTTGCTCACCGTCCCCCCACGGGATGACCCCTTACTCCGGCCAAGTGCGACTGGGCAGGGACACGGCACAAGACCGACAGCCTGCTCCTTCTGAAACTCAGGAAGTTCCACTTCAACACGAGGAAGAACTTTATATGAGGGAGGCAGAGCACAGGAACAGGCTGAACAGGGAAGGCGTGGAGCCTCCCTCTCTGGAGTCATTCAAAACCCACCTGCACGCGTTCCTGTGTCACCCGTAACCTGCTCGGGGTGGCCCTGCCTTGGCAGGGGGACTGGGCGACTTGATCTCCCTTTCAACCCTAACAATTCTGGGCTTCTAAGAGGACGACTCTATTTTAAGGGGAGAAACGAAAGACCGGCCTCTTTTCCCAGGAGGAGTCGCTCCTCTTCCACGGGGCACGAAGCTCCCGAGCACGCCGGGGAAGCTCCGGCCGGGGCCGCCCCGCGTTCCCCCCGCTCCGGGACCAACCTGTCCGGGCCCCGCTGGGCCGGGCGGGTCAGCGGCGGGCGCTCAGCTCGGCCGGGAGGCAGCGCCGCCCCTCGCAGTCTCCGCTCGGGCTCCCTCGGGCGCCCATCGCCCCCACCCCGCCGGCCCGGCCGCGGTTTCGGCCTCCGCCACCGCGGGGAGTTCCCGGGGCTGGGCGCCGCCCCCGCCGCCTTCGAGGAAGTCAACAAACGCCGCTCCCGGTCCCCGCCAACGGGCGCACGCCGCTCCCGGAAGGAGAGAGGCGGCCCCGCCGCCTGACCGGAAAGGGAGGAGGAAGGAGGGCGGGCGGACTACAAATCCTGGCGTGCAAGCGGGCCGCCACCGGCCTGGCCCAGCGCCTCGGGGAGCGCGGCCGTCGGTGGGGCTGCCACCGCCCCCCGAGCGGCCTGGAAGCTGTGCCCGTCAGCGTTCCCATGTGGAACGAGCTCACGGCACTATTAGAGGGGACCTCTTGAGATTATCCAAGCCAAGCCCCCTGCCAAGGCAGGGTCAAACGAACAGGTGCTGCATTAACGCGTCCAGGTGGGTTCCTTCAGAGAGGGAGATTCCATGACCTCCCTGGTCAGCCTGTTCCAGTGCTCTGTCCCCTTAGAGTAAAGAAATTCGTCCCCATGTTGAGGTGAAACTTCTTGTGTTTTAGTTTATGGCCCTATCCTGTCTCTGGCACCATCCTCTCGGCATCCACATTTGAGATATTTATATGCACTAATGAGATCCCCTCTCAGTTGTCTCTTCTCTAGACTAAACAAACCCAGCTCCCACAGTCTCTCCTTAAAAGAGAGACTCCACATCACCTTTGTAGCCTCCACTGAACCTCTCGAGAAGCTCCTTGTCTTTCTTGTACTAAGGAACCCAGAACTGGGCACAGCACTCCCCTCTTGTCTGGCATGGTTATGGATGTGCTCCCTACCGGCGCCCACTCTTCCAGCACCATTGGGCATTACCATGAGCAGGCTACCGCTAAAAAAACACTTTTCTCCCTTTTCTGAAGCTCACTGCACTCCCTGCCATCATTCAAAATAAGGCTGTAGCAAAGCAATAAAGATCAGTGACTTTTAGTGGGAGCTGCCCCCAGCTTGCTCCAAGTACTCAGCAAGGGAGCCCATCCAATTCACACTCTTCAAACCCTTTCCAGTTTATTGAGAAGTTACACCTGCACACAGCTGAAGAGCTAGTGAGACATGGTGTAGCATTTAACATTCATTCTCTTTTTAACTTTTTTTTTCTCCCAACAGAGGCAGAGATGAAAGGCAGTGGATACTCTGTTGCTACAGCAGGGTGAAAGATCATCTCATGTTACCTCATCTGCCAAAGCCACAGCTTTTGTTCCTAAATGAAGCAGGAATAAATCTAAATTGCAGATCAGGACCTCTGTTACAGGGAATAAAAACAAGCTGATTCAACAAGTCTAATGTAGATCTACAGGGGAGAGCAGCTGTGCTGTTCAAGACTAATTTAAAACTAACAGGAGTTTCCTTTGCGGCTAAAAAAACAAGCAGTTTGCTTTTATGTTGTGAGAGTTCTTCAGCCAGGTCCCAAAGGACTTTTGGCAACTGTGCCACAAAGTCAGCTGGAGCAGGAGAAGTGTACTAACATGCCAAATTTATCTGTATATGGAAAAATATTGCAATATTGTAATATCCTTAGATACTTAAAGACCAAATGGAAACAGGATCCCTGCTGTGGGCAGGGAATTGTTATTTGGACAAGAATCTAATTTTAAAACCAAAACCACAAGTTCTCCATTAATCATGCTCACAGATCTCAAAACAACTTTTTAAAAAGTTTGTAGCATACTACCATTACTAAGATTTTCACTAGAAGTTTACGATACATGTAAACTACTTTTTACTTTATGAGTCAAAGTAGTACAATGCTGTTTCCCACAGTATTTCTTACCAAGAGTAGCGGCCTTCAGTTTAAGGGCAAAAAATACTATTTCCAAGTTAACACCTCTTTGTGACAATTTATATGACATGGATACAAACATGTTTGCATGTCATTAAGTTACAGAACAGAGGTCTTACTACATAACTTAACGTTGGTTTGAAATAGCACCATTGTGAAATCCAGAAGGAAGGCACATAAGGATTTGGGCTACCAAATGTGCCCACTATTTTTGTGGATAGCATTCACAGACTAATTAACACATTTATTTTTAATAATGTAATTTGTAATCTTTTTTCCATTAAAATACACAGTTGGCATCCTATCTACAGAACAATTAAACAAAAAATAGCCCCAAACAATGGCTGGTATTGTAAAACCTGCTGTTATACATTTAAACCAGCTTAAAGACAGTCATATTAAAATTAATATCAGAATTTTCTAATAGTAGAGGGTCTGGTTTTGTTTTTTTCTTTGAAAAATTGAATGTTTAGGTGGACAAGGGTTCATCATTCATTTATCTTTTCTGAAAGAAATACATTTTGATTTCTGAAGAGATAAAAATAAATTTATTATCACCCCATTTGCACAGAAAGTACTAAAACAGGGTATTTATTAAAAAGATAATTAGAAAGTGTAAAAACATACATGATTCAGCTGCATATGGGCATGCATTGTTCTACTGAACAACTATGGAATTAAAAAAAGAAAAACAAAATGCAACATACTGTTAGATTGACAGATTTTTCCTGTAGCACCACCATGTTCCTACACAGCTGTTTGTAAGCTGTCCAGCCTAGAGCTTGGAAGCTACCAAGAATTATCTTCTAATTAGCAAGGCATTTCCCTGTACTTCAGTCTGATATCCTAATCCCAGCACATGTTAAGCACATACAAAGGAAATACATTGCCAGGCACAAGCATACGGTCTGCAGAATCAGAATTCTGGACTTTTAAAACACAGCAAGAAAACCCCACCAAAAGAAAATCCCAGCTCTTTTCAGACTTTAGCAAATAATTCACCATAATGGCCACAAGGATGTGTACCAGAACATCCAGTGTCAAAAGGTGTGTCTTTAACTGAGACTAGTAACTTTCCAATACTAAATACATTCCAGTTTCATGACCCATCAGAAAGGTATATTAACTAATTCAATTGTTTGTTTCTCAGATTTATGGGAAGACTATGTTTCGGTACAAAAGAGAAAAGTTAAAGATTCTATCATGAAAAAACCAATCAAATACAGTTATTTGGTATAAGTAATATTAAATGATACCACATCAGATTTTTACCTAGAAAACTGTAAATAGAAGATAAAATATTCAGAAATGTTGAGGACCCAGATGACAGTGTGAACCCTAGTAGTGTTCAAAGACAGGCTGGAAAAAGCCTTGAGCAACCCGGTCTAGTGGGAGCTGTCCCTGCACATGGCATGGTGGGGTTGGGACTAGAGGACCTTTAAGGTCCATTCCAATCCCTTAACATCCCACAGTGCTTCTATGGCAGTTAAATAACTCTGATGCATTAGAAGTGTGTGCCTAGAACAGCTTACTCCCTGTATTTTGTTGAATTCTCTTGACTACTTTTACTATGTGTGATTTAAATAAGTACAATTAGAATGATACAAAATTCTTATTGCATATAATTAGAGCAGAACGAGCTTGATATAAAAATCAGCATTCTATGAACCACATTACATTAGATTTCACTTTGGCACATGCAAAGGCTGTGTTAAACACATCTATTTTTGCAGTGCAAGTCCTTGCAAATACAAAAGTCATAGTTGCTTTCTTCTGATTCCTTTCTGTGACTGACATTGTACAGAAGCAACAGAAAGATCACAAAACCTGTCCTGCTCAAACATAATGGCTTAGCAGTCTTTATATTCTTTGCAGTCCTGCACCAGTCAAAGTAGGACACAAAGCTGCACTACAGTAAAAATTTGGAAGAACCAAATAATAATGCATGCAATTAAAATCCTTGTTGTATATTTCTCTAGACTGCTAATAAAGCATAAGTAATATTTAAAATAAATGTGCCCTAGCACAAGCCAGCACAGTCTGTTCAAGTCAGTAGTTAGCAGTAGAGGTAGAAAAAAAGTGAAAAGAACCCACAAACAAACCAAGCCCAAAACACAACACAGTGTGATATCTGAAGTGCATTGTTTATGGATTTATAACCAATCAAGCCCTTTATTAGACATGAAAACAAAACAAAACAAAAAGTCCATGCAGTTACACGTGCTATGCAAGATCATGGGAACAATGCTACCCTTGCCAAAATTAGTAAACTTTGTAAGATGACTAGACTGGTATTTTTTCATCTGTCTATATTGACAGATGCAAGCCATACTGGAAGGTAAATCTTCATGGTTTTGGTGAATCTGGCAGACAGTTGGAATTTGTTCTGTCCTGGCTATTGTTGCAGGGCCTCTTTAGAAAGGCTATGAAAGGAAGGATTTTGTCAGGAAAATCCACAAACGCCAGAGGTTATGTCCAAAAAGGAGACAGAGGAGTCCTTCAACTTTATTCGAATAAACGGAGAGAGTCCACTGGGGCACACACCCCGTGGGTTTTGTCTCTCGAGGCTCCTGAGGGAGCAGCCTCCTTTTACCCTGAACTCCCGGCCGCATGTTGCCCTCTTCCTTTCCTCACTGCTGAGGTACCAGGAAGGAACAGCCTTCCTGAACCGCCTACCACATATTCCCCCCTTGAACCTACTACTTTACCCCAAAGCTCAGGCTTGTGCAGACCCACTTGTGTATTCGAGGAGTCAAGCTGTCTGGGCACTGCAACAAACCCACTGCCCTAAGTTAGTAGAGACATTAAGACTTATTTCAAAAAGGCGTTAACACCCATACCTTCACCAAATTGCTTGTAAAGACATTAACTTTTCTCTCAATTTGATAACACAAAAAGAAAGAAAAAGAAAAAAAAAAAGATAGGTCTCTCTGGGTAAAATTATTCAGGATATGTTTATACTTCGCTACTTTATACAGATTTTTGTTTATAATTAAAATGCAGAAGCATAATTATATTACAAAGAGCAAGTGAAAATTAAGGACAAAAGAAAAGCAAAGCCCTCCTTTAATTTCTTAACAAAAGTGGTGCATTTTCCTTAATTAATTCTGAGGTATATACGGTCCCCTAAGAAAACTATGACTAAAACCCCTCCACAGGCTCAGTCCTGTATGAGGGACAGGTGTGGGTGACACTTCCAGTGAGCCAAATGCTTTATGAACACTACCGTGGAAGAACACCTTTCTTGTGAACCTTACAGCGTAGAAATCATCCCTATTGCAATAGCAAATGGCCTTGCAGAGTAATTTCTAAAGGTTGAGTTAAAAAGGATTTGAGAAAGAGCTGTAAAGCTGGTTTTCACCAGGCAGGGCTTACTGACTCGGGTCCTGTGCTGGAAAAAGTTATGAAGATAAGTTTCTAAGAACTGTCTTACCCAGCTGCCAGCAAAGAAGATGAAGCTCCAAATTTAAAAGCTGACAAGCTCCGAGACTGCTGCCCGGGCCCGGTGCCCTCACACCCCGCGCTGCCGCAGCGTTTTCCCTCACATCGCCCCGTGCTCCGGCCGCCAGACGGGCGCTGCCTGACGGGCTCAGCGAGCCCGTGAACAGCTGCGGAGATGCCCGTAGGGTGCGGGGCAGCGGCTGAGGCCCCGGGTCGCGGCGGGCACAGCGGCGCTGCTCAGCCCCATTGTCCCGGCCTCGGCTTCTGGAGAGAAGCGCCGTCGGGGGGCGGGGGCGCCGCTGCTGAGCCCCTTCCCCCCAGGGCGGGTTGAGCCCAGCGGCGGCGGGCCCGGCTCGGGCCCAGGCTCCCTGTCCGACGGCGCGGGGAGCAGGACCGGTGATGCCGCTCAGTGACGCCCGATTCGCCCCTCAGCAGGGCGGCCCGAGGGCTCCGGCCACGGACAGGATGGGTCCGCCGCCTCCCCTCGCTTCAGATGCGAGGTTTTCAGAGACTTTCCGTGAAGAGATGGGTGCTGCAGGAGCACCGCAGGTGCCGCGCCCGCTCCGGTTCGCTCGGAAAGCAGGAGCAGCTCTGGAAGCACAGCAGCCCCGGCCAGAAAGGGCCGTCCCGGGAGCCCTCCCCGCCCTGAGGGCTCGTCGCAAAAATCTTCCTTCATTCCCCTCGTCCAGAGCCGTAACAGGTTGAAGGAAGACTGGTTGGTCATAGGAGCTTAGTGGCTGAGGGTTTTAGTTTTTTTTCTTTTTTCGGCTAACCGTTAGCAGGCTTCTCAGTAAATCTGAAAAATATATTTTTAATCACACTAGATCTATGTATGTTTATATTCCTTGAGCCTAATGGTGCTGCCTTGGTGAATTAGCTGAAATGGTGAATCCTTGTCAAGAACAGGTGCTTTGGCAGATGAAAAATATTAAGTTCCTAATACGGAGGAAAGTACTTTAAAGAGGCTAAAAATATCAAATATTAAAAATTCAGCTTTCATCATCATCCATAGCTTAAGGAGTAGGGGTGGGTTTTTATTGACAAAATCAGTGTGAAACCTTTTACTGAATTCAGCTGAGCTGAATTTCTCTTGCTGTCCCTTTAATGATATCCCCAAAATTCCCCAGACTTTGAAATGCTAAATTATTTTGTGCATTAAAATCGAACATCTCCCATTTGTGCTTAAGAAAATATTCTTTTGAGCTATTCCTACTTTGTCCCTTCTTTACTTCGAAGTTTAAAACAAAATAGTAGTTCCTTATTGCATTCAGTAAGCTTGACTAACTTTTCTTTGTAGCTAAGACACATCTATTGGGTTTGTTCTGTGTATCAAATGAAAGAACTATCTTTTTGAAGCTTTGTACAATTTTACAAGTGTCTGGAAAACTTTTGGAAGTTCTATTTTGACTTTTGTGTGATGCTGCCAGAAGGTATTTTTGTGTGTGAATGAAAAGAAAAAGGAAACAGAAAGAAGTCTGTCCAGAATGAATTTGTTGGTAAACATCATGTTTTGGAGTGGTCACTCATTTTTTTTTAAAGGAAATTCCGTTGTGAAAGAAAATCTTGTCAACAAAATGAGTAAACTCTGAGGCACTGTCGATGTCATTCCAAATATGACAATTTATTGCCGTAAACTTTTTTCACAGTTTTTACAGAAAAAGGTTTTGGATTGGAAAGGAATCAGGGATGAGGGGAGAAAGCTTGGAGTATGACCAGAGTTTTGCTGCTGGCTTACCAGAGTTTTGCTGCTGGCTTATGGTATCAAGCTTATGAAGCCTTTTTTTTAAATTGACATTTAGTTATTTGTACTTTTTCTTGTCTATTTCATGTGTGCATTTAGTTTTATTCTGCAGTGAAACTAGGATGTGGCACAAATGGGCCAGGATCAAGCACACTCAGATAATTTCAGTATGATAAAGAAAACATAAAACTATCAGTAGTATAAAATTCATAAGCTGAATAAATAATACTTTTATTATCAAGCTAGTTGGTAGTTCTGGGTTAATTTGTCTGTCAAATTTGTCTCCTAAATTAAAGCTATGTCTGTCTACTCTTTCATGGATTATGGCAGAAGAAAAGGGTGAGAGCTAACAATACCCGCAGAACATTCTAGCGCGCTGAGACAGCTTCCTGTAGCAAATTGGTTTTTGTCTGATTTCACAGTCAGAATTCTAATGGATGTTTTCTTTCCCTGTGAAATGCTTTTACTCTTTTGTGTTAACCCTTGGTTTTAATTACCTTTAGGCTGATGACTTAGGGTTGTTAACATCTTCTGTCATCTTCTGTCATCTTATTCAGAAGCTTTCTTATAGTAAGTTTTCACATTGTATGAGCGCTGTTGTAATTTCCAGTAACAGACTATTAAAATGTCAAAATACAAGGTAGAGAAATGGTCAGGACTTGCAGCTCTCTAAAAACATTAAATTATCTGAATTAAAAAACTACTGTGTCCTGCCCCATAAGCTCTGCCTTCCCTTGTGGAAAGTACTGCAGTAGCTGGTACCTAATGTTTTGTTACTGTCTAGCAGTTGAAATCAGGGTACCTGAGCCAGAGACATCTGTTCACTGTCAGGGCAGTTTGTTCTGGAAGCCTTTCAGCTGGGCAAAGGGAACTGGTCTTGAGTGAGCTGAACTTGTTCTTGTTAATTATAACAAATTTGAATTTCCATGTGCCCATATGATAAAACCAGTTAAAATACCATTACCCTTTCCTGACTAAGCTTTTTAATTTTATTTCACTGTTAATCCCAAACTGCTCATCTCTCAGTTATGAGTATTTAGAATTGGAAATTTAGCTACTTTTTTTAGCTAAATGTCTTCAGAACTTGCTCAAATTCAGGCTTCCCCACTGTATGGCTGTTTCTTTATGGATTTCTTGTACAAATCTTAGTGAAACATGTTAAATAAGCAAAGGGGAAGGAGAAGAATTTGTAGGGTTTCTTTTGTATTTTTTTAATTTCTTTTTTTTTTTGGTTTTTTTGGTTTTTTTTGGAGGGGAGGAAGAAGTGTTTTGTGGGGATGTAGGCTATAGGAAGGTAATGTTTTTATTCCTTATTCATGGAAATTATTAAGGGGTACTGTGATAAATAGATGATTTGGTACTATAAAAAGAACGAGTAATTTTCTGCTGAGATAGTTACATTAATTAGAGACTAGCTTAATAAGCCTGAGTTCAGTGATACAAAGTGTAAATGCTTTGTATTCTCTAGTGTTCCCTAACCAGCTGTCTTTTTCAACAGCTTCAATATTTTAAATATCTTAGTTGAGTTCAAGAAAATTGTCACTTTCCAGCTCAGGAAAACTGAAACTTATTGGGCCTTCAGATGATAACAAAAACATTGTCCTACTATAGAGATGTGGATCTCTTTCATGAACAGGAAGGTCCTTTGGCGTAATTGTCCATTTCTGTTTTCTACCAATTAAACACTGATGTGCCAGTCGAGTTCCAAGGCTGCAGTTTCAAAGCCATTAGCTGGTAAGCTTGAGGTGAAAAGAAATGCAGAGAGATGTTCCAGTCCAGTCTGCTCCTTGATGGGTCTGCAGCATACTCTAGAAGGCCAAGAAAGATAATTCATTTCGTTAATTCTGGAGGAATAATCACAATTCAGAATAGACTAATGTAACTCCCAGAAAAACATTTTCCTGGGACCTTTTCCATCTTTTTTGAACCATGAGAAGAAGGGGAGTTGTAGATAGGCACACTGTACTGAAGGTAGGCTCAATGTTCTTGGGCCTATGTTCTTCCTCTTTTTTTTCTACTGGCCTCTTGTTTGAGAGTGCATTTACAGATGTCTTTCCTGATCATCTGGAATTTCTATGACAGAAAAAGAAAAGAGTGTGGACCAGGCATCCAGGCATGTAATCCAAATATCAAAATATATTGTTGATCTTTTAAATTATTTTTAAATTTCTTTTTCTTACATACATGTATCACAGATTTTATATTCTGCAGTTAAACCACTTAAACCAGTTTGGGTTCAAGTTGTGCCTACCATGCTTCCTGATCACTGCACTGACCTTGCAATGTAGGCAAGGGTCATTGCTGTCATACTTGATTTCATTATCAAAGCAATTAATTTTTTTAGAAGACACTCTTCCTCCCTTTGTGCAATATTCTGATTTGAAAAAATTAAAATTAAAAAATCTTTTGAGGTCATGCTTCTGTGATAAAAGAAAACAGACCTGGTTTTGTAAACTAAAAAATGAGGGAAAATAGGAGGCCATGTAATGATTTTGTTGTTGAAATGTCATTAGTGTTCATATAATTAATTATGCATTTTAAATATGTGATACTCATTTGGATGTAAGAACAATGAAGAAATTGAGATCTCAAGGAACTGTATTGACATATATATTTTACATAATCCTAATTTTTCTCCACAATACTTTCTTACCTTTTTTCCTTCTATGTTCTTCGCAAGGTAATAGAGAAATCAGTAGCTGGAGTAGTCTGTTGCATATGCAGTGACTGACAATTTCCTGGTATCTTTGTGGTGTGTAAAAATAAAATGCTTTTTTTACAAGATGTTACTTTTAGACCATAAAAAGAGCTAAAAATTACTTTACTGGTAAGTGAATCTTCCTTGAAAAAAATCTGTTGCATTAGTTGTTATAAATAGGGTTTTTTTAAGAATTTAGAACAAATACAGCTTGATACTTTGTAATGAAGGATTTGAAAAGCCTTTACTTTCCTATGGCTGAAAAAAAATGAAAAAGTTATCTGTATAAAGTGTGGGTT
Source organism: Toxostoma redivivum (assembly GCA_013397375.1). NCBI lineage: Eukaryota > Metazoa > Chordata > Aves > Passeriformes > Mimidae > Toxostoma > Toxostoma redivivum. The sequence goes on from VXBI01006788.1 coordinate 273,030, forward strand.
CATAATGAAAATGGAAAGTGTTTATAGCAGGGACTGATGATGCAAGTTTATACAGCTTAGCCGTGATATTGCAATATGGATACTCATCCGCATTTTAAGTGTGGATTTCTGACAAGTATCTTCCTGAAGAGACTGAGCCCCTTAAGAGTGCAAGTAATTATATCTGTCTGGAGTTTCCTCCAGGAAGCTGTTCTGGGAAAAATTTGCAGATAGCAAGGTAAGATTACAAGGGCTACAATCCTAATTTTTTGGTCATCTTTTTTGTCAAGGCATGTATGTACTTATTTTGTATTATAGGCAGAAATATTTCAAATGTGCTCTTTCTCTCAAGAGTATGAAAAATAAAAATTAGTTGTAGAAAACCACTTGGTATTATTTAAATCACTGCTGAATCTGTGCTTTGTTACTGGGGGCAGGATGATTTATATAAAATTTTCAGCACCAGTGTATTTTTTAATTAGATTGTTCATCATGTTTTCTCCATAGATACCTATTTACCTTTACTGACTAAGGTTTTTAAGAAGTCTTTGTTGTGATTTCCAGCTTCTAATACCAGTTACCTTTGAGCAAATCTGACTTTTCTGATGATCTAAGGCTTGGGTTACAGTGTACAGAAACAAGAGGAACATGCAAACCGATCTCATCTTTACAACAGAGCAAAATGTTTCCTGACCTCCCCACCCCACCCCTGCATTTTCCAAAGCTTTTTATTCCTCAGGGCTTTCTGTTAGTTTTACTCTCTAGGAAACCATACCACAATCTTGTCCACAAATGAATATGCTGAACTCTTGCAAATCTCTGTCTGATGCTCTCTAGCAGAGAGCTGTTCTCTGCCTGTTCCTCTAGAGAACATCACTCCCAGCACTCACCTCTCTCACACAGTGCCCACAGCACAGCTTTTTATAGAGCTCACAGGCACTGCTATGCCCTGACCTGTGGTTCCCAAGCCTGTTGGCATTGATTCCAAACAGCTGCAGCACTTCTGGATTAAAGGTTACCTTTTGCTTGCCAGCTGCAGCATTGACAGAATGCCTGGCCCTTTGCTGTGGGACAGGAAAGCTTTCTAAGTCCTGTGAGTTTTTCTTTTATAACAAAGTTAAGAACATAGAAAATAGAAAACATGCATCTTGCATGTTACCCCAGTAGTTCTTTCAATTGAAGTTTTGCAATAATTTATTTTGGGGCAGGATGATCCCCAGTTGAGAAAAAATGCACAACTGTGGTGTTTGTATCATAGTACTTTTGGATTTTAGCATCAACAGGTACTTCAGATTCATTAAAAAGATTTCTGAATGTCTATAAAGACAATCGCAATTGGAAAATTGATCAGCAAAGGATCTTTGAAGCTTTATATCTGTATTTCCTGTGCTTTTAAATTATAATAAGCAAATCCACAAAGTAAAAAATTAACAGCTAGTGTGTCCTGCTACTGCAGGAATAGCAATGAAATGGAAAAAGCAAATTTGTTAAATGTATCAGATTGGACTTGCTCTCTGTTGGTACAGAGGTTTATCACAAAATTCAGATGAAGTCAATGTGGATTATAATTGTTCACCTGTGAGAGCTTTCAAAGTTAGATAAGGATTTTATTTCTTCCTCCTAATTCATTCCATGCAGTAATTGATGGCAGCAGAGATACAGATACATCTCCCAAATAGACTTCCTGTGAGGGCATTTTTTCTTTCAGTTACTTTTTAGGGTGCTCTGACAAACTTTGTTCCAATCCAGTTAACAGACAGTGCATGGTGTATAATTTAGATGTCTTTGTTAAAGTTATCATGCTGAATTCCTGGCTACTCTTTGTTCCAGAGCTTGGGTTGCACCAAAACACATTAACAGTTATTCCAAACTCCTTTAAGATTGGGAAAATATCACATTATGCACACATGACTGATAGACTATTTTCAGATATGAATTACTTTATATAGCTATGCTTAAAGGTAGTTGGAAGCAGATTTTTCATATTAAATGAGAATATATTTTCATATTATATAAGAATGATACACTAATTATTCTGGGAATTTTGAGATTTTTCAACTGTCAAAAGTTGAAAAGTAAAACCATGTTTTAGAAGTGGCTTAAAAATTCCATTCAAAAGTAAAATTTAAGTACAAAGGAGATTGAAAAATGAAAGTTACGGTCTATCTGAAAGTACACATGCATACAGTAGTGTAATCAAAGCTTTGGCAAAAAAGAAGGTACAGTTCCTATGATCATGAAGGAATGGATAAAAGAAATGTGAAACTTGCTTGCCAAATCTCACAGTACTAAAACTAGATGATGTTCAATTAAGGTAGGTGGAGGTGAATTTAAAACAGACAAGTGAAGTGCTGCTTTATGCAGTAGGCATTGAACTCTTGGAATTTACTGGAGATTGTGTAGTCAGGTAGTACAACTGGGTTCATAAAGGAGTTGTTATAACCAAAGTAACCACTTTGTAAGAACAAAAGTAGGCAAGTGTGTGTTTCTAACACTCCCAACCCAACACTTGTAGGTGCTGCGGGAGTGTGCTGGAAGAAACTGGCTGGATGTGTGTTCTCCCTACACAGCATTTCCTTTTGCTACTCGAAGTGCTGTGCTATGTGGATCTTTTGTCTGACTTAGTAGTACTTACATATAAAACCTTCAGTTTTTCTCATCAAAATATTTTTTCCTTGTGCTTGCTGGCAATCTCACAGGAGCTTAAAACTGATATGAAATATAAAGCAATTTCTAGATTACTTGCTATTTTTGGGGGGTGTGTATTAATTTTTGCTTTTTATAGGCATTTGGAACATCAATATGCATTTCTTGCCAGTATATACTAATGAAAATGTCAGATATTTACCATAAAATAAAACTATCTCATAAGTATTGCTTTGACTGCTTTTGAGTGCTTGCCAGAGATTAGACTGTGGATATAATTTTGTTTTAATAACTTCATGTTGGATAGCCGTGCACTCTAGTTTACCCAGATTTGTGCCAGAACAAATCAAATATGAAATCTCTGTCTTATTTATTTTGGAATTCTGAATGTAATGTAGCTTATGGATATTTTAAGAGAGTATGTTCTGTGTGCTGTCATCAACTATAATCTATTCTTCCTTCTGTTCAGTGTATCAGCACTTGTTCCTCTGTGACAAGCATGTTTTTTCTGGAAGATGTTACTCCTTGCATCCCACTAAGAGGAATACAAATCAGGGAGCTCAAAAGTGCAATCTTTTTTTGTTTAATATTATTTGAACCATTTTTCAGATGACCTTAATTTTAAATAAATCAGTAATGCCTTGCAAGATAGTTGCTATGTTACCCGCAGCCAATGCTTGCTTGGTTTATACTTATGGAAATAGCAGGATGCCAATATATTCATACAGGAATCTGTAAGTCTCAATATTCACTTATTTGGGCCAGAAACTGTTGAAGTGCTGTCATTTTTGAATGTTCAGGCACAGCACAGCTTTCAATATGTGGATATATACCTGTGCATACATGCATACTAATAAATTGGAATTCTGAATGTTGAAACTAAAAAGAAATTGGTTTTAAATAAATAAAAATAGTCCAGAGAGATGTAACTTTTTGTGCAGAAGGGAGTCCTGGTTCCTTTTAAAAAACATTCTGTAATATTACCATGAACTTTTCCTATATATAAATAAGTTTACTAGCCCAAATATTACTGTTTTTATTTAGTTTTCAGACTACCATTATAAGAGGAAAATCTGAAAAGGTACATTGATTTGTGTACTAGGGTCTTGGTAATGGGGAGGCTACAGGGCTGGCTTCTGAGAGAAGCTGCTGGAAGCTTCCCTCAATTCCAGCAACACCAGTGCCAGCCTGGCCCCAGGATGGACCTGCCATTGCCCAAGGCTGAGCCCATCAGTGCTGGTGGTAGTGCCTCTAGGATGACAGATTTAAAAAGGAAAAAAACCAGGATAACAGATTTAAGAAGGGGGAAAACTGCTGTGAAAAGGTAGGAGAGAGTAATGAGAATATGTGAGAGAAGCAACAATACATAGCAGGGTCACTGGAGAAAGAGGGGGAAGACGTGTTCCAGGCACCACCACAAATGCCCCTGCAGCCTGTGGTGCAGCCATGGTGAGGCAGCTGTGCCCCTGCAGCCTAGGGAGGTTAATGTTGGGACAGAGATCCACCTGCAGCCTCTGGAGGACCCAATGCCAGAGCAGGTGGATACCCTAAGGAGGCTGTGACCCTGTGGAAGCCTGTACTGGAGCAGGATTCTGGTAGGACCTATGGACCCATAGGGAGAGGAGTCAATGCTGGAGCAGGTTTGTTGGCAGGACTTTTTACCCAAGGGGGGACCCATGCTAGAGCAGCCTATGCCTGAAGGATTGCACCTTATGGAAGGAACACATGATGTGGCAGCTTGTGACGAACTGCAACCTGTGGGAAAGACTCATATTGGAAAAGTTTGTGGAGGACTGTCTCTTATGGGATGGACTCCATGCTGGAGCAGAGAAAGAGTGTAAGGAGTCCTCTCCCTGAGGAAGAAGCAGTGACAGAAATAGTGTGTAATTAATTGACAAGAACACCCACTCTGTGTTCCCCTACTCTGCTGGGAGGAGATAATGAAAAACAGTATTTTAGCCTGGAAAGAAAAGAGGAATAGGGGGAAGGTGTTTTAAGGTTTGGGTTTATTTCTCATTACTTTGATCTGATTTGTAATGAATTAAACTAAGTTCCCTGAGTGAACTCTATTTTGCCTGTGACAGTAATTGCTGAGTGACCTTCCTTGTCCTTATCTTGACCACAAGCCTTTTGTCATGTTTTTCTCCACTTGTCCAGCTGAGGAGGGGCATGACAGAGCAGCTTGATGGGCACCTGGAAGCCAGGCAGGGTCAACCTACCACAAAAGGCAATCTATCTTTTTATGTCTCTGGTAAGTTTTGGAGTGGTTTCTTTAGGAAAGATAGCATGTTGTCGCTGATCTTTAGAGCCTCCAACAGATTATTAAATGTACAGGTGTAGAGTGTGGACAGATAGCCCCTCAAGCAGAGCTGACAATTTAAATAGTTTCCAGTTTGTCTTAGATTGGCTGAAATTATTTTTTATGTTCTTGGAGACAAACTGAACCATTGGCCTTTATGATGGACCAGAAGTATTTGTCAGGTGCCTGATACGACTTGTGCTTAATTCACCCAGCTCATCCTGTATTTCTTAATATACTAATTTCTGTTTTTTTCAGACATTTTACTTCTTTTTCTCAATAAAGATATGTCTATTCTTGAGGAAGGGAAAAGTTCTTAACATTACTGTGTTCTTGCCTTTGGCTGAAGCATGTCACAGCTAAGATTGTGAGGGAGCTTGCCACGCCACTCTTGCTAGACAAGCAAGATTACACCTGAGATTAGTAGTCCTCTTGACTTCTTTCATAGAATTTTTGCTAATATCTGTCTGTAAAGGTGTTTACCTACAGCACTAATTGGCAGTAAAATTAACTCCAAATGGGTACTATACATAAGGTCTGTGGAACATTCCTCCAAAAGACCTCAGAACCATCTGCTTGTGAGAACTCCAAGATAACATGCTTCAGGACTTTATTTCAATTTTCACATCCATCTGTTCTGATCATTAGACACATCTGATCTCCCTGTTGGAGAGGCTGTCCCTGACAGAAGGGCGGGGCACAAGAAGCAGCTTTATGTAAGTGTTCCAGAACTCTGATCCCTCTCCTTCTGTCCTACCCTCAAATCTGAGCAAGAGGTGCATCTCTTAGCAGCAGGCACAAATAAGAGTGCTGTGTTTTAATGAACATAAAGGAGTACATATATTTTCATTCTGGTAGCACTTTGGGACTGATGTTTATCTTCTCAAGTACACCTGATGCCAGCTTTGCCAAAAGTGTGTAAAACCCTACCAACAGGTCTCAACTGCAAGTTTTTCAGGATTTCACAAGTCCTGCTTAGACTGTGGTATTACACTGAGTTTACTACTCAGGAGGGACCTTGATCTTCCTGATGACAAAATATGAGCTAATGGATAGGAAGTATTCTCAGTTTCTGCTGTCAAATATAAGTGGATGGAAACTTGGTCACAAATAGTTCAGTGTTGGATTTACTTTTGAGAGTTTCTCTCAGTAGCAGTGTTAATCAGACAGATGCAGGGTGAACCACAATGTATTAAAACAGCTTCTTCTATACAAATCTGACAGTGGCAGCATCAAACATTTTCCCGCCTCTCAGCAGTATCTCCTTTCCATATGGAGAAAAAGCTCTCTGATCCTTATCTTTACATCATGGCTTAGTTTATGCAAGACCGATTATCAATGACTTTGTAAATCAAGATACTCTCTGGAAATGTGTGTGTTGTACAACTTTATGTGTGGGACAAAACACTTATTTGTAGCACAGCAAGGTAGTCCCCCTCCTTCTGTATGTATACAGTCACATTATTTATTGTGTAGCTATCTTTTGTTTCTCTGGCCTCTTGTTTGAGTACTTCTGTCTTCCTTCTGAACTTACTTATGCCTTGACTAAGAGTTTTTTGAAAGGTCATAGAACTGCAATCCTTTTCACAGAAGTAACTGTTGCATGACTTCATCCTGTTGCTGAGAATTAGACTTTTCCTTCTGAAATGTTCAGAATGCACTTTATGTTGCTGAAGAATTCATTTTTATGACTTAAAAAAATAGATAGAAATAGGAGACTTTATTTCTCACTTTGTTGTATTCCACATTCATTCTCGTCTAGGAAAAGCATACTTGCAACTTAATAACAAGGGAGCATTACTTATGCTCATTTTATTTTGTTAATAATATATTCTTGCCAACATTGTAATTTGCTTAAAAAGTTGATGAATATGATCTGCAACACTACTGAGCTCTTGTCATATATAAACTTCTTTTAGGCTATTAAACCAAATACTAATTGAGGTTTCTCGAGAAGAAAAAGCCCTCATAAAACGTTATGTGGGACTTTCTAAAGAGGTGAATGCTTTTGTGGTTGTTGTAAGCAGATAAAATAGGAGAAATTCAACAAATCTAAATGACTGTAAGTAGATAAAATAGTGTGGATTTTTAAAAACACCTCTCGTTACTTTATTAATATTTTTTTTCAAGAAATGCTGTTTTCCTGATTTGAAATTTCTGATGAGTAGAAGAATTTAATTTTTTTATATTAGAAGTTTCACTAGAATAGGTATCTCAGTGACCATGTTATCCAGTATATTTACACATTGAAGTTCAACACTAATAAGGTTGGGCACTGGATCAGGCTCCCCAGGGAAGTGGTCACAGCACCAGACTGACAGAGTTCAAGAAGTGTTTTGATGCTGCTCTCAGACACATGATGTGACTCTTGGGGATTGTCTGTGCAGGACCAGAAGTTGTACTCAATGATCCTTTTGGATCCCTTCCAACTCAGCATATTCTGTGATTATGATTTGCCTTTAAAATTAAATAGTCAATCTCTTTTCAAACCCAAAAGTAGGTAAGTGAAAGCATCTGTAAGACTTGAAATCTTGTAGTATAGTCGTGAGAAATTCAACATGCCTCACTCATGTAAGGATCTCAAAATAAAATTTCAGCAGTGCTTTAGCCATGAGCTGAATTGCTCTTAAGCTGCACAGAGCCAAAACAAGGATTAGGAGGAAATCGCATTGCAATAGGGTTTTCAAATAAAGAGCTATATTTTGTTTCTGAGGCATGAGTCTTTAAGATTCCATGTTCTTGCATCTGCTAGAACCATGCAGTTTGCATGTGATGAAACCCAAATCCAATTCCATTCACAGCTGAGGGAGCATTATTCAGGTGGTCTGTGATGTTTTGGATTCAGATTAGACTTAAAATTTAGTCTGTTTTCCTGAATAATTGAAGTCACATGTAACAGTGTTAATGAAAGCATGTCTGTTTTAAGGGTAGAACAGGATTTGAGTCAAATTTTTTTTTCATACATCACTAATAATCTCACTTCTTAAATTTTAGAGAAATATGCATTTTTATGTAGAGAGCCTACAAGTAGTTTACACTTCCGATTTTATTCCGCCTGCTCCCCATCACTGATCACATCATCAGGGTCTCTGTTTTTAATACCGAAAGCAAAACAAATGGTGCTCTGCAGCGCGGAATTCTGGGCTGCACTTAAACCGTGTGACCACGAGATGTCACAGCCCAGCTGCGGGTGCGGAGCTCGGCTGCACCCCACCGACTGCCTTCCCTGCCCCTGCTCGCGAGGAGCATCACAAACCACCCCCTCCCAGTATTGTCTTCGGAAAAGTATTCATTTCCTAATGGCAAGTATTTCTGTCTTCAGCTGCCTTTATCATTTGCTCTCCATTTGCTTACTCGGTAGTCAAAATACTTTGTCTGTTCTGTGACAAACATTCATTGGACTTCCTTCACAGCTGTACCGTTCTGCTTTTCTCCTTTAAGCATCTGCTTCCCCTATTGTTTTAAGTCTGTATTTTTGTGAGAACATAGCAAAATAAGAAATAGTAAAAACCCTCTTCACTTTCTCTACGCCAGCCAAGACTCAGTATATCTCCATTTTATGATCTTGTCAGCCACTCCTTTTCTAAGGTAAAGAATTCTACCTTATGTCGTGGTATTTGAAAGGCATTCTCTACCTTGATTCCTTGTTACCTCTCTCTTTTTTGTTCTGTCTTGTTCTTATGGAACAAAAAACCATGCAGCCTGTAAGATTCTGGAGCTTTGTGAAATCATGTGGTGGCAATGGTGATGTGTTCCTCTGTTCCATCTTAGTAATTCCAAATACTTCATTTCCTTTCTTGATTGCTCCTGAACATTGAACCAATGTCTTCATAGAATTGTCATAACTTCAAGGTCCTGTTTAAGTGTAACATTTTCAGCTTGTCGTGTTTCTAAAGGTAATTTTTCCCCCCATATTTATCACTTTAAAGTTTTAATTTACACTTTATTTAATTTACTATTTTGTTGCCCAGACAGGACTAGAAAGTTGTGCAAGATTTTTTGCCATTTTTTGGTTGGTTTGTTGGTGTTGTTTTTCAGTTCCTTATTCCCATGCCTTTCCTCTTTCTGGAACAAGTTAGTATCAATATTGGAGCATACTTAGAGATTTCCCTCAGTGTTTACTCACTTTTCCAGATAATTTGCGCATGTGTTGCACAAAAAAGGGCAAGCAGAGATAATTTTTGGATTCCATTAGTAAAAAGTCATTACTGTGAAAACAGACCAAATACGCTTTTACCCCTTTTTTCTTTCTTTATTTTGTCATTGACTTAGTCATCTGAGAATCCATAAATCATGACATTCTTACTTAAGGGTCTATAGTAAGGAACTAAGTGCCTTTCAGAAATTCAAGGTTGTATTAACCTGATTTCTTTGTCAAGATATTTTCTGACTTCTTCAGGGAGTTTGAGTGGAAGTAATAATCTTTACGTCTATATTCATTCTCTATGATAAGATGTGATTCAGTATGCCCATCATCTGAAGTATCTTTGAAAAGTAATGTTTTTTCAAAGCACTGCTTTGATTCAGCAGCATTTCATTGATCCATTTTCTCCATGCTAGCACCATCATCCCAGCACTATATCCTAAAACTTGTCTGGTACAGTCTTTACACTCTCATTGTGGATGTTTCGTCAGCCATGGCATTATCTATCCCAGTGACATAACAATGAAATAGAAAGATTATTTTTTGGTGCAAGTTATTTTGGAAAGAAAAATGGCAGTACTTTTCTGGGCGTTTTTTTTTTTTTTGTCTGGTTGGTTGGTTTGGTTTTTCTTTGGAATTGTGTTTGATCCCTATGCTCTGAAAGAGAGATTTTTCTGGGTTTTGGGTGAATAGTTCAACTTCTGAAATCCTGAAGACTCATTTAGCATCAACATGTGTGTATAATTTCATTTTCCCAATGCTTTAAAAATATCAAACTTAAAAAAAAAATCATTGCCACTGACATAATTCTATCTGGATGGGGTGCTTATAGAATTGAAGCATCTGTTTGACTTTCCTTAAGGGGACATGCTGGGCTCTCATAGAGCATCATTCTATCCTATTTTTATGAAAAACTTGGTGAGTTATCCAAATACCTAGCTGGTGCATCTTCACTGGTAAGTCTGATTGAAGTTCCTCTCCTGGATTTGAATTATTCTACATACTATAGCCTTAACTGCAGAAGCACAAATCAAAATATGTAGCGTAGCCTCATGGCTGGAGATTTAATGTCTCCTCTTCAGCAGCCAGCACCTTAATCAGAAATTCTGCTTAAATACTATACATTGTCTTTTGTTGAATACATTTTTCCTGTGTTTAACTGAAGAACATCTTACACCTCCTTGTGTTCTGTGCAGAGTTTCTGACTGTTACCATAACATCTGCTGAGGTCTTTGAAGCATCCTTGTTAATAATGGTGGTTCCCTAAGAATTATCACCATAAATTTTCTACCACTTCATCTTCTGCATCAAAGTTTACTTTGCTCAAGGTAGCATCACAGTCAGAGATTTAACTCAGTGTGTGGTCACTTCACTCTCAGGCATTTCCAAGTTATTGTTTATGAATGCTTTCAAGAACAATTCCACTGGAAGAGGAGTTCCCATCCTTCCTTTTGAGTTCTTGCACTAAAATAAAAGGAAGATTGAATTTAAGCTGGCAAAAAGTGAATTTCCAGTTGATTATGCCAATTTACAATATACTCATACTTGGAAATAGGATTTAAGACAAGCATTTAACTTTCAAATGTTCATTTCAGTGAGTCTGCAATTTGTTAAGGATTTTGTAAGCTTATAATCAGAGGATGCTAATTCCACATACAGTATACAGAAGTAACCCTTGATGGTAAATTTTCTTCAATAAGATATGCTCAAGAATTTAATTCTCCCATTTACTGAATCTCTCAAGTTTCAAAACTCTCTTAAGGTGCTGATTTATTTCTCATAATTTGCTGGCAAGCTGCAGTTCATGAGGAACTCCACCCTAAAGAGTGGTATGGAGCAGAAGACAGATTTTGTTTAGGATTCTGAGGGGAAAGATCTTGGACAACAGCAAACAATCATGATAATGTTACTCTCAGAAGGCTTTAATGGAACTTGCATTAGTGTCCAGCAGCTGTGTGTCTGGTCTAGTGTGTTTGAATATGTCCCAGTCAAGGTGAATGTCGAGTTGAATAGGAACTGTCAAGTTATAATGCCATCCAAAAAATACAAAGTACAAGAGTCCATATTTTTGTAGTGCTCTTTCCACTTCATTTGAGCAGTGATGGGTATCTTCAGATGCAAATCCTGATACCTGGGTATGGCAAAATCCAAGTGTGCTATGAATATGTTGATGATTATCTGTTTTCAGATATGAACATTTGCTTAAGTTTAGAAGTCAAAAACTTACAGGCACTCCCTTTCTTTTCTTGTCAAAAAGTGAATAGCATGATCCCAGAAATATTTGATCCTTCATGGTAGATTTTTCAATCAAGTTACTAAGTTTCAGTTCAGTGCTCTTTTACCAATACAGAGAATTTCAGTTAGACTTCTTTAAAGCTGTGAAACTAGAAATCTCAAAAGGACACGAGATTTGAACAGAAGCCATAAAGTGGATATTGAATCTAGAAGTCTTTTATTTTTGTATACCAGTTACAAGTATACATTTTATTCTTTTTTTATTAAAGTAATGTCTAATATTGAAGACTTTAGTCCTAATACATGTTAGTATTGGGACTTGTATCAAATTTAGAAATAGTTACTAAAAAGATTAATTTTAAATTATATTCCTTTTTATGCCTAATTTTCAGAATCAGAATAACTAGTTTTCATAAGTAACATCTTATTATTTTAGAAACTGTAGGAAAATAATCCACATTTTAGCTTAGGTAATGCCATAACACACAAGTTACTCTACCTGATGAAACTTTATCATTGGTCAGAGGCCTTATGCTCCCTGAATGACACATTCTGAGAGTTGAACAGTGTTCGTAGTGGAAGAGAGATCTACACTAGATTTCCTATAGATGCCCAGAATGTTTTCATGTTTCAGTAAATATGTAGAAAATTACTGCAGTGTTCAATTTGTTTTGATGCTGCTTTCAAGCAACAGCTCTAAACATGCTCAATAGTTGTGAAAGTTCCATTTCTTGATTCATACTGTCAGCTTCCACACAATATCAAACAACTGTAGGTACTATAAATAGGCAACTGTGCTCACTGATTGCTGATAGACTCAAGGCAGGAAAAACGTTAAGGTGAGCCAAAGAAGCAGAAATTAGGAGTAGCACACAGCATCTTAAAAAAAAGAAAAAGAAAGAAAAAAAGCAGAAAAGCAAAAGCATACTCAGGAATCAGACTTGGAATGAAAAAGCCACAGAATCAAAATATATACAAAATAGAAGGGCAAGGCAAGAGTTTATTTCAAGAAGCAGGCAGGCAGACTAGTCAGGATTGGGAAGCAGAATGGAGCAGGTATTGAGTGGGTCTGAGAAGGAAGCCACAAGAATGTAGTTGTGACTGGTCACAAAAACTGAGAGCTTGCCTGGATGGCATCTCAGAGTTTGATGGAGCCAACAGTCAGACACACAACCCAGTACCCACACAACCACACAACTGTTCAAATTGTTCAGGTTTATTAGGTCTCACTGGGAGAATTCCTCTCCTTTCAGTAGAAATCCGGATTAACAGGCACCATCAGCAACATGGTATCTTTGTTGCTGTTGTTTATTCTCCATCTGGTTGCATTGGTCACACCTGCTTCAGTGGTAGCTCCTCCAACGAGTCTGTCTTTAAGGAAGGCAAAATCCCCAAAACAAAACTACTGCCCTCATTTGGTCAGATGGTCACCTCAGGTATGGCACATAAGGTATCCTGGGGGACAAGTGGGTGCTCCACAATGCAGAGGGCTTGACAGTGGTGCCATCACTTACTTGAGTGTTTTGTCTAAATTCCCATTTCTGTGTGCCTGCTTAACTGGATTTACAGATTGTATTACCTAGTTTTGATTGTATTAACCCTCACAAAATGGGCAAGTGTCTTTAAAAGATAAAAGAACAAGAAAATGGTAGAGCTGACACTTCTGTTACAAGTGTGAATTCTTTGTCAGCCACGCAACATCAAAACCAATGGTGATCTGATTGGATCTGACAATAAATTGATCAAATGCATTAAAATTTACCAAGACTGAAATATCTTGTGAGGAAAGGCTGAGAGAATTTGGTTTGTTCAGCCTGGAAAAGATAAGGTTTTGGGACAACCTAATTGTGGCCTTCCAGTACCTGAAGGGAACCTACAAGAAAAATGGGGAAGGGCTTTTTTTTACGTTTTACAATAAGAATGGGAAGGGGATAAAGGGAAGCTACTTAAAACTGAAAGAGGGTAGGTTTAGAAGTTGCCCAGAGAAGTTGTGGATATGTCAGCCCTGGGAAGAGTTCAAGGCTGGGTTGGACAGAGCTCAGAGCAACCTGATCTAGTAAAGTTGTCCTTGCCTATGGCAGGGGAGTTGGAACTATCATTCTATGATTCTGTGACTCTATGATTCTGTGAATTGACATCTACTGTTGTTAATGAAGTTCACCAAAAGTGTGTTGTTTCTTGAGATATCAGCTGAAGGTGGTATGAAGCCACTATGGTTAGCAAGATGTTTAGAAAGCTATGCATTCAGAACGTGAAGACAGACCTTCACAAATATTTTTCAGTGGTCTTTTCAGTCATACTGCTCAATCCAGCACTTCGCAAAACGTAATGATAAAAGTCTAGAAGTTTCATAGATAACAGCAAAAGACCACATGCCACTGAGGAAACAATTGTTATCCCCATGACAGTAAAAATCACTGAAATAACAGAGGTAAAACAATATAGCAGCAATCTAAAAAGCATTCTTTTGTCAGTAAATGCTGTTGAAAGATGCACATAAGGTGTTGAAGCTTTGAAGAAACAAGCATTAGGACAATTACTGCTCTTAATGTACTGGAGAAGATCTATTCTCAACAGGAAATGGTTTCTTTAATGAAACCAATGTTTGATGGAAAAACTGCAAATGTAGCTACTTATGGAGTGGCTGCTTTGACTGGAATAAAAAAGGGACTCCAGACTAAGGCTACAGAAAGAGCCCTGCACATGGAACTTCTTCACTGCCTCACTCAGGGGTGGGCTATTGTAGCCAAGTAGTTGGAGTCAGGAGTGCACTATGTGCTACAGAACAACACCAGTGTTATAACTTGACAAAAACGAGCCCTTCAAACAGTGGCACCTTTACCAGACTTCCTAATGAGATGGGGAAGGGCCAGGAAAATCCCCAGCACCACAGGGTGGTTTTCTGGATAACTTGGGGCAAACTGCTTAAAAGCATTGTCAAACTTGATACAGTTTTCTTTTACAAAGAGAAGTGCTCCAAATCCACTGACCTTTTTGGTGGTGACAAGTGGCTGCGGGTGGTTTGCTACATAGCAGGAATTTACAAAAAATAAACAGACTTAATGTGTCCCTTTGAGGGGAAGCTGATGTTTTAACAATGAATGAGACATAAAAACATTTTTATCATATGTTATTTATTAATGGTATGATGTTTGCTATTCATTAATAATAATAACAGAGACCACGGATGTGCACGGATGTCTAAAATGGAAGTAATTTGAAAAGTGTGTTGCAATGTTATTATACTGGTTTTTAGTGTGTCATAATAAATCAATTATAATAGCTGTATTATTATTTCAAAGGTAAGGAATATATATATCTTATGAATAACCAATATAATATAATTTATTTTGTTTGTCAGATGTATTTGTCTTCTGCCTGTATTGGTTCTGAAGCGTTTTTTGGCAGTACCACATGATCAAACAGGTGGTAATGATGCCCAAGTGAATAGTGAGATGTCTTATAAAATTTCCTGTAAAATATAAATTTCTAATGTTCTGATTAAAAGAGATGATAAGCAAGGTATTAGGTTCCTAGTTTTTGCATCTCTTACCTGTGTTTTATTTTACTGTCAACCAATTTTAGACTTGCAGCTCTTAAAGTACGTTGAAAAAACAACTGGAACCCCTCCATCACAACAATTCTAATGTTCTTTAGGACAGAAAATAATTTAAAGGTTTTTTTTAAGCATACCTAGAAGATTTTAATAATGTATTTTAAGGTATCATAAAAATTGTACTTGTAAATTTTAATTGTAATTGTACTTGTAAATACTATTTGATTTTTGAATTTCTTTTTATTACTGTTTTTTCCATATTCTTCATTTTTTTACATGCCCTTTGTGTGTATTATTCTGTATTTTAAAAGTAGATATTTGAAATGTACCAGTGCAGAACTGTGAGGCATAAAGGGGGCATGTTTTGAGGGGCAAGAAAGCAGGATCAAGTGTAAAATCTAGAAACGTTTTAGGGGGTTTTAATGTGTTTAGACATAGATCAGACTTATGTGGTGGTCACATACAAATGTCATTTAACAAATGGCATGGAAAATATTTATTTTGTGTGATTAAGGTGAACATGTAATTCAGCTAAACCTTGAAATATGTCTCAATTTAATTAAATGTGTTAGACTTTCTTTAAAAATTGTATCAAGGCATGTTTCTAGTATCTAATAGTCAGTCTCTGTCAAGTTGTTGGAAAACTAAATCCCAAAGTCGCTCTTTCATTGCAAAAAATGTGAAAACAAGCAAGCAAAGAAGAGCACATTAATTGCTCCCAGCAGAGACTCCTAAAGGATCTGCCACAGTACAACTCATTGGTATGAAAAGTAAGAGTTATCGTGTGTGTTTAAATATAATCACATTCCTGAAGTTGATGTGTTTCAGGATTCCATAGGTTTTCAAGTTTCTCATACAAAATCATGAGCTCTAACCATGTTCAAAACTGGCATCAAAGATTTTGGAAGGTTCTTCCTTTTTTTCCCCCCTCTAAGATTAAATTCCCACTTAACATCCATGAAGACAGGTTACTTACATTTTGAATGTTTTTTTGTGATTAAAAAAATATTTTAACTATATATATTTTTTTGCATACTTCACCTTTTTGTGGCCAAATAATGGCTTTAGACACATAAACAGGTCAGCAAGTTTCAAAAACCCCAAAATACTAAGTACCAAACTGTTAAAAATCAGGTCACAATACTGCAGTGGGTCTCAGGGTGTACAAGGCACATCTGAAAGTCTCATACCACACATGGGAGGCAATTCTTTGAAAAAAGCTGTTGGAGAAATTTTTTAACTTTAGAGAAATTGCACCCTTCCTGAAGTTTCTTTTACCTTTCTACTATTAGTAGCATTTCCCAATGTTACAATTCACCCAGATGTAGAAGTGGTATTACTTTTTTATTTCTTAATTTACTAATCTCTGACTTCCTGGAAATTAATTTTTAAAAATACTACACTTTAACACAAATGCATACTTATAATCAAAAATATGGAAGAGTTGTTATATATGGGATCGAAAAAGAACTTCTAAAGTGCTAGGAGATAGCAACTGTACTGTAAAATAAGGATATGCCTTTTTCCCTGTAACTGGAACTATATCTGTACTTTTATGACAGATAAAATTTCTGATTTCCACTCTGAAATGTTTGTAATAGATGTATAACCATTTTCTCCAAGTTTGTGTTGTCCTTATGTTTAAACATCTATGTTCCTTCTTGGTGTTTCCTTTCAACATATGTTTATTAGCAAGCAACGATCTGCACTTGCATCATAAGTTGGCATTGTTACTCTTAGCTTCAGGCCTTATTTTCTATGTGCCAGCATAGACTTACATACTCAGAAAAGAAATCCCATCAGGACACTGATGATTGAAAGGTTTTTATTGACTATGAGCTCCTTGATTCAGTTCACTGCATTGATACAGGAGCATTTGGGTTGGTAGAATGGTGCAGTTGAGGCAGAAGCCAAAACAAACTATGGTGGAATGGGAGGTAAGGATAAAAGGTAGTGTGCTATTTTACTTTCTTTAACTTTGATCTTACAAAACACAAAAATTTCCATTCTCTGATCACCCTAGTAACTGTTCTCCACATATGTCCCAGTTCGAATCCATTTTTCTTTAATATAAGTTGCCAGAATTCTGTGTAGCAGTATACACAGGGACTCATTACTGCAATGTAAAATAGCATAAAGGCTTCTCTTACTTTACTGAAATGATCATTTCTGATTTAAGGTCATGTTTGCCTTGTAGGGTTGCATCACATTGGTAGTTCGGTTGTCCTGAGATTGACAAATATGTTATGATCTTCATTTCCCTAATAGGTTTTCAGTGTATTAGTTTCTGAGGAACTGTCACAGAACTAGATTTAAGCATAAATAGTTTGTATGATGACAGACTGATGTGTCTGCAGAATCATCATGGTACAGAATTGCTCCCATATTTCTCCCTCTCTTAGCAGCTCAGGGTGCCAAGATCACACAAGCATTAATTTCATGCGACTGCTCCTATGCTGGCTGTGTACTCGTCCCCTCCTGCTCACACCTCTTCCCCAACACTGTCAACTTGATGGTGAGCACAGACCAAACTGGGATCTTGGCTGTCTGATGGTGGAACTGGAAATTCTTTTCACCCAATATGTGCATGTTTCACTTCTCTGCCTCTGTTGGTAGCTTGTCTCCTTGGACAAGGTGCACGGCCCCGGCCCCAAGACAGAGAGGGTTGTGCAGAAGGCAGTGGGACCATGGCAATTTGTTATTGGTGGTAGGGATGTTGCTTAGCGTAGCAACACAAACTTCTCAGGGAAGATGTTCCTGTCCCAGTTCCTCTGTCATCACCACAAAATATAGTTTTGAAGCCTGTTCATGTTGAGAAAATAAGTAATTTTATCCTCTCCTTGAGGGCATCAAAATCCAATTTAGTATACGCTGCTAAGAAGCCTTGAGCACTGAGCCTGTGCCTCAACCTCATACTTCGTATTATTAAATGTCATGACACTTCTATTACTCCAGTCCCTGAGTCACCCGGTTTTTCCTTTATCCTAGTTCAGTTCTCTGTATTGACACATGGTTAGGAGGCATTGACATCACTTCTGCTTTTTATGCCAGGCAGTTTTAAAAATATTTAATAAGATTATTCTCAAAGATGATCTTTGAGGAACTCCACTACTAACTTCACTCTAGGACAGAGGTCTAGCTCATAGGAGTTGACATCTCCACAGCCAGTTCCTTATTTCTTACAATTGCAGCAATATGTTTTATGTAAAAACTCTTAATGTAGAGTGTTACAGAGATCTAGACAAATACTATTCCGCTTTTCATTTGTTCATAAAATTTGCTCCTTTTTTAAAGATATCCAGTCATTCTGGTAAGATTGCTTTTCTAGTCATGTCATTTTATCTCATTGTCCGTTTACTCTCACATATTTAATGGTTTATTTTCTTCGGAAGTTTATCTATTTTGTACTCTGACATCAAAGTGTTCAGGTGTGTAGACCACTTTTTTTTTCTGTACTGTTTGCTGACATAAAATAGGTGTAGGAATAGAGAAGTAGGACAACATTAGCAAATGGCATAAGTTAGACTATTGCTGTGATATTATTTTCAATTATGGTTGTTATATTTAAAAAAAAGGAAAATTGGAAAAATATTCCGAAATAGCTATAAGAATGTTTGTGTGCTACTTGTAATGTGGGTTATAATGAGAGGCTTAGAAATCTCAATCTGTTCAATACGTTTGAGTGAGGATTCAGATGTAATTTGATCAGAATCCACAAATAGGTGCATGAAAATAAGATTTCTAGTATTTAATGGCCTCAAACAGTATAGAATGTAATAAGGTCCAGAAGCTTGAAACTAAATGTAGACAAATCCAGACTAATAAAAAAGGTGCATATCTTAACAATGAGAGTAACTAACCTTTGGAACACATGATTTAGATTGTCATTACTTGGAATCTTTACAAAGACATTTAGTTTTGATGGAATAGCAGGAGATTCTTTGGCGTGCAGAGGAAGTGTGTTTGTGCTAATTTAGCTAATAGTCTCTTTTGTCCTTGATATTTTTCTGCTTCTTTTTTAAAATTCTGGTAGATAAAACAAGTCCCTCAGACATGTAAAAGAATGGAAATAACATTAACCTCTCCTCTCAGCTTGCCATGAACAATGCACTTATCTTCATTTTCTATACTAAGGAGGAAAAGACCTTACAAAATGAAATCTGCTTGCCCTCCTGCCTTGATAATCTGTAAATGATGGCCTTTACAGCCATAAAGTGTTGGGAATGCAATCTTATTTTTATAATACAGCAGAGTTTGTTATTTATTCAATATTATTTCAGCTTGAATTCCTAGTCAGTCTGTTTTCGAACAAGCATTGCTTTCTTTGCGCTTCGAGAACTAAGAATAAAAAAGCCCCCTATGCTGAATATTGGTAGCCACTTAAAAGGCAAAATGCTGCACTTCTATTGCATGTGGGAAACCCATTGTAGACAGGGAAGTATTGGGATTTTTTTTGAGCCAAGTTTTATGGGAAGAGACAAAAATTCATTAGGAAAGATGGGCAGACATAGAGAATAGCAGTGGTGCAGTTATACAAAGCATAGGAGTAGATGGACCAGTGCTTGAAGTGACTCCGGTGTGAGGACCTCTGGGATTATTTAACAAAAATTGTTTAAGTTCTATGCTCTACATTTACCATTCAATGTACAAAAAAAAAGGAAAATTATTTAGCCTTTCATATCTCTCCAGGCTTCATTAATTAGTAAATAATTAAGGAAGAGGTTTCTATTAAACAGAGAAAATAGGTAATTGAATCAGCTTAAAAATATTGCATCTTAAAATATTTCATTATATCATTTTCTTCTTTTTTCTTCTCATGTCATTTCACTTGTTTGTGTGTTATTTGAACAATTTAAAACTTAGCATGACTTGAGGGAAAAAAAGCATGAATGGAGATATACACATAGACTTTGTTTGTTTGTTTATTTTAGTTTAGGAACATTTTCACTTTACAAGCACAGCACTACTGATTACTGTGGTAACATTACTTCACATTGCACACAAAGTAAAATTTAGAAGACTGAATTAACTGTGACCTTTAAGAGAAATCTTAACCTAGATGATCAAAGTAAAAATGAATAAGCAGTCTTTGAGAGAGAGATTTATAGATTTTCATTTTGTACACTTTCAGTATAAAATTTGTTTAATTACTGCACTATTTTGAGTTTCCACAAAAAAGTTGACACTGATGAATTGTCATGAATCTTGAGGATCTAAGGACAGGAAATCAGTGGGGTTTTACAGAATTGTATGAAGAGAATACAGTATTCTTAGGCGTTCAATAACAATTATATAAATTTTTCGCTTAGCACCTGATTCAAGATCTTTAAAATATGGTATAGAATCTTACTGCAAAACCCTGCCTTTGCCTTCTAAGTAATGAAATTGTAAATGGGCACTATGGAACTTAATCCATGCCTGGAATTCTGTAATTTTTTTATCTGGAGCATTTTATTCCAGAATAATTATGATAATTTATTTGAACATACAAAGAGTTTAGGAAACATTTACTTGATGTTTGAAAAATGATGAGGTGAAACATGATAGTATATCATTACATACTTTCTTTCTGTAAGGGCAAATTTGAAGCAAAAGTACAAAGTTCATCTGGATTTGTCTGTTAGAACAGATGTCCAGGATAAATACTGAATTACTTTAGTCTTTGAACAGAGGATTTAAAAAGTTTCATGTTTGACTATAAAAAAGAAAATTATTTCAATGCTGGAGATATTTGACTTTTTCTGTATAGTGTACATTATATAACTTTAAAATTGTAGTACTATTGTTGTTCCATTCTCAGCAGCTTTTATGTGTCATGTTAAATCATGCCAGATTGGTGGGGTTTACAGTGATCTAGTAGAGGCTACAGGAATGCTATCTACTCCATTTTTAAACGTTGAACTTGCTAAATAGTAGCATATTGCTTCAGCAGATTTTCAGTGCACCATTTTGCCCTATAGAAAATGTTTAGGGGAAATCTGCAGCAGCCAGCACTAAAGCATATTAGTTTATCTGAAGAGTATTCTCAGTATAGATGTTTTAAAAATAACTGACAAATTGGTATCATTTTTCTTAGATAACTTCTTGTTAAAAAATGCACAACTTATTCTAATAAACCTCAATCCAAAGCTGG
This sequence comes from Toxostoma redivivum, assembly GCA_013397375.1. NCBI lineage: Eukaryota > Metazoa > Chordata > Aves > Passeriformes > Mimidae > Toxostoma > Toxostoma redivivum. The sequence continues at coordinate 294,022 of VXBI01006788.1, forward strand.
AATTTATTGCAGTAGTTTCTGCTGCTCTTAAACATGCTTTTTTTTCACACAGAATAATTTGATAAAAATTGCTTATTAAATGAGTGGAGGACTTTGCATATTATTGTATGGGATTCCTTGTTCACTTGAACTTGCAGAGAGTTCAAATATATTGTGAAAACAATGTTAAAAAGACATAAAATTAGTCTCACCTTAAAATAAGTTAAATTTACATGTTGAAAATATTTAAATTTCTATTTCTTAAATTTCACGTGAACACAAGAGCTGTGGTTTTTGAATAGAATATTACTGATAAGTAAAAGGTTTGCAGAATGCCTGCACTCACAGTAGAACTTAATAGAACAATATTGTAAGACTGAGAGAATCAGATAAGTTATAATGACACTTAAAGCAGACTCTTCTAAGCATATAATTGTTAGTACTATAAGAAGGGAAAGTAATAATTATTGTTATAACCAGTAATATTGGAGTGACTGAAGCCTTGCAATAAACAGGCCTGGAGAACAGTAATGTGTTTTCATTTGATAGAATTTGTAAGTATAAACTTCAGGTCTTCTTGTCCTCCTAGGCATTTGAAAAACAAGTATGGGTGACTACTGAATTTCTCTCATGAGTGCCTGTGAATGCTCAAAGATGTTTCTGACAGGGTGGATAATATCTGAAATTCATGAGATTTAGGGAATGAGAGAGAAAAGCTTGAGAAAATAAAAGAAACCTGGCTGGTTTATATATAAGACAAGGTATAAGACACAATTAAGTTTTATTAAAACAGAGCCTTTCTGAGAACTGCATATATTTATGTAGGTACAGGTAAAAGTGAGAGAACATAGGTTTTTCTTTGTTTGCAGGGCTTATATCAAAGTTCTTAGAAACAGTTACAAGAATAAATCTTAGCTGTGCAGAGAGGTGCAATATTTGATGTGGGCAGTAATTCCTCAAGCTGACTTCAATGCACAGGCTGAAAAATCAAGAAGTTGCTTTAGTTTTTAAGTGTAAGCACATTTATTGTTTCATTAATTTCTGCTTCTGGACTGAATGTTACCTGTTAGTATTTTTTTAATGATTACTTATCTACCATTCAATGGAAATATCACAATAAATTTACCTGGCTTTCCTTAGTGGGTACTAATTTAGAGACTCTTTATAGTAAACTTTTATTAATGTTTTATGTGCATCAAAAACCCTGCTGCATGAGACACTGTAGAAATGCACTGAAACTTAATCCCTTACGTATAATCCAAATATTTCACAACACTGTTGAGAGGAAGAAGGTCATTGTGGTTGCAAGATCTCTATAATAAAGAATTTTGAAGAAGAAGAAAACACAGCTAAGGAAATAGTTAAAAATTGCAAGGATCTTCAGAGTAAATATGAGATTATTTTATTCAGAAGTTAGAAACACTCTTAAGTAAGAATACTTTTTTTCCCCCAAAATCACATCTGCTCCTCATTAAATAATTTATTGCTATTTATAATTAGTTAGATTTTCATTGTGATTTTTACCAGGTTTTAATTTTTGATCCAAGCTATGTTAATGAAAACAGCAAGACATGCAATTCTTATTGGATAATAGGACAGGCCATTTATTCCTTCAGTGTCTCACTTATCAGTGAAAGTAATTACTTAAGGGTTGACATAACTTAGAGTAGTTCGTGAGCTATTTAGGCAACAGAGTTCCCTAAAATAGAAAAGCTGTTTTTCAGAGTGTGGAACTGTGGAATTATTTCCCTGTTAAAAAACATAAGCAGAACAAGCTAAGTACTATAATTATTGCTAAATTGTGAAATGATTCTTTCCCACAGTCAATTTCCAGTCACTAACTCTTTAACGAAATGATATGTCTGGAAATAATATTTCATTTTTTGAAATGGTGAGTCTTATGAGTATTTAATGACATTTCACAAAACTGTAAAATCTTTTTAAAGGAAAAGTGTGCTCTGTTGAAACAGTTGATGTGGGGAGGTAAGACACATAGAAGTCCTCACATATGAGGGCTGTCTCATCAGAAATTACTTACATACAAGTCGTATAATACATGTGAAATGTTTAATACTTTCTCTGTGAGGAGAAAAGAGTTTGTTTCTGATATAGCAATGTTTTGGCAGTCAAGTCAATTGTATACTTCAGGCCCAGCTTTTCTGGTAGTACATTTTTTTCTCCCAGCTGTATTATTTTGCCTAAAAAAAGATTTTCTTCTTACAGTATTTGATTCGTTTGGTTTTATTATTTTTAATATGTTCAAATTATTACAATGGTAATGATACTACTATAGTTACAATAAGTATATATAAATGGTGTAAGAAAAACACATTTTCCAAGACATCTGTTATTGCCATACCACATTTTACTTCTAGTAGTTTCAAGATAATATAAATTACAAAAGCAAGTAAACCCCTAATTTTCAGCAGCCACATCCTTAATGTTTTCATTTTTGCACTGGAACAGTTTTCATTTTTGCACTGGAGCACAGGATGGTTTGCTATCCTACTGGCATACCTTACTGTTTTATTAAGTATTGTGTAAGGAAAGATTACAATATTTATTTTGCCTCACATTTTTTAGTTGAGATAGTTCTGTTGGACTAGATTTAGTTTAAAACCAGGTGAACCAAACATATAAGTAAATGGTGTCGCTTGGATGTTACAAAAGATCCAAATGGTGTCATTAGTATCCAAAAGAAAAGTTCTACTAGGTTTTGTGGTATATATTTTGTGGTATATATTGTGCAGCATCTCAGATGATCAATCAATTTAGTTAATTATTTTATAAATCGTGTGGTGTGAAAAAACTCCACTCAGAAAGAGCTGTGAAATACAAGAGTTTTAAATCTAGATCTGTTAGAAAAAATGAGGCTAAAAAAGCCATGTTACAGTTTCCAGCCAAATTCATCTCCATATAAACTGCAGAGCATTTGGAAAGTATAGGATGGAAAAGGAGGAGCAGGGCTGAGGGAAGAGAAGCTGGACTTGCTTTGCTCTTACCTTGTCTGGATATATAGTTCTCTATGTTCTTTATATGGGAGGCCAAAGAAGTGAAACTTAGGAAACCTGAACCTCATCTATACTGTTAATTATAAAAGCAGTTTTGAAATAACCAAGAATCACAGAAGTAATTTCAGTATCAGTACAAGGTTTTCTTTTCCCCAGTTTTACAAGAGTAAGTATTCACAAGTTGTGTCATCATACTGATTCCAAGTGGAGTTCTGGCTGTTTCTGTCTAAACCTTCTCCAACCACTTGTATAATTTTCTTTAGCCAGACCTGGTTTTGCTGGATATTCCTGTGCTTTCCATTTTTCATTCCAGGGAAATGGTTAACAGGAAAAACCCAGGAAAATAAGGCAGATATTTGATAAAATTCCATTCTCAACTGTGCTAAAAATTCCTTGAAACCACTAGATTTCACAACCAGTTTTAAAGTATGTGGTTTTGATAGATAAACCTATGAATTGACTGTGAGATGCAGTACCTAAAAGTGTAAGAAAATAAGACTAAGTGAAATAACCCTTCAGTGTAATATTAGAATTATACTAGAGGCTAAATTGCAACTATTTGTTTTATTTCCCTGTTTTCTTGTTTGGAATTCCCAAAAAGCTAGCTGTGGGTTGATGTAAAAGTCCTTGAAAGCACTGTATGGAATTTTGTAAGTACTTATATAGATGGTCTTTATGATGATAAGTACTATCAATCAGACAAAAAGAAAATGAAGTCAGGTCCCCAAAAAGAAAATGAAGTCAGGTCCCCCAAAAGAAAAAAAACAAACATTCTGAAATAATTAAAACAGAGTTAAAAAAACCTTTCACTTTTGCTTTTCAGATTTCTTGCTGAGCATTCTTAGCAGTGACACTGAAAATGATTAATAGTATTAACTTTTAGGATATAGTTGAGTACAACTGTGTTTCCTTAGCTACAACTTTGAGGGACAGATATTCTTAATACTCTAAAATAGTCTGACTACAATATGTAAAAAAAGCATTGAACTTTTGACATTTCATATATTTTTAAAATATTTCTCTCCCTGTTTCTTGGTATGTGTGTTTTCTTCTAAAAGAGGAATTTTTATCAATAAGGGAGAAATAAATCATACATAAAATAACCATTTGGTATTCTGGTAGCTGATTTTCACATAAACAGCAAGAAGCTGCTGTAAATTAAATGTTTCCTGCTGACCACTTCCTTTTAAAACACAGTAGGAGGGGCATTAGTTAACATTAAGGCAAATGCAATTATCTGCTGACTACATTGTATTAAAAATAGCTATCAGCAATAATTCTTTGGCTTCTTCCATCTTTGCAGGTATGTTATAAAATTAGTCCATGTAAACATGCTGGAAAGCAGTAAAATACTTCTTAATGATTTCCTGTATGGTACTCTGAACCTTGGCTAGAGAAGTAAATTTTAGTTGGGAGGAAACATATTAAGCATGTAAAGTATGATCAGTTTCAAATTATTTTATTTTAGTAGAAACAATGGAGAAGTATTTGTTGTAAACATGAAATAAACCTATTTTTTAAACATATATACCAATATATAAATAATTTGTTTCCCTCCTATCTTCTTTTCTCCAAGGAGAACTCCCAAGCTGTCCTAATTCTGTATCTGAGAGTTAGATGAGTGAAACCCAACCAAACAAAAAAATCCATAGCCCTTTCTAGAGAGTTCAGCCTCAGGAACTTTATTTTCTCTTGTGGTGTTCCGTAACAATTTTTCTAGAGTCTTCTGCCCAAAAAGGTGAAGATATCTATTTTGATTGTTGTGTATAAATAATATGTTTTTCTTAAAGTGGTCACTTTTAATAATGTTTCTACTATTGTCAGTTATAATACTGACCCAATAATTTCACATTCAAATGAATTATTTGAATATTATTCACTTATATCAAATAAGTAAAAACTCTGGGATAAATTATGTCCTAACCTAAAACAGAGTTAACCCTGCTCGCTTTAGTATCAATGAGAGCTGATCTTTTTTGTCTGCTGGTTTTAGTTCTATTTGTTTTGCTAATGTTAAACCCTTTTTTAATGGTTAAAATAATATCTTTTCTTACAAATAGTGCGCTTCTGAGATATTATTTCAAATGATCAAATAATAGAAATAATATTGCTTAAAATATCTGGAACTAATTCTCAGGCATGTTGCAAATGTTTAAAACAGCTTCTGAGTCACTAGAAAGAAAAAGGAGAGATACAAGGAAAAAGGTATAAATTATACTTATTTTTGCTGGTAACTCATCACTAGAGTAATTCTTGCATTTTGCAAGTACATTCATGATTATAAAAGGAAATTTTAAAGTTCCTTTTCAAGTAATAAAACTATTTATGAAAGCAAATAATGTTGTTGAGATCTCCGAGCATTTCTTATATGGTGAATAATTCCTCCTATGAGGAACTCCATAATTTGAACACTAAAATTTGAATCCCTATTTGGTGGCCTACAGAAATCCTAGGTCTGTTAAGGGGTGCAGTATTACTCATTCTGAAGTAACTTGCTTGACCAATGTGTAAAAACAAAGACCACTCTTAGCCCAGTTTAGTCCTTAAATATGTACTATATTAGTCAGAACTGCTACCCTGTCCACATATCTAGTTAAATATTTATATTTAATTGTGATTCACTTGCTTAATAAGAATTGATCGATTTGATCACTCTGACGTGGATCAAGTCCAGAGTGTTGCAATTCAAAGGGCTGCATCCTATCATCCTGCCTGTATTCTCTAAGGCAGATTTTTACTTTCTCATTTTGCATCCAGTTTATCACAAAGAGTCAGATATGGAAAGTCATTTTCACATTGTACTGACATTTCTGCTGCCTTTCTCAGACAAGGTAGGATGCATAGGTTGGAATGCTGGTGGTTTGTTTTCTGTAAGCTTTCAAATGGGCCATCATAGTCTTCATAAAGGTCTTGACTGTACTTCTAAGGTCAGACCTTTATGGAAAAAAACAGAGCTAGTCCCTTCTGCCTCACTCCCTTCTGTGCTAAAATATTATACACGAGATCTGCCTTTCTAAGTCTCAGCTGGGTTCAATGCAAGTTCTGTCTTGTGAATAGGAAATTAATTTATAGAACTGCAGAAAATAATGATAACTTGCATAGTCTTACTATGTCTGGTGTTTTATGGAAATGATAACGTGTAAGAATCAAGTGAGAACAACAGTCTCACAGCAAACTTTTTTTGATTACACAGAGCTGGTGTTTCAATGGTAGTTACAAACACAACAATAAGTAGGACACCCTAGAATCTGAACACAAATACAGCATTCGAGGTGGAAAAGATAATACCAGAATAGGTCCCCACTTTAACTCTTTCAATGCCATCAAAATTTGTTATTCAATGTTGGGAATTTGTAGGGGTGTATAATCATCTGCCCTTTCTGATGCAATTTCTTTCTAATTGATTTTGAAGACAGAAATTTCCATACCTCATAAAGATGTCTCAGCCTATTTTAAATTTTAATTTCATTTAATGCCTATTTTAATTGCAGCCTATTTTAAAAGACAGTGTTATAACTCAGCATTTGTTATTATTTGTTGTTCCATGCACTTTCTTTTATTTGAAAAAGAAATATTTTGGATAATTTTCAAATGACAATTTTTTCATTTTCAGAGAAATGAGGCTTGTCACTTGGGACAGCTTTTTAGGCTCTGTTACACTCTGTTCCTTTCACAGCCCTTGAAAACATTAGTGGTCTACATTGTCTTTGGACATGAGAATACACTTCTTTTGCTGTTCCCTCCTGGGAGCATTATCCCAGGAAAGCCCAGGGTTTGTTCTATCTTATGCCAGGCTTTTTGGTTCCCATTATACTATTTATTACAGGAAAGCCCTTTAGGAGTAATGCTTTTGACATACTTGAGCTCTCTCAGCTTTCATCTGTTTCTTGTCTTTATTTCCTCATGGTGACCCTTTAGGTCAGACACAGCAAGGCTGTGTTTATATAATCTATATGTTATTAGGATTGAAATGCACCCTCATATGCACATTGCTTCTAGAGCCTCTTGGGCATGGCTTGGAAATTCTTTGTTTCACCTGTGTTGTAGGGCCTCATTTTGTGTGAAAATGATAGAAACTTACCTCCCTGTTGCCCCATCCCCCAGAATGGGGTCATGAATTCAGGTGGGTTTTTTTTTCTACAGTAAGACTGAATCTTTAAAAAGCGGCTGGGAAGGGCTATACAGTATTTAAGTATTCTGCACGAAGGTTTTCTTGATTCTTTTCACAGAGTGGTTTTGTGTTTACATGCAGAGGGGGATCAGAATGAAATTAGTTTTACATATAAGGCAATGGGTCATAACTTTTGCTTTAGGAGAAACTTTAGACTTGTGCATTGTCTGCTAGTGCAGTGTGCTTTGAGGACAGTCCTATTGGCCTAAGGAATTTCTTCAACTGCAATTTATTATAAATCTTTTCAAAAATTTTGCAAAACCAGAAGTTCTCCTTTGAGATATCAAATAGCATGTTTGAATAAGTTGAATGCATGAAGCATGTTTCCATATAGTTGAAGTCAATTGTTCTGAAGGCATTTGATCCAAGACATCATCCAAAGGGATGGAACTCAGAAATTAAAGTCTAGAAGTGATCGTCTTTTAGGCTTTACCCACTCAGATGTTGGGACAGAGTTTATCTTAAAATTCTGAGTTTTTGACAGAGGAAACTTGTAACAGCGATTGACTTGTAATAAACTAAATTGATGGTAACAGCATATCCTGTGTTGGTAAGGAAGAAATCTTTTTCCTTCATTATTTCTGAGTATAAGTAAACCATTACCAAATGTTAAAACCAAAATTGGATAAAATACAAACTCTGTTATTTACTACTTACATTTATCTCCTGTAAAAGAGTTGGTATCTTCCAGCATTTCCAAAACCCTTCTAGCAATTAGAAAGTTTTCATCAAATTACTTTTGTCTTTAGAATTCTTTTGCTGTGGTGTTACATTCTTTAGAACATTCTCTCCTGATTATTTACTCTATTTTAAAAAAAAAAATTATTCTGGCAAGATTATTTGTACTGTAATTTCTTATTGAAAGATTCATATATCAGACTTTGATCACATTTCTTAAAAGTGATCATGTATGTGTAAAAAATTAAGGATAAATTATCTAGAATTTGTTTAGAAAATTGGCCTCTTCCCACAAATGCTTTTAAAGAAAATAGGAGGATCAGCAGTACCAGAAGGGACTGTATCCTAGTACTGACTTGAAAATGAAAAATGTAATTATTCAGTGTAGTTTAGTGACTGCATTCACAGGGTCTTACCTTTCATATTTCTATGCAGTAGAAATAGTATTTTTCAATCTCCCAGGTATTAATATTTTATTTCAACATATTCTTGCTGCACTTCTGCAGTGTCAGGTCTACAAATGGTTTGAAATGCGAGAAAATCTGGACAAAAATGTTGGGTTTTTTTTTACTATTGCATTGTTTTGCCTTTCCCGGTACAAAATTACTCCATCATGAAAGGATTATCACAGAAACACAAAATACTGGGGGTTGTAATAACCTCCCGAGGTTGTCTGGTCCAACCACTTGTTCTAGCTGGGACATCCAGAGTTGCTTGCTCAGGGGCACGCTCTGGTGGCATTAAAATATCTCCAAGGATAGATTCCACAGCATTCCTGGGCAACCTGTGCCAGTTCTCAGTCATCACCATGATGAAAAGGTGTTTTCTGATTTTCAGGTGGAGAGTCCAATATTTCAATTTGTGGCTATTGGCTGTGGTCCTGCTGCTGGTCACCACTGGGAAGAACTTTTATCCTCTTTGTACTGTTCCCTCATTTATTTGTATACATTGGTTAGAACACCCTGAGCCTTCTCTTCTTCAAGCTGAACTGAATACTGTTTCCTACCACAGTTCTCTCCAGAAGCACATGCTATCTAAGCAGCCACTTTTTTTACTGTGTTTTGTTGGAACCATATTCAGAACCATGATACCACACCTTTGAAGACTTTTTTGGAATCTGGTACCAGGAGGAATACAGTAGAGCCACCCAGTCATATGAGATAGAGCCAGGCTTAAAAATACAGTAATATTTCACAGTCTAGAATAATATTGTAGCTCTTCATGAGATACTTTTCACAGCATTCTTGGCAAATGCTGGGGTTTTTTGCATATAATTTTTTGTAACCTTAGATGGTACAGAAATAAGGACAGCATGTAAGAAATGTTGCTTTATTAAGTTTATTTTTTCAGAGAACCACAGAATACTTTGGGTTTAAAGTAACCTCTAAATATCACTTAATCCAAGTCCCCAGTCATGGGCAGAGACATCTTTCCCTAGATCAGGATGCTCAAAGTCAGACCTTTTGAATTTACTTTTTAACATACTTTGGGATTCAACCATGGAGAATCAGTTAGTGACTTGTGTCACCACACTGTCACTACTGCCCTGCTGAACTGTACTCACATATTGCTCACTTTCTCACAAATTCACTGGTTCTTCATGAAGCAGAATAGTTTGAATTATTAAAAGGAATAATTATTTTAAGTGATCATTGCAAGACAGGATACAATTTTTAAAAAACTTGCTGTATTTTCTAGTTTAAGGTTGAAAACTGAAGTAGTAATTTTTTACCACAGAAATATTTTTATTTAGATTTTACAAAACTGCAGATAACTGAAGTATGACTGTTTAGATAGCTGCTAAAATAAAACCAGTCAAATTTCTCTGATTCTAAATCAATTTTCAATGCATTATAGGAAAATGCAGGATATTTATATGTTTTGAACTGATATGAACATATCTTTCAGTGGTGAGAAACTGCATTTCAACTGATTAGTCTTGTCACTCCTTTTTTCCAATATTAAACAACAATGGGGTTTAATTGTTCTTGGATCATCATATATAATCCCTTTTTGTTAACGTCAAGTTCAGTACCAGAAAATTTAACTCCAAGTAGTCTCTAAGAGTCTTTTCACTTCAAAAATAGTATGTTTGTCCAGAGGATTATTAGCTGCTACACAGCTTTTAGTTATGGTAGGGAACATCCAAGGCAGGCTCATTTCACTGTCCTACAACTAAAATGATACTTAAAAAAGAAAAATCTACAAAATATAATAAAGATCAAAGCAAACCTCTTTCCTCCCGCCCTAAGGAGTAGGGAAAGAAAAGAGAAACAGAACAAAGTGGATAAAAATGGAATTAGGAAAGAGGCAAAAAGAGGCAGATAAAATATTAATTTTAAATATAAAGACCTTCCCTTTGCTATTTTATGGGATAAATGGCCACCACCCTCACATTAATTTTTCAGTGGAAAACCCTTTAAAATTATTTTGTGCATTTTTTGCAATAATTTAATTCCTTTCGAGACTTTTTTTAAAGACAATATTACTGAAATTATTCTCAAAACAATTTTATTTCTGACAGCTCTTGTTACTGAGGTTTCTTAAAGTGCCACATAATTACATATTAATGCTAAGAAATATTTTAAGTAATAAATAAGCTCATTTAGGCCAGTCATCTTTTAGTATTTTTATGGCCTCAAGCAAACATAACTTATCTTTGAAAATACTTCTTCTTTGCTACATGTTGCTTGTGACTAAAAGACAAAAGAACTCAGAGCAAAAGAGAAACATAAAATACGGAAGTGAAGCTCTAAAATCTGTACATCAGTTAAAGCAAAAAAATTTGATGTTTGAAAAATGTCTAGCATTGTTCCCATCTATAAAAGGATTCAATAATGACTTCAGGTATCACAGGCTTGCAAACTTCTCTTCAGTATTTTAAGAACTGATGTAGTAAAATTAAGGAGAAAGTAATTAAACACTTGGATAAATATATGCTGCTATGATCAAACTGGCCTAGCTGCCACAAGGGTAAATCACACATTCTTGACCAGCTAAATTCTTTTAGTCAAAAGTACAGTGTATAAAGGGCATTTCGAGGAAGTAATCTACTTGGATTTTTCAAAAGGATTTATGAAAAAATGTCTCAGAAGAAATTAGGAAGAAAAATAAAGCAGCCAAGAGGTAAGGCCAAAATTCTGAGAAGGCTTAAAAGTAAGTAAGCAAGCAAGCCAAAATAAGTGAAACTTTAATAAATAGTTTCTTCACAGACTAGGGAGGAATTCTTATCAGGCAATATGAAACATTTAAGGAAAAAGAAGATTTTATACTTTTACCATCTAGCATATAAATGATCTTGTTTCAATAATTATGCTACCTAGATTGGTGTTTTCCAGGAAGTCTCTCATGACTGCCTTTTCATCACAGTTCACTAGGGCCACTGATGTATTTTAGGTACCATTTGATTTTAATCACACTTTTCTAGTATCACAGCTTCAAAACACCAAATTGACATTGCTGCAGTCCAGTCCTTCTGACTTTGGTGTTTTGTTTTTTCCAGTGTCCCTTGATGCAGTGAAGTATTTGAGTATTCAGTAAATTAGATCAGAAAACCAATCTGGATCAAAATAATCCCATATCCGCTCCAGCAAGGAGTTAGAGATGTCCAGGTTACTTTGTTTATCCAGTTCACTGTGTAGTCACATAAGTACATCCAGTGATGTAAGAAAGGGAATAGAGCAAGAGCAGGAATAGCAGCTGCAGAAGATCCCCCTTTTTCAATGACAATACCTGTTTATTCTTCCTTCACATTATTTTGAAGCTGTGTCTAACAGCTTCAGGTAGTGAAACAGGTAGCTTCAGGCAGTAGAAGGTAGTATCTTCACAGGTAGTGAAGTCAATTATATTCAGTTCAAACTTGAACTCTAGTAGTTGCTTGTTCAGACAGAAATGCAAATGGTAGACATTTCTGATAAATGCAATGATGAGAGGTACTGTAAAAGGTCTGTAATAAGATATGATACATCTTTAAGCTATATATTAATTTTCACCAGACAGCTATGCTGGGATCCATTTCACTTCACTGAACCAACCAGTCAAACTGGTAATCACTAAGAAAAAAATATTAAAATTCTTTTGAGTTGGAAGAGTCCTGTCTGCATTGTTACGAGAAATGCTTAAAAATGTAACTGAACTTCACAGGATGCTTGGAGATTTGCAAAACAAAATATAAGCATGCATGATGTACTCTATTAAATATGCTTACTAATACAGCATTTCACATATATTAAACAAATGGATCTTTCATTTTTTTTCAGATGTTTAGTAGGAACAGAGTCAGAAAAAGCTGGTTAGTTAGGTTAAATTCTGGTCTGAGAGTTTCCTGCCAAACAGAAGTCTTAAAAAAGCAGTAAAATTTCACCATTAAAAAAATAACTGAATAAATAACTTTGTGTTTTACCAAAATTAACGAAGAGATGAGAAAGATTTAACAGAAAATTCCCTGGTTCCTTGGTATCTTGATTACACCTGAACATTTTGACCAAAGATTGTTGGTAATGGATATTGGTGAGGAGTTATCTCTGAGTTTTTACTGTTCAGGTACTTGTAGCAGATGATTGACAGCCAAAATATTATGAGCAGTATGGGCACAGTACCATTTCTGACTACCTTGCAGGAAGATAAACAGCACATCATCTTGTTTCAGCTGGCTGTACTTGGACAAGAATGGCATGCAGAGCAGGATTTTAGCATGCATGGAAGGAGCTGAAGTTAGAGTTAATAGATTGATGTGGCTGGATAGGACAGTTCATTCGGAGCAGTGGATTTATAAAAAATCTCTTGCTACATCTACTATCTGTGAATCTTCTACCTAAATTTAGTAAAACTTGAGCTTGTGAACTATCTGAGTGTAAGGTAGGAGTGGTTTTTGTTGAAAGATCAGAGAGGTGCCAGCTTGTCAGAACACAGTATGCTCCCTAACCAATCTGTCCTACTATTTATTCACATTGATCCTTGGGGAAAAAGATTTCTTCAGGTTGCACACTGCAAAGAGTCATTGAGAATGCAAGAAAAGAAGCAGCACAATCTCTGAAACATGTCTTATTTAGCAGTATTATTAATAATCTGAGAGAAGTGTTAAAAATAAGTTTCATAGATTATGCTAAATTAGAAGGTGTTGCAAATATTAGTGAAAACGGAGATAAAAAAGAGCAAAAGGAGGTTGCAAATATAGGAAGGAAATAAGTAAACCAAGAAAAGTTTGCTTAGAAAATTCAGAGTTAATTATATGAAGAAAAATAATATTAAAAAAGTTCAGCATTAGAAATATGGAAAGTAGTAAAAATAAAGAAGCTACAAGGACAATAATTGAACACCAAATAGTATATGATTGTGAATTGGAACATGGAATAAAACCAAGAAATTATATTTTGGAAGCAGACTCCCTTCTCAAGCTCTCTGATCTGCAGAGCATGTAAATAAACTGTATCATCTTTCAGAACAGTGCATCTTGTTCTCTCAAGTTTATCTCGCCAATTTTGTGAGCTGGTTGCAAGAGAGGGTGTATCACCACAATGAAGCATTTTTATCATGCACAAAGTTAATGGATGATGTGAGCTACATTACTATAAGCAGAAGGACTATAATCCCTCACTATTTTTGAATCCAGAGGCAGGTGCAGTACAGCTGTTCACGGCAGAGGGAAAGGCTGTGTCCCATTTCCATCGTTTCAGGTCATTTTCTGCAGGCTGGGTCATACGGTGGGGCATTCTGCCAACTGAAGATCTGCAAAGCATATTTTTTGCACTCACATTTCCAGGTCCTGCACAGCACTGCAGTTTCTCTCCATCACTGGAGGAGCTGAAAAGAAACTGCAGTGCTTCACTCAAGTCAAGACTGAACAACAGTGAGTTTCTGGTGCAATGGTGGAGAATGAGAGAGGAGGTGGAACACTGTAATAATAATGCAGTCAAGTAATTATTATAATTATTTGCTCTAAGTATCTCAGAGCTTTTTTTTCTCTGTAAGGAAGGGTCAAAATCAAAACACTTTTTGATATTGGAAGGGTTGGCTTTTGGAAGAGAGTAAAAGAGCTAGACACATGTTCATGAATATGATTATGTCTGCATGGCACCTTAGGGGCTGGACCATGGAGCTCACTAAGGCTGCTATGCCCTTTGGTGTGTCTTAGTGCTTTTCATGGTCAATATAGGACACTTGTAGCATTCCCTACAGGCTTAGAAAGGCTTCTGGAACTCACACAGCCTACAAATCCATCTTCCTTTGTATTTCACAACATTGGGACACACCTATGAAGAGTCACATGGCTGACTTGTCATTGACCATGTTATGGCACTGCAAGGCAGCTGCTGCTTGGCCATGTGCAATTCAGACAGAAGCATGCTCCAACTTGCTCAGACATGATCTAAGTTTGTAGTCTGAAGCACACCCCAAATCTATTTCACTTTCAGTTTTCCAGTATGTGACAAACGCACCATTCATATCCAAACAGTGTGGGCCTGGGGCAACCATGGACCTTAACACACACTCCACAAAAACAGAGACAAAGCCTATATAACATGCCTAATAGCTAACTGAAGAGAACTTAATGAGCGTTCCTTAACAAAACAGATCTTGTACAATAAATTGGAAACTGGCATGTGTACAGTACTGTGCAGTATAACATGAGCAATGGTAAATGAGAAGACAATGTTAGGATGTTACTAAGTGCTAGCTCTTAAGAGATCTTGGATATCTGTCCTGCATTCTAAAGCATGCTGAATGTACTGGAATTCTCCATTGCTATTGTCACTAGACTATTCTGCAGTTTCTTATCACTTTGCTGAGCCAAACATGAAAAGTTTGCACAGCTATTGTCTTCCAAGGGTGCTACCAGGTTTGAATAGCTTTATTTTGTGCCACGACCACATTCATCCTATCTGGCTGCAGGTATCTCAGGAAATGGTGGTTCAGTCTGTCTCCTTAGGCACTGGGTGTCCTTCATACCTTTTTCAGAATTGCACTTGACATTTCAATATCCCAAACTTAGTATATGTGATATGTCATGTTGATTTCCACACTTGAGTTAGGCATCAGGAAGAGTTCAATGTTCCTGCGCCAAAGAGAAAATATTTCAAATGATTGAGGCTTAAAAAAATGTTGAAAGCAGGAGACATGAGACAAAAGAAATAATTTAAAAAACAGTGCAATATGAATATTTTGTAAGAGATACACATTTGCAGTGCATTATTAATAAGCTTGGCAGAAAGACTGCAGTCCTATGATTAAAAAAAAAAAAAGTTCTAAAAGAGCAGGAAAGTGTCAACAGCTGGGCAGCTGTTGGGAAAAACCTTATCCTAGTTCTAAACAATAAGCTGCAAAGAAGCAAGGATTCTAGCATATCTTCATCTGGGTCACTGAGTATGGAATCTATGGCAGTGAAATGTTTTCTCAGGACATAGTCCTGTTTTCTCTCTGAGACTTAACCTGAACCAGTGTTAGTACAAATATGGCAAGTGGATGCATGTGGAGGGAGCAGAAACCATTTCTGAAGTAGAGGCCTTCCCTGAATCCCTAGAAAAGGCCCCATGGAAAACAATATCTTAAGATAAGAAATGGTTTGCTTAGAGTGACTAATACCAAGAAGCATCTCATCCCTCTGTAGGCCCCTGTGTTATCTTTCTGTTATTCTAGTGATCCATNCCCCCCCCCCCCCCCCCCCAGACCCCTGTGTTATCTTTCTGTGATTTTAGTGGTCCATTTTCCTCTTAGATAATTGGTCCCTTTTTCCCCTAAAGTCCTTTGTAGATTGGTTAGTTATAGAAATCCCTTGGTTATTGGTGTAAAATAAAAAACCCTTAAACCCTATGAAAAGACCCCTTAGAACCCCACTCATTGGATTTGCTGTACTGGACCCCCTTTGTAGAAGAAATAAATATTCTATGGAATCATCTCATCCTCACCTCTTGATCTCTTCCTCTGCTGGCTCGAAAGGTGCCTTGTGAGCCAGATTTCTATCTGGGCAAGGCTTGCAAGGTGTCTTGGTGCTGAGAACTGCCTGGGCAGTTTCGGAGTCTCACAGAGGCCCCCTCCACCAGCAACAGATGTATCTATTTTTGTTAGTCTTTCTATAGATAGGCTAAGCTAAACCTAAAACTAATTCAGTTACTCTGGGGTTAAGTCTGGCAGAAGTGGAGAGTACAATCTTACTGATCTCAGTCTATTTCCATTGGCGCTTGGTTTGGTATTTCTTACCTAGTTTAAAAGACTTAAATTATATAGCATGGTGTCTAATGTCAGAATTAATCTCCCTATACAGCATTAATGCCTACTAATATTTATACTAATACCTAAGTGCCTAGCCTATTAAAATCTGCCAGAATTATTGCATGTCCCCCTAGTTTTCCTTTTAATTTTTGTTCTTTGGAATAGGAGTCATCTTTGTTCTTTTTTTGTTTTTTTTTTTTTTTTTTT
>VXBI01006788.1:310896-326650 GCA_013397375.1 Toxostoma redivivum
TTTTTTTTTTTTTTTTTTTTTTTTTTTTGGGTATAGCTCTTAGCACAATGGGACCCTGTTCTGAGACTGATTTTCTTAAAGTCCTACAAGAGATGTATTGGAAGTAAAAGTTTCAAAATAGATCTGTGCCATCTGAACTTCTGTGCTTCACTGCATGACGCCCATTTTAAAGACAGGGTCAGATTCAGGAGCAAAATAGTTGGAAAGATAAAGTGGGGGCTCTGTGAGACTTAAGCCAAAAATAAGATCCTCCATCCATAGTCCTGCAGCCTCTGAGACTGACCTGTAATGTTGGGAAATTATAAACCTCATGCCAACCTTCATTTGTGTGTTGAGCAAACACAAGGACAGAAGGCTACAACTGCTTCCAAAAGAAAATAAAAAATTTAATTCTAAAAACATGGAAGCGTCATGTGAGGCTTCGGCAATTGTTTTATTAATTATTTGATTGACTGAGATTCTGTATCTTGTATTCAATAACATTTTGATAAAAAAGAATAAATTCCAAAATATACGAATCTTGTATTACTCAGATAATATAAACTGAAAGAGTGACTACGTGAGACTGCGAAATAATTAACAAGAAATAGAGTTTACCATTATTAGCATAGTTCTTAAATTTCATTCTTCTTGATTGTAGAGGGAATTTTAAAGAAATCTCTACTACAGAACAGGGAAGTATTATGGAGTCACATAAAGAGTACTTGCTGATAAGCAATCCTTTGAATTCTTGAAAATCTCTTCTCTTTAATAATTATACCAATTGCCATTTCCAACCACAAAGCAAAGCTTAGCTGGCACAATGACTTGAGAAATTCAGCAGTTGTCTAGGGAGGCTAAACAACATAATATTCTACACTTATTTTAATAAAAATATACATCCATATACAACTTGAAAATTCATGTACTTTCATAAATATAAGCAATAAGAACAAAAAGACCTCAGCAAACAATACTGTTGATGATTTATGATTCCATAATCCTCTTTATAGCCCCCTAATAGGCATTACATGTAGCAAAAACAAAAAAGGAAATTTTCTGCTTTCACCAGGTCTCTTAATCCTGAGAAGTATTTAATCTTTTGGAAATGTCTCAGTGGCACATTGCTGATGGCATGCAATAAAGGTAGTTGACCTGTCCCCTGTGGAGCAAACCCAAGGCAATCTGCCTAATCTCATCCTGGGAAACACTCCCAGTATCTCTGCATCTGATGAAATCACATGGGTATTTTTTCAGATGCCTTGCAAATGCATACACAGAAATTATTAAAACAAGCTTTGTTCAGTTCACAATTCAGCCTTTTTGAAGCATCACCCATGCCCTTGAAGAACAAAGCAGACAGCTGTAGTTAAATTTTGTTTATAAGATTATCTGCAAAATTACTCTCATCCCCTTGAGAGGAAATAATTCAATCCCCACAATGCTGGGTACAGTTAAAATCTAAAATAAACACATAAGAAATCTCCTTATTTAAGACACCGTATTTTCCCATTATTAAGTGTCTTCAGATAAAATACAATTTTGCTAAATTTTAAATACTCAACTCAAAGTTTTCTGTGGCAGGTGTCTGCCTCAGGCTGAAATGAATGTAGTACTTTACTTGTTTTGGAAAGCTTAAGCAAGTAGGTCCATGCCTCACAATGGATTTCATAGGAAAATATTTTTGCTCCTGTGGGAAATGTTTACAATTACCAAGGAAACTGTATTATCTTTATGTTCTGGAGCAGCGGCCTAAAGCTTGGCATGAGCTACCATATGAAATCTGCCTACATTTGGCTTGCATTTATAACCTCCTGGGAAAAAAAAGAGAGAAAAAGAAAAGGAAAAGCCTCCATGTCTTTAGCCACTCAGGTTTGGTAGTTACTGTCTCCAAAGCTTCATCTTCACTGGACCTGCTCCTTGCCTGGACTGAAGGGGCCAATTGGGGCTTTGTGCAATTCCTCCTCTTTTTGACAAGTATTGTGGTTTGGAGAACAGAGCTTGTAGCAGGAGATTATCTCTCTTTTAGTGTCAAAGAACCCCTGTGGATGCCACAGCAATAAAAGGAAAACTGCCTAAATGGAGCATTAGGAGCTGGGCCTGAGTGTTACAAGGATGGGGAAAACGATGGAGCACAGGGCAAGGGAGAGTAACTGAAAATATTAGGGAAAGCAAATGAAGGCAGAGGAAAATGGATTTAAAATGCAAAGTTAATACAAAGGAGTGGGATCAGTCTACATGTCAGAAAGAAGTTATTTGACTGGAAAGGCCACTGAGGAATCTATGACTGTGATATGGATGTACAGGAAATAGCACCCGTGGAAGATTTCTGTTTAGAAAATGATGGATAGGTATTACCTTTGTTTGCCCCTAGAACCAGTGTTTTGCTCCTGCCAGGTAATAATTCTGTAGGCCAGATGACATGCATGTCTCATCTGCCTCTTATGGCTGATTCACAGAAGAGAGACAGCTTTTCACAACTCAAGTACTTTTCTAGGCTACGTCAGAGGTCTGTGCTGCCCCACCAACACAAACTGTTGAGAGTGTGTACATATGATGTAACGTCTGTTTAGATTTTTTGCTTTTAAAAGCTAGGCAGTTGCACTGAGTTTCCAAACATAGTCCTGTTTCCTTTGGGCTTTTATGAATAAAAACCTATTTCCTCAAAAATTTATAGTGGCAGGTGTTTTACTGAAACCTGACATGAATTAGATATTCTTAGAATAGATTTAAGAGTCTACATTGTACTTTGTGTTTCTGTCGCCACGTGCCTCTGAGGAGGAAAAGCCTAGATCAGAATATCCAACTAATGAAAGTATCTGAGACATATTTAAGTTCGTGAAGTTAAAAGACAGGTGTATATGTATAAGCTCAAAATGCAGCTGCCTAGAAAAGTTCAGTGATGAGAAATTTGCAAGGTCAGAGGACAAAAATCCAGTAAATTATTTTCTGATCATTTCAGCTATGTTGCCCAATTTACTAGAGCTAGGGAGACAGAAGCTGACCCATTTCCACACACTGTGTGGTGCTCTGTATTTAAAAACTGATTGTGTTAATAAGCATCTCAGAGTTTCCTTTGCCTTTGCACAGTGGAACTAACTGGGTTTTTATGCAACCTTTACACTTTTTTCTTACTATTTACCATTTCTTCCCTGCTGTCATTTTTAATAGCACTGATATTTGCTTCTACATCAAATTACAAATGAAGTTTTGTTATGAAACAGAAAAGAGTATTTTGACTGTAGTTCTGCTAAGTATGCAGTGCTTTGACATGGTAAATGCTGCCCACAGATATCATGTCTTATGATCACTCTCGCTTAGAGTTAAGAAAAAACCCAAAATACCCAAGTGATAAAGTGTATTATGAGGTTGGTGGAAAATACTGAAACTCCATTCTAGCTAGGAACATTGAGTCATTGCCACGACTAAGAGAAATGAGATGACTTACTCATAAATCTCTAGCAATCATCATCTCTCAAATACCACAGCTAATAAATAACCATTTGTTTACAAATAGGCTGTATCATCCTCTGGTGGCTGAGGCCCATGAAGCTGGATCATATTTACCTTTTCTGAAGCCTTCCGTTATAGTTTCTAAAATGTTTCCCTTTGATGATCTTATGTTTATAAAAACTGAATCCCCCTTAATCACTTTGGATATTGTTATAAGTACAGCTTTTCTCAGCCCATGCAGAAATCTTGAAATATCACTGTGAGAATTTTTTAAGGATAGTTTAATTGGAAGTAATTTTAAGTGATATACTGTAGCTGCATTTCCTTTAGCCTTTTGTACTTAATGGGTTAATTATATTTTGCATTTACAATGATTTTTTTTTCCAAAAAATTAGGCCTGTCAGGCACCCAAAAAGTTTTCAAGATAATAAGCAATGCTGAGTGCATCCTGGTTATTGCAAATGTGAAACAATGAGAAGGAAAACCAAAATTTGATAACCAATGAGCACCTAAATATTATGACAAAGCTATTTTCCCCAAATTAAGTATTTCACAAGAATTTTTAAAAGCTTCTCTCACCTTTGAACTGTTTTGTTTTGAAGTCCCTATTTTTCAGTGCAGAGAAAAAGTTTATTGCTGTAAAATTCCTTCTGAAGAAGAACAGAGATTTCATGCATCAAATCATCACCATCATTTATAAAGGCTGTTCATACATCAGATTCCTTTCAGTTGCCTCCTGAAAACAAAACATATTTAGCCAAGTATTAGCGATATAACAAGGAGCTGTATTTTTACTAGTAGAGATAACTTGGTTGCTATGCCAAAAAGTCAAGTTTTCAATTTTGAAAAAGAAATTACTCCAGAGAATTTTTTCCTCACAACTTTTAAAATATACACCAGTACTAAATAAGCAATCATGGATTCACTTGAAGACTTGAGCTGTGAAATTGCATCTCAAGCAATTAAGAATTCTTTGTACTATGACAAATAATACATACTAAACTTGTTACCCAGAACAGGCCAAATGAGATATTCCAATATAATAGTAACTTTTTTTATCTCTTTAGTGAAATCAATACCCATAATTTTAACTTTCCAGATTTTCTGAATTTCCACTCGAGAGCATGTACAGCCAATATAGTCCTACATCCTTTCAATTTATATCTCTTCTTTTTGCTACTCTTGAATCATAAACTTGTTCTCAGCCAGTCTTCTGTATCCATTTCATTTAAACATAGTCTTAGCTTTCTGAATCAGGCTGCTATTCTTTTAACACTTCTCCATAATCAGCTACACCAATTAGCTAATTTCTGTTCAGATTAATTTCTTTTTCCAACATTTTAGAATTTTTTCATCCACCAAGATTTTATTCTGGGTTATTTTGGGTTTTGTTTTCCTTTCCTGGAGACTGCTTTCAATTGGCCTTTTTGTTTGAAGGGAACTTTTCAATTTCCATTGCTAAACACCCTTGTTTGGTTTGTTTTTTGTTTGTTTTTTTTATATGATTTTTTCCCAATATCTTAGCATTTCTTGCTTGTAAATGCTTTTCTAGCTCATTCTGAAGCATGGCAAATGACAAGCAGGGATGTTTTAGTTTACCATCTATCCACTATTCCATGTCACATATGGGGGGTAGTGTGAAATACATGCTTTATATATGTTTGTGCTTTATATAAAGATACATACCCATATGTTTAAAGGCACAAGTACACAATATGGTTTGAGTGGATGTTTTAATGAAACGTAGCGATTATTTTTAATATTTCCTTGTTCTCTTTGTTTTTGTACATTGCAGTTATACTTGAACCATATTGTTTCCTAAACAGAGAATAAGAAAGGTCTCATTCTAAATAGCATTTGCGAAGTTAGTTTCTTCAGAAAGAATGGCCCAAAGGCAACATTATCTGCTTGTACCTATTTAATCCTTCCATCCCTCTGAATCATGTCCCAGAACACAGGTTTTTTAGTAGGAGGCAAATCTTAAATAAGAGCTCTTTAAATAGATTGTTATGTTGTTGTGACAGGTAGATAAAGTAAATGAGCTATTAGATGTCACAGAACTGTAGAATCACCAGATTGTTTAAGCTTCAATCTGACTGATAGCACTGCACTGCAAGATGCAGCTGTAGAAATCAAAATGCACATCTGAACAACGCTGAGTCATTACTCATGTTTAAGAATGTAATGTCTGCTGATTTGCATTTGCTTTGCTGTACCTTATTTTTGAACTTTAAAATGGCTTTTAAATTCTTAGAGTATTAGACCTTTATATGGCTAAAGAGAAAAACAGTTACATGAGTTACAGCAAAAAAATTTTTACACTGTAGATATAATTTGCTATTTTTGGCATAAATTAATGATGATGTGGTGGTAATTAAGAGGAAATTCTAGTACCAACTAGTTATTGCATATTTATTTGACACTTTTGTCTACTTATTTTCCTTTGAAGTGTATTTGACACTGGACACTGTCAGGGTACTGGAGTAGGAGGCCTGTTGGTCTTAGATAAAATATCAACTCCTCATTTTCATCTAATTTTCTTTAGAAAATACAGAAGTGCCTAATATAGTAAACAAAATTATTCCAAAACACTAAGTGGAGGGCTAACAAAATAGATAACTTGACAAGCTTATAAAAGCCGTATAAATATAGCAAAGCATGTAAACTGCAATGTTTTTCATTAGAAAGTAATAGAATGCAAATTTATTTTATAGAAGGCACTCAAAAGAGGGTTGTTTTTCTGCAAAATTGTTTTCTTATTGTGAGAGATCAGTGTGGTAATGTCCCAAGAAACAACAGGCATCTTGCCGTTGGCTTAGTTCTAAGAAAATAAGGATTTTCCCAGGACCAAACTAGCACAGGTTATTATACAGCTCTTTTGTTTCAAGTAAAAGCTGTTTAGTACTTTGATTATCTTCCAGGCAAATTTCCAGTATTAAACCAGAAAGCATTTGCCAGATCTATTTCATATAGACCTTCCCTTCACAGACACACCCTGTAGCTCTCAAACTTGAATTCCATTTTTAAGTATGCTGCATTCTGCTACAGTGGGATACCATTTATCTTATCTGGAAGACGAGTTTCAATTGAGGTGATACAGGTAGATCCAAGGAAAGTACCTTTTGGAAATCAAGAATAGATTAAGTGGCTGATGAAGAAGTAAAAACATAGTATCTTGGATTGCTGTTGGATTCTGACTTCAACTGTTTTCTGCAGCTGTGAGCTCTTCTGGTGCTCCCATGAAATGAGATGAATAGCTGTATACATAAACTCCCAGACTATGAGTGATTGTGGTTTATTGTCTGAGGGCTAACATTGTCTCTTGGAGGCAAACACAAGAGCTAAACTGGACAGTGAACAGCTTTATAGTCCTGCTATTCTCTTTGCCCTTTGGGCCTTGTGTTTCAGAATCTAAGCCCTTACTCTAAACACATTTTATCTAAATCTTCCTATAATACCCTGTCAAACACGAATAAATATAAAAATATTATATATTTGTGGCAAATACACAAAGGCCAATGGATCCCTGTGTACTGGGGATAGCTTTGACTGTGCTGATACAGAATTTGGTGAAGGTCCCAGCTCAATGCTGAAGATGACACAGAGAGAGGTTAGCTGACTAATTCAGCCTTACACCTCTCCTGATTCAGGAATTTTAGGTTCTGTTTACATGATTGACACCATTGTAAAGAACAGACATGCCATGAGTCTTCATGGCAGGAGCAAACAAGAGTATTGAGAATTATAAATTGTGTCTACTGGTCACAAAACATTAGAACTTTCTCTGAGGTAAAGTGACCCCTAATGACTGTCAAAATTATGAGCACCTCATTGTCAATTAAAGAGCATGAGAAAGGAAACAGACAAAGACACTCTAACATCTGCATGATGTCTGGCATCTTGTTTGTTTGATTGTAAACTGTACAATCTTATTTTGGTGTCATGGTGGAAATAGATTAGATTCTATCTGAAGCATTGTACTGGGACTTTTTGCTTTATCTGAGCACTACTCAGAACCATATTTTTGAAATATGACATCTATTTTTCAGGTACAATTTGAGCACTGCTTTTTCTGCAAGCCAATGATAAAATATACAGATATGCATACAAAACTCAGCTGTATGTGCTAACTGAATACAAACTAAGTCCAAATGGGCTTTTACAGATGTAAATTCTATCATTTGCTTGTACAAGTGACAGTGATAAACAACCACACACACCAGTGATTTGCATGCACATAGCTGAAGTTTAGCTTTGAGTGCTTTTTGAGACCTTAAGTGTCATACCCTGTTGACAGCATATTTGACCTGAGAACTTCAGCTTTTAAATCAGAACATTTCCTTGCAACTTCAGTTTATTTTCTGTATATCCATTACCATGTCTATTTATTTTTAATCTGTCATCAAAACATCTATCTTTGAATGGTTAGGCTGGTGTCTTTTACTGAGCTATTGCTAATATGCTGGGAGGCATTGCTGTTTAAGTACATTTGCTTAATTTTGGATCTAATTGTATTCATTTTGCAATGACTGGACGTTTTTCCATTGGCTCTTTTGATTGTACATTCCTTGGGGTAGGGATGTGTGTTCCATTGTTTTTTTGTGAGTGAACTACCAGTGATGGTGTCCAAGAAATACAAGTAGACAATAACCTATTCTTTCAAGGAACAAAAAGATGTTCTTTTTGATGCATTCATCTTTCATCTCTCTTGAGTTTGCCATTCAGAGTCAGAAAACTGTTTGCAGGGTTTTTAATTTTCATCATTTTCCTAGGTTTTTGCATCTTCTAGTTTTCTAATTTCCTCATTAATTTGCTTCACTATTGTATTCATTAATACTCACTCCTTCAAATGTCTATTTTAAACTCTAAAATTCTGAGTAGAAAAATTAAAAATAATTTTTTCAGGTTGCTATTTGAAGATATATGATATCCCACTCAGCAAAGGTTTCGTTCAAATTTTTTACTCTGTAGTTTGTTTTTTTTTTCTATAGCATCCAACAAAAGTAGAAATAATGAAAACATGGCTTTTACAATTGAGGAGATATTTCTAGCTCCAAAGTATAGATATATTAAAACTATTTATAGAATTTAAAATTATTTTGGAAAGCTAAAGTTCTGGATTTTGTGTTTCTTCTTCAGAACTGTGTCCTTTATTTCACCTTGTAGTTGTAAAACTGGCATCAAAACAGGTTTATCATAAGCAGAGACAGCAAAGTCAGACTCTTTTCTAAATATCAATTAAAGTGCTGAAGACTATTCTGTTTTAATATATACTGTCTGTCTCACTGAATTCAACCAGTTGCAGGTTAAGACCTTAAAATAGTGGAGAAAACTGGAAAATCCTGTACTCAAGTCCCAGCAGTTGAATAGAAGAGTAATTGATAATGTATATGCTTGTTATCAATTCTTAGCCTTAAGGAGATGTGATGAATTGTGTTCAGTCTTATTTATGCTTAACACATTGGGGTTTTTTTTATTCTTAGAAGTTTGGCAAGTTTAAATGTATTTCCAATCTGCAGAAGGAATAAGGAGACAATGGGGCATATCTCAGCAGGACCAGAAAGCCAGAAGAAATTGAAAGAAGTAGTCAAATTGAACAGTATGCATTAATTTAAGAATTAAAAGTAGAAATGTTTTAAGAAAGTGGGTTTATGCATATTGTTTACACAGATACCTCTAAACGGATTACTCATCTATTTTCATCATCAAGAAAATTCTCCAGACTTAATTTTGACAGTTTTAAACAAAACCCATCATCCCAGCTCAAAATTGTATTTGCATACGTATATAGGCAGTCTGCTATGAAAAAAAATAAGATGCTGTTAGCACATTGAGTCCTTATGTTTCACCCTACTACAAGTGACAGAAGCTATGAAAAGAGATTGGGAAAGGAAAAAAAAAAAGAACCAAGAAAAAAAGGGATTGCTGAAGCTAAACACGTAATTGTTCTGGGCTTCCTCCTTATCCCATGCTCCTGTTCTGATGATGTTTCCCTATGATTCCATTGGGCATATCAGATATAAAGGCACATAGGAACATTCCATAGCATGGAAGAGAGGAGTTGGTGCTCCTAACACCTGCAACTAGTTCCTCCACAAATCTCCTCTGCACTTTACATAGCAGGGCTGTGTGTGGCTTTTGTCTCAGCTGGTGAAGCAGAAATGCTGAAGGGCTTAGCCCACCCATCATCTTGTCTCCATCTCTCCCTGTTAATGTAACTCCAAATTTCAGTTCTTGCACACCAACCCTTGGCTGCCACTGGAGATGTTGTATACCTTGTAGAACATTCTCATGCCTTTGTCTAGTTTTGTAAGTTTCTTCTCTAGCAATGAAGATTTAGCATCCATTAAGAAAATATCTAGACAAAATCTGTTTCTGTTGTTTTAAAGCATCTCCCTTTTGTTTGTTTCTAAAAATTATTATAGTGACAAATTACTTTTTCTCCCAATTTCTGACTTAATTGAACTCAGTGGAGATAATTCTTTCCCAAGTACTGAAAACTACCTCAAACTTTTCAGTTTGACACAGGCTTACCACAGGAACCAAGAAAACTGCAGCATCACCCAGTGAAATACAGATGTTATCAGTGTGTGAAACAAATGTGGCTTTGCTGCCCACCCATATCCCTCAGAGTTTCATTTCTTCCCTTTGAGTCTCCCAGGTTAGTCCTTTTGTCCCACCCAGTGATGTCCTGACTAGCTATGAGTCCAGGCCAACTCTCAGAAAAGTCAGCAGAAATAGCTGCTTCTTTTTCAACTTCACATAACAATTTTGAGGGGAATAACGCCTTCCACACAAAAATAACAGATACCTGTGTGCCCAAGTCATGATGTAGCTATGAAAAGTGAGTGCCTGGCCCTTGCTCTCATTGCAGTGTCTTGGGCAAAGAAGGATGAAGCTCTGGCTATGGCCAGAGTATAATTATGTTTGTCAGCCATGTAGAATTTAAACTACAAGAAGCTATGTTCATGTTCAAAAGTCATTAAGCCTATCAATTCTGATGGTTTTCTAGAAAAGGAGATGTAGGAGTTCAGTAGATCTCCCAAAAGTTACAAGATTCTTTATTCCAAGAAATGAACGGAGATAAGTCTTTAAAGGTGTCAAAAAATATATCTCAAGGCTTGAGTTGTGCAGCCATTCTATGTGATTTTGGGATCTGTGAGCAAAAACATTAGAATGCAGGGGAGAACTGAATCAAAATTGTGGGTGGAAAGCTAGAAGATGAGATGCTTTTGAAAATGTAGCTTGTAATGTATTGATTTTCATGTGGACTGTGTAGACAATGGTGAAATTCAAATAGTATATTCAGCTTTTACTCTCTATGAACATCCACAGCATATCTTTATATTCCAATGCAATGTAATTGTTTTAGGATAGCATTTATTAAGTACATAAAATTAGAGACTTTCTGAGACATAAAATACCTGCATAGATAGATCTCAAAAATTACAGAAGGCCCCAGCTTATCAAATGTTTGCTTACCTGCAATAAAGTGCCTAAGAGTGCAGAAGCAGAGATTGATGAGTGGGAAAATTACTTACTGGATATTTGTATTAGCCACTTTGAAAGGTATAGTATGGAGGGAATTATCAATAAACTCAGAGCCCTCATCAGAAAGCAACTCTGTTTGCAACTCTTAAGTGAGAAATTAAATTGCCTAGAATGCAAGTTTGCAGATAAGACTGTTGAGTGAGGCCCCAAGGAGCTTGTGTTGACAACAGGAAACCTTTTATTTGAATTGTCTGAGGGTGGTAAAAGGTCAAAATTATTCAAATGCTGAATGCAGCTGATTTCAGATTTCATTCAGATGAATCCTGAACCAACAGATTTGTGAGGCAGCAGAAAACAAAATGTTCCTATAGCTGCATTTTTATAAAGTAGGATAAGTGATACTAACTTGTAATAGCCACTTTTGCATATTTTACATGCAACATTTTCAGTTCATCCACATTAATGTAAATGTAAATGTGCTTGAGAAAGACCTGAAAATATCTTTGAACATTAATTCTTATGTAAGTAAATATCAATAAATGTTTTAGTTAATTTCTGAACAGTTTTCCTAACTAGTCATAAGAAGAAGTGACAAATTGCTAAGTGAAACAAATGACCAAAAGAAGAGATTGTGGGAAGGGCATAGATGTTCTTTTTAATCTGCTGCTGAACTACTTTATAATCTCAGGCAACTCATTTAATTTGTGCATGTCTTCCTACCATTTCTAGCCTTATTAATTATGACTACATAGAATCCCCCTGCCATGTTGGTTGCACAGTGTGTTTTACTATTATCTGATCAAAACCAAGAATAACAAGATAAAAATTACACTGGATTCTCGAAGAAGAATTCTTTAACCCTTTCAATCAAATTGTTCCAATTCTTGGCCTGTAATTAAATTCATATTGTCATCACTCCCTGAGTTTAATTTTTTGAGCTACGAAGAATGTGCTCAGTCATGAAAGGTCTTCCTTTTGCATTTTAGAACATCAGTGTCTCTGCAGTCTATTTAGTCACCTACACCCATTTTACAGTACAACACACAACTGCAAAATATGCAAGAGGATTGAGTGTGTGTTAATGAGTCAGAGTATTGATTTTGCCAGCAGTATTTTAATGCTGTTTCTCTTGAAAAATGAACAATAGATCTGGGTTCGGAAATCCTTAATATATGTTGTGCACGGTAATAGATAGTCCATGCACTTTATTATTCTATATAGAAGATAAAATATATGCTGTTTTACCATAGTGCACATAAGTGAAAGATCCCTGCTATTTTTTTCAGTCTGTCAGCACATCTGAAAAGCATTCAAAACAATGTTGTTTCCTTAGGAACTCAGTCTTTTTGGTGTGGGTTGGCTTGCCCTCTAGTGAGACTCCCGTTTTCTGCTCTCAAATGCTCTTCCAAGACTCTTGCCATGTGGTAAAACACTCTGGTTCACCATTCTTCCACCTCAGCTCCAAATGCAATTCTGTGCTTTTAGTTCAATGTATGTACCAAGGAAGTTGAAGGGACCAAAACCTTTAAATTGGGCAATATTGATGAACTGTTCAGTTTTGTGGCTCATTGCATTATCATGGTCTGTAGCCCTATTCTTCAGAAGGACCGCTGAAGAGACTGGAAGGAGGTCATGCTTCATATCTCTCCAGGCTGCTGATTCAGATCATGTTTTCCTGTCCAAGCTGTCAGTGATTCTAGATTTGCAGTTACTGTTTCTATCTCAAAGTGTGCTTGGTCTGGAGATCTTTATTTCTCTCACTGAGATTTGCCATGATTATTCAGAACTTTACCTTAACCTGAAAAAATATATTCTACTTAGGGTTCTCTTGAAATCCTTTGAATAACAGCAATCTGGTTAGTGCAGAGAAGACTGAGAGCACAGTGTTATGATGAATTTTTTAAAATAATTTCATTTTTGCAGCAGAGTTGTAAATCTCTTGCAGAACGAAAAGGAAAGATGGGGTAAAAAAAGAGAAAGAAAGGGAAGTTTGAAATTTGGCAGCCAAATTCAAAACTTTATACTGACTTTCATGTAGCCTAGGTCCTGCCCTTTTATATATGATCATCCTCACTTAAACCATCTCAGAACTTTCTTTTGGTTTTGGGGGTTAAACACTCTAGGATTAGGAGCAGAGCTTTCTGAGTCCAGGGCCTCCACCTTTGGAATTAGTTTTTCTTGGTTCTCTGCCAATGTCCAGCTCCAGTAATCTTCAGACCACATGGACAAATATTTGTATTTGGGTAAGTTTTTCTGTATTTTAGGTGGTTTGCTTTTACTTTGAATTTTACTTTACAGTCCTCGAGATGGTGGATTGGGAATTGTTATTTTCTAACAGGATTATTTAGTATTACTCACCATGGGAAGTTTTCTGTGTAATTTATCAGTTGTTTTTATAAATGTGCACTGCAGTGCCTGAACGAACAATATATTTATTTTTACTTTTATTTTGCCATTTTCCAACCTGTGATTCTGGAAGTACTTTGACTGAAAAGCTCTAGAGGACAGAAGTCTGTTCCTTGCATGTCTTCTTCTCTGTGGTAGGAAGGGGTGACTGTGCAGGTGGACACACAGTGGGATGGCTTATCAGCTGTGTGGGCTCACTGCTCCGTTCTGGGCAATTCTGCAGTCTTGGTACACGTTCCACAGCCACTGTGGCTGTGCAACCCTCCCCTCCAAAGTGCCTGTCTGCAGTTAGCACTGCTTTTTGCTTCTGAGACCAAAACTGCAAGAGTTTCCAGAAGATTTAAGGCTTTCTACCTCAAAATGTAGTCTTTCAATAGTCTATTGGAATGATTAAAAATGCATGATTGTAAGTAGTCTAAAATATTTGATTATTAAAGTTAATATATATAGCTTGATTGTCTAATTATTTACCTCAATTTTAAACATTTATGCTGGTAATTTCAGCAGAAAGGCCCCTCATTTGCACCAGTCTGAGAAAACAGCAAATTTGTAACTGTAATTTGGGACTGTAAATGCTTTGAGCATAATACAAAATGATCTTTAGAGATGTGTATCTTAAAAATACAGCTTTGGTGTGACAAAGACTTTTTTTGCTCTATTGCAAGGTTAGCTCTTGCCCTTTGTCTGAATATATTGTAACAATAAGAACTGTTCAGGTTCCCACAGTAACCATACTGTTGGGGATAACACAACCCAAGGCCAGGAATAAAAGGGTGTCATAAAGTACCTGATAGTCACCTGCTTCCCAAAATATCCTGGGACAGATTTTGTGTTGGTGTAAAACAGACCAGCTCCTGAGGATGCGGCCCGGTATCTGCAGAGCGGGTATCTCCTCACTATTGGAGAGGTTAGTACCAGACAGATGACGGATAGTTCAGATCTTTGCACTGCAGGCTCTTAGGAGATGTTTCCAGTTAACTTCCAGAGCAGCTGCTCCTCAGGACAATGTGGTGTTATATTTAGAAGTCCAGACTGGTCACCTGATGGTGTCCTGATTTAAGAACGATCAGGTCGGTGCTCACCATTCATCTCTCTGAAATGAAATAGAGATTAGCTGAAGAGTTGGCTTGGCCCTAGCACCACTAAGGAAATTCTAGTTTTGGTATAAACCAGTCTTAATGAGATTGCATTCTTCCCTATCATGTCTAACTTCAGTCTGAGAAGGAAGATAACGTAAAGAATAAAACAGCCGATAGTGCACTGCGGTCACAACTGATTTAGCAGCTTGCACGCGTTTTTTTTTTCCTTTTCTCTTCTTCTATCTATAAAATCGGAGAGCCGGTGGCTAGCACTGATTTAGATTTCCAGCCTGGATTTGCTCTTGTTTTTCTCCTTACTTCAGTTCTCCTTGTGCAGTGCTGCGTGGCGCTGGCAGCCTGAGAGAGAGGGAGCTCCAGTCACACGCATAAACTCAGACCACTGAGAGGAGATTAACATCAAGGAGCCCACATTTGCAATAGCGGGTGGTGCTGGGGGGAGAGGCGAGGGGAAAATAAAATAAAAGCAACAATCGGGTAAATGCTCGTCTCTTCTCGCCACCAGCACCTTGCACAGGTCTGAAATCGCTTGTTTTGCTTTGCTGTATTGCGCTTGCCTGGGCTGTGGAGAGGGGAGGGGGAGGGGAGGAAGGGGGAGGTTTAACTTTTACTTGACATTACCGGGTTATTGTCACTTCCCCCGTGTTAAACCCCGGTGGTTTCCCCTCGCCGCCACCCCCTCCCAGGGCTCGGCTCCCTCCAGTTAACTTTGTTCAAAGGGCTGCACCCGGGAGGGCTTGTCCGGGCCTGGGACACAGATAGCATAAAGTAAATAACCACCACAATTAGGCTGGGGCCGGGAGTTGATCTTCGTGGCGAGAGATCTGCTTAGTTAGCGTTTGCTGTTTCGGGGCGATTGAAGGCCGCCGTGCCAAGGACACGCACACACACACAGAGACACACACAGTCACTCTTACACACGCACGCTGGATACAAAAGTCTGGAGGATCTAGGGGAGAATTGCAGCCGCCGGATCGGTGCAGCAGCCGCGGCCACAGCCATGCGTGTCACGGCCTCCTGAGGGGGGAAAAGGAAGGAAGGGAGGAAGGAGGAAAAAAAAAAGAGAGAAAGAAAGAAGGAAAAAAGAAAAGCGGGAGAAAGGAAAGCAGAAGAAAGACGCGGGGTGGTGGAAAGTGTTTGCCTGCTTTTGTCTCGCAATACAGTGAACTGGAAGATGGAGATGGATGTTAAGGGAGTTTCTCCGTGCCCGGAGCCCATCCCCCCGGCGGCGGGGTCTGGCGGCTGCCCGCACCAGCGCCCGCACCACCGCGATGGGCAGCCCGCGGAGCCGGCCCCCGCCGCCGACAGCGGCCACCCGGAGCGGAGGC
>VXBI01006788.1:327100-349882 GCA_013397375.1 Toxostoma redivivum
TTGTCAGCGTGGCGGCGGGAGGCGGGGGGCCGGCGGCCGAGGTTGTCTGAGGACACGGGGGTGGCGGGGCGAGGAGCGCGGAGCCGCCGCCGCCGGGCCCGGGGCGCCGGGCATTGTTCCGCCCGCCCGCCCGGCAGGAGCGGCCCGGGTGCCGCCGCCAAAGTTTAACCTCACTTCGAGGGGCCGCGGCCGGAGGGGCCGCCGCTCCCCTTCCCTCGCCGCGCCTCGCCTCGACTCCCAGCCGGCGGCGAGGGGCGAGTCGCTCGGGGGAAGGAGCCCGGGCGCTGTGTCCCTTCAGCCCTGCTGTGTCATTGCGGACCGGGGGACGGCTGCTCGCTGCCGAGTGAGAACCTGAGGGTGACGGAGTTGAGCGAGAAATGGGTCAGATCGCACCCTTTGGTGCGGATGTGTCTGCTGCTGGGAGAATCGGAAAGTAGGGAGGATGGGATGGAAAAAGGTTGCCATTAAGATAATGTCAGCGGAGTGCATTGATCAGTGCTTTTGTCTGTGGGCACTGTCTTCATTTCCATTCATTTTTCTCGCCATGGGTTTGCTAAACTGAAGCCGATGAATTTTGCTGTGTCTGTAGGTCTGTGACAGGCAGAGACTGATAAATGTGTAAGTTTCGTCGTAATTCGGTGATGGTTGCAAGGTGTGATCCTTGTGTGCTAGACTGTAAAACACATCCGTTTATATTTTATTGAAATCCGAGTAATTCACTGAATGCACAGATACAAACAGATTATAATCGTAGAGTAATGTAAAAAAGAAATGTTGGCATGAACTGGATTTGAGCCGTGTTTTTTCAACTAGTTTTACTATACTTTGGTTTTGTTACAAATGTGTAAGAGAACAGTAACACAATGAAGGAATGTAAGCGAGCAATGCAATAAATCAATGCAACAACTATGTTACACCACATATTTGCATGACTAGAGCTCCAGTTGTCATGAGAAAGACAAGGCATTTTAAAAAAAATTTGGTTTTAAATGTAGACGCCGAGTTTTCAGCGTTTGCCTCCTACACTTTTAGGTTTGTTACTGTTCAGTAAAATCTGTTCTATTGTTTTAACTAAAAGAGTGTATCGGTGCCAGATCATTTAAACAGGGCCTGTGCAGTTTAAGAAGGTGGATGCAAGGGCTTTATTTTTGAAATGGTAACTGGTGGTTTACATATTGTGATAGATGAACACAGAATTTAATCTCTTTTGAGTTTATGAATATTTAGTTCTGTCGTGACTGCATGTTACTGTACCTAGCTGAAGGATATGTGTGTGTGATTGTTTCTAGGATCCCTTCCCTTGCTACTTACTAAACTTAAAATTATTTTATTTCAAAATAATTAAAATGTAGAGCCAAGGTTGCCATTTACACATGACTTCATTTTTCCACTGCCTCGAGAATTTTAAAACCCTGCCATCAGCAAAAATCCATGCTCAATAATTACTTTCTGATATGTCACACAGTCTGTCTAACGTTTTGCCAGTTGTGGACATGAGGAAGGCAAAGAAGGTGTGACTCAAGGTAAATGAACACCAAAGAAGGCCTGATTCTCTGTGGTGTGGCTAATTAATGTCTTTAGATGACTCAGGATTGCACTATTCTGTATCTGCCAGTATTTTCTGGACACGGAGACAAAAGTACTACATTTTTTTTTTTGTTTTGGTTTGGTTTTTTTTTCATTTTTTTTGTTCTATCTATAGCCATCCTAAAGTACTGTGATATATTCCTCTTTTTTAATTCCACTATTAGCTTTTCCAAGTTTGCCATTGCCAATGGTTGTTGCAATGACTAGCTTGTATTTTTGGAATGTGATGTGATATTTCAAACCTCCCTAAATGTATGTATCTTTTCTGGATGCTGTCCCAGGACAACCAGTACTTCTTATTAGTGCAGAACTATTTCAGATATCTGGTAAAGTGCTGGCAACGGAAGTATGATGAGAAGGGAAAAACCTATTAGAGTGATAGTAAAATCCAACACTATTGTGAAAAAAACCCAAGTGAACTACAAAACCAAACTCAAGCATTTCTGTAAACATCATTTAAGAACTTTCTAAATTGATTAAAATAACTGTACCATTGTTCTTTTGGTCCTTATGCAAACTTCTGAGGCACACTGATACATCCTAGAAATGTAAGCACTCTACATGGAAATTGTAAAGGACATTAGAACCTGGATTCCTGACAATGTATAATTATGACTAACTAAATATTAAGATCTTGCAATGTCTTGTGATTTCACTGTCAGATTTGCTTTTTGGTATCATGCTTCAATTATAAAAGAATCTTATATTTAATCATTGAGCTCCATTTTCAGTGGACATAAAGAGAGTTTTACTTCCAGCTAAACGGAAATGGGTCAAATTTATGTTGTGATAAAAGTATTTTTTGTCACTGCCTCCAAAAGGAACATTGCTGAATTAACCAAAGCAAGTATTTTCCTCAGTCTATGGAATTTCAGCAGAAGATACTACCACAGTCTCACTTATATGGATATTGAAGGGTTATTTTCCTGCTGCATATTAGTTTTTTTTATTTGTTGTTGAGCTTCAATAAAATTTTGAAATGTGTGTAACTTGAAATAAATCCCACTGTCTTCAGCTGGGATGCTGACATGCCGAAGTGTGTGCTTCAGTGCTTTGTTGGAGGAAGACCTAAGTTACTTCTCATATATCTTTCTGTTGAAACCATCTCTGAGTGATATATAAGAATAGAAATTATGAAGATTGACTTTATAATTTATTAAGTATACAGTACTTGGTCTTTTAAAGCCTAGTTGCCATTTGGGTAGGAGAAAAAGAAGCACAAGTGCAAGATTTAGAAAGCTAATAGGCTGACTCTATATGGATACTATTTTTTCTCTTAAAGCAAATCACATCAGAAATATTTTTCAACACTCCTACAATGTTTTCTGTTATTTTAGTTAAAAGCATATAGGTCTAATCCTATATACAGAAGCATGTTGACATTCTCCAGTATGGCAAAGTGAGTGATTGAGGGAGAGAACAACCTGCAATCCTGGCTGTTCATTCCTGGCTGGAGGTGCAGCTGATGCCTGTGACAGGTTGTGTGGGTGGATTTTCACACCATCTTGCCACTCCATGACTCGGTGCCAAGGGATCCAGGCCCCTAAATTGTACCAAAGGTTCTTTCCAGCTTAGAGTGATTGCATCTTTACAAGGATCTGCATACGGAGCACTTTGGGAGTAGAAGGCAGCTTTGCAATTCCTTTACAGACTGGTGACTATGGGTGAGGTTTATCACAGCTCACAGCTCAGGATGGGTAGAGTTTTCCCAGAGGTGGTACGCTGAGCCCTAAGTTAGAACTTTCAAGCCTTCAGCTACAGCCTGTCTATTACAGTGTTTCCGTTTTCCAAAGCCTCCAAGTTCTCCAAGAGTTGGCCTGAAGTATGGATTTGGTAATGTAATATTTCGTACTGAGGAGGACTTCTGCATCTCTGTGGTATGCACAAATCATTTAGCACAAATTATCTACAAGCACACCCAGAGCTTTCACTTTATACCTACATTCCAGGTATAAAACCATCTGTGAAATAGCTCCAAAGTGAAGAACTTCGTATTTACATGGAAATTACCACACAGGTTATAGCAAAATGAAGCTTATGTGGGTTGGGTACATTGTATTCTGGTTCACAAGCAATTTGCCAGTGTTTGATGCAAGAGTTCTGAGGTGTTTTGTTTGTATGTTATTTCTCTGGACCTGTGATAATGCTGTTTGATAATGGCACCCAAGTGTGAGTCTCTAGAGGGGAAAAGCTGAGTGCTTTGGAGGAAGGCACTTGGTATTAACTTGGGAATTCTGTTCTGTTGTACACATGGTCTGATCATCAGTCTGAAAGCCTTCTGCTAGCATATTTACAATAATACTGCTATCAACTATACAGTGCTTGTTCACTCATCCTCCACAAGCAGTAGGTCAGGAATAGTAGAAGACCCTTCAGGGGAATTCTTTTAAAATAGTTTCTCTTATGCATTTAGTTTTGTTTGATTTAGAAAGCAAAATGTTCCTACTGTTTACATTTAGAGAGAGAAGGCTCAAGAAGTGCAGTTTATGCTTGAAGCGTATGGTGGGGATTCCTTCAGGGGGTAGATAATTCCAATCTCATATCAGATGCACTTATTTTATTGTAGGCAGTTCCATTGTGAACAGAAGAGGAGTTGTCAACCACTGTCTAGTTTCCTGGAGATTTGATCGAGTTTTATTTGCCAGATAATCTGGACCCATCCCACTGAGCAATCAGAAGTTAAGAACTAAAAGATGGAACGGAAATACGAAATACCGAGGAACCGGTATGGGGTGGGAGGGATGAAGAAAGAAGAAATAGACAACACTCCTGGTTGCTGATGGTAGCAGCTTCTCCTGATAATTGTGTAAAATGCACCACCTTGTATTAGTTGGAGTTTCCAAGTACTGAAGGCTTTGTGCCAAGTGTATCATGGGCTGTGGTTCTGCCAAGATGTAATGCAGGCATGAATAGTCAAGGTCAGGCCACTGTCTGCATAGATGGACAAATTCTTCACCACTCAGACATGGCAAAAAATTATACTTGTGGCTGTTGCTATTCTGAGAGTTCGATGTCAGACAGAAACTCAAGTGTATGCCTGAAGTGAGGATAGAGCTGGAGAATAATGTGTCTTTGTCTAAATCATTGCTAAGATTTCAGAAATCATTCCCCACCCCAGCAACATCAACTCTGTGTTTTTCAGATCCACTCTTAAGCACCTGTTCTTCATTCTTAAGTTGTTCCTTTCTGTGCTGTGGGCCATCGTGATATTGGTATTGATCTGCATAGTTCAGTTTCTTCCGGATGAAGTGGTCTGAACAAAAAGTTAGCATCCTGTTCTTCCAGAGTTCTCAGAGCCTGGTGGCTGCCTGGGTGGTGAGCCTGACCCAAAGCCACAGACCCAGGACATTCTGAGTCTTTCATATTCAGATATTTATTCCCAGATACAGCTCAGGGGCAGGCTAACTCATGATAGTATGGGGAGACTCCTGGACACGTTCTTGGAATGGCTGCCCAAAGCCAGAGCACCTGACAGGTGCCTCTGGAAGGGAGGTTTTAGTCCTTTGTATTGCTGATGTGGGTAGCAAAGCTATTAACCCTGCCATTAACCTGTTTTGATGAGCAAGACCCAAGAGCCATCTGCACTGAGGAGACCAAGTAAAAAATTCAGATTAAAAAAATATCAAAAAGAGGAAATTCACTATGAACTGAAAGCCTTGCTTTGCAGGCAGGTCTACTTCTGCATTTTGATGCATATCATGTACTGTTCTCTTGCTTTCTAGTGAGAGAATGAATCCTTAGATGAACCTAGGATTGTGCGCCTCTGTTACAAAATTAATCAGGTGTGAAGAAGAGAGAGAAAGAAACTGTTAGTATCTGAAGGGAAGAATAACAAACTCATGTTCTATGAGACATCAGAGAATCCAAAAGGAGACAAGATATTTGGAACCAGACCTCATTATTTTCATATCTCCAAAATTACTTTTTATTTTGTGTTCTGGGAATTCCTTTTAATGCATGAGCAGCAGGTCAAGGGAGGTGATTGTCCCCCTCTGCACCACTCTTATGCACCCTGCCTGGAGCACTGCATTCAGCTTTGGTACCCCAACATAAGGAGGGCATGGAGCTGCTGGAGTGAGTCCAGAGGAGGTCACAAAGATGATCAGAGGGCTGGAGCACCTCTCCAATGGAGGCAGGTTGAGGGAGCTGGGTCTGTTCAGCTTGGAGAAGAGAAAGCTCTGGACACCCTACAGCATCCTTCCAGTGTGTCAAGAGGGCCTACAGGAGAGCTGGAGAGGGACTTTTTACAAGGGCATGGAATGGTAGGATAAGAGGAAAGGCTTTACACTGGAAGAGATAATTCTTAATTAGACATTTGGAATAAATTCTTTACTGTGTGGGTGGTGAGGCACCTGGAATAGGTCGCCCAGAGAAGTTGTGGTTGCCTAGTTGGATGGGGTTTTTAAGCAACCCAGTATGATGGACAGTGTCCCTACCCATGGCGAGGGGTTTGGAACTAGATGGTTTTTAAGGTCCCTTCCAACACAAACCACTTTAAGATTCTATGATTCTATGACATGGGAAAAAAATCTTACTTTAAGTAGATGTCAACAGTAGGACAAATTATTTTTATACTAAATACAAAACACAGTGCTGTACCAGCTACTGAGAAAAAAATTAACTGTATCCCAGAATCTGGGATGTGGAGAATATGGATTTTATGTTAAAGCATAAAGGTGGAGAGTGAGGAATTGACTTTTGTGATTTGCCCATGTCTGTGTTAAAACCACACACATAATACTGCATGTGAATGATTATTTAAAATTTTACCAATACTGAGATTTCTGAAAGAAGAATATGCTATTTAAAATTGTTATCCTCTCAGATAAATTATATGAAAAATGTTTTGGTGAAGTTTACCAGTCTTAACAGCTGTTCAAATTTTTCATGATTATTAAGTGGTTGAAGCTTGAAAAGGTGATCACCCTCTGACTGGTTCCTGAGGTAAACATAGAGATATTCAATGTAATAGAGAGATTTCATGAAAAGTAAATACTGCTTAGAGTTAATATAAAGCGAAATTAAGTGCATATGTAGTTGATTAGGTTACAAATCCAGGGACATAAACAATGAACATCATGGGTGGGAGCTGAACAATGCTCTTGAATCATCAGCAACACAACCACAAGTTTTGTATGCAGAAGACACAGAACTGACTCTCTGGCTAAAGGCAATTTTGTCTTGGCTGCAGAAGGGTTGTGAGGATTCCTGCTTGGAGGAAGACACAGCACTGAAAAGGGCTTTGTTATCTCCTCTTGAGCAGTTGGGACACTGCCTTGACTCAGATGTAGTGGTATGTGTTCAGGCCTATGTGCTGAGACTGGAAAGCAGTCCTATTCAGGACTGCATATGACAGCTCAGAGCTTGGCCAGTGCATGGCATATCCTTCCCACTTAAGTAGAGCTTGTTCTCAAAAGCCCAGTATTCACAGGAGTTCCTGGCCAAGAGTTGAGTGCCAGCTTGTAACAAATCTGAGGCTTCAAACAATGGATAATCAATGAAGCTAGAGATGAACAATACTCATGTTGTTGCATGCTATTCCCAGTGTTTTCCTAGATGCTCACAGTGTTTTTAGACCATCTCTATCTGTCGTAAAAACTTACTGTGTAGTGCTGAATCCTTACAACACAGCAATTTTTACTAGACTGAGGTTTCAGTTTACTTAATTGCCTAAGCTAAGAGAGACATATAGTTACTGATGTGTGAAGTGGTTCAGTTTTTGTTTGGTTCCATATTTAGTTATTTGCCTGGCTGTAGCCATGCTGCTCATATAGGGACTGGGATTATTTGCCAGCACCTTGCACTACGTGGATTTTTGTACTGACTAGCTGCCAGTAGTAATTGTCCGGCAACATATATATATGTTGCAGAGTCTCAGTGGAGTTACTGTTTTCTAAACTCTTGTCTCTGAAAATACCCAAATAGTAAAGAAAATGGGACTACAGCTGCAAATGGGAAAAGTAACAACAGGACCAGTGATAATAATTTCCATAGAAATAGGGATCAAATCAGGTTTTAGTGTGATGTGTAAATGTAGAGAAGAAAAAAACCAAACACATCTGGAAGGCAATGCAGATGTTAGTATTTTACAGTAGTTTCTTTCCTTCCTCACTGTCATCCTTTCTGTGTGGTTCTGAAATTCTCCTCTGCATATAACAAAAAATTCTGTTTTCTTTCAATTCCCCACATTGCATTCTGAGATGTAGGGGCAATATTAATTGTTTCAGGATCTCTAGTAGCTCAGGTGTCTTAACTGGGATAAAACAAGACAACACTTGGCTCATACTGTGGACAAGGACAGTCATGTATAAAATTTGTTAAACATCCATGTCTAGAAAAAGAATAATTCTTCCATGCCTAATGGCTTCTGCCAGGTGTTTAAATACAGCTGTTATTTTCATTATATATTATATGAAGACCAATCTTATTACAGAAGCAGAATACAAGTAGTTTCCTTGACTAAAAAGAAAGTGTTGTGTGAATAAAAATTACAGCCTCAAGCCGCAAAGCCTGGTTAATGCACTTTGTGTTCCTGGGCTTCAGAGTTCAGTCCATTGAACACCTTGTCCTATGGTTACAGAGAGTTTATTGTCTCCAAAAGCTATTCAACACAAGTTATTCAAAGTGATAATGTGATCAGCAAGAGCAGGGAAAAGAAAGGTAATATTCCCCCCTTTAGTTCTAGACCATCTGCAAAAAATTCTTATAATTGATTGGAGAATGAAATTAAAATACTGTGGAACCCATGCCTGTTCCATCAGCACAGAGTCTGTGTTAATTGATTTCAACAAGTGCCTCAAGCACCACTGACATCTCTTTTTTGCTATTACCTAGTGATGGTTTTCTCACTGAGGTTATTACCGAGCCTGTACTGATTTTTAGGAGGCCACAGCAGAAAATCTGGTTTTGGATCTGAACTAACAAACTCAAGGTCTTTGTGGAAAAGAAGTTAAAAGGTTAGTATATACCAAAGATAATTTTAATGACTATTTTATTTAGTAGCAATTTTGTATTCAATGTAGTATAAATAAATAGGCATTGTGCTTTTCTGTGGATTCAAAAAGAGTACTTTATTGCCTTGAGGTAGTTACTGTGTGAATCAGACATGACACAGGAAGGGTGACTACAAGTCCTCAGAGATGGGCAGGTGAGCATGATGTGTGGGGGTATGTTGTAAATAACTTCTGCTCTTCAGGTGAATTAAGAGTGAGAGGGAGTGACG
Organism: Toxostoma redivivum; assembly: GCA_013397375.1. NCBI lineage: Eukaryota > Metazoa > Chordata > Aves > Passeriformes > Mimidae > Toxostoma > Toxostoma redivivum. The sequence continues at coordinate 335,910 of VXBI01006788.1, forward strand.
AAGAGGGGCAGAGAGGGAGTAGCTGGAAAGCTAATTGAAAGCAGCAACTTTTGAGTAGGGCTAGAAGAGAGGAGTTTGTAAGGTTTGTGTTCTGAGGCAAAAGAGCTTTATGAAGTGTGCACTGGGTCCATGTGGAATTAAGGAAGCACACAGCAGAATTCCACAGTGTTCGCAAAACGCCTACTGAGGCTTCGCAGACATTATACAGTGCCCCGGTTAGCCTTGTTAACTTTATTGAGTGTGCTTCGAGGACATGCAGACTTTCAAAGTATGTGGAAACCACTTTTAATAATTAATTGGCTTACTCTCTCCTACCTATTGTTTCATATCTAAGAAAAGGCAACAGCAAGTCATTGCCAAAGAAAACAGATACAATAATATTTAGGTTAGTTTGGTTTGAGATATGACAGGCTAAAAAGGATCTCCCCAAAGATCTTGGAATTTAAATAATCCCCATTTTTTGTCCTGTCTTATTTCTCCCATGACTATCATAGGATGTGCTCTTAAACTAGATTTTCCCCGATCTAGTAAGTGGTTTCGGGAAGATCAGTCCATTTTTAGAGTGCTTCTATATGAACTGATCTATAACTGGAAGCATGTTTCAACTTTACTGTGTCAGGGACATGCTGAAATTTCCAAGTGAAAAAATGACTTCTTCCTTAGGCAGAGCAGCCATCATCCACATTATCATCTACATCCCTGCACACATGGTGTGGCATAGGAAATGACACACTATTATTAGATGGCTGTTAAGATGAATGCAGGGAAATGGCAAGATTGCTGGCATGGCCTCAAAGACAGACATCCACAGATGTTCTGTAGTCATTTCAGTGCATGTAGTTAAAGGGTGCCTGTTGTGTGCTTGGGGAAATTTTTGCTGAAACAGAGAACATTTAAGTTTGGAGGAGGTCATGAATATGTTTCCAAAGGTAGAAGGGAGGAGCAGCAAGCTTAGAGGGAAGGAAAACCATGAAGGTTTTCAAGTGACCCAGAGGAGCAAGGCAGAAACAAAGATTCAGACTTCATCTGCCTCCCACAGTAGGGAGGTGGCTAATGTGGTGTCACATGCTGTTGTGGTCTTATGCAAAGCATAGCCTAATTAGACCTAAAAATGGGATCCAAAGGTGCCACTTCTTGAACTTGTCAAGATGACATCCTGTGCAGAAGATAAATAATTGATGGATCAATTCAGGGAGAGGCCATGTGGAAGTTAGAGCATCAGAGGTGATCAAGGTCAATGTGTCTCAGGGAATCTTTAAAAGAAGGGTTACACCACAGAACTGTCATGAGATAATCAGCCAGATCAACATCAGAACTGGGATCATTGTGTGCTGGGAAACAGTGCTTAGGGCAGGAAAAGGCTCTGGGCTCTCTGGTCTGTGCTCTGCTCTGCATGTTCTGCCTGTTGGTAAGATTCAACAACTTTTTCTCTTTAGGCAGTGTTTCACAGTCATATGCTTTTGCACGCTCTGCACACAAAACAGTCACTGAGGTCTTCTCAATGGATCAAGTGATGCAGTCACACTTGTACTTAACTGCTGCTGTTTTAGAGTCAGACTTAGCTCCTCACAGCAGGTTATCTGTTTGGTCACACTATCCCATTGACTGTGGCATTATTCCTGGTAGCCAGAACTATCCGTACTGCCCATGTTTGTCTGTAGATTCAAGCAAAGCCCATGGAAAGGTGTCATTCTGCAATGTCAGTCTGTATGTCACAAGTGACTGTGCATGTTACCTCTGATCGTATCGTGACACCTCTTAGTCATACACTTCTGGTGGTAGTAACTGGAAGAGACTAGAGACAGTAAAGTCAGAAAACCATAGATAACAAGTGCTTATGTATTATGTACTGTGTGGTATCAAGAACTAGGAGCAGGAAGACACAGTGACACAACAGTTAACAGAGGCCTAAAGCATTACTCTCCTACTTGCTGATAGAGATGACTAGTTTCTCACCTACACAAAGGAAAATTATAGATGAATCTGTCATAGGTAGAACTTTTGCCATTTTTAAGATGCAGGTCAGAGCAGTTACACCTGTTGACACACAGTTCTATAGTATCAATAGTCTCAGCATGTAGTGTGGTCCTTGTTTTGTTGTACATCTGTGGCAGAGACTGTCACAGCTACCCAGAGCACTGTGAGAAGTGCAGAAGTTCAGAAGCCAGGGTCAGGACCTCTGAAAGCTGGTGTGAAGATTACTGCAGGGAATTTAAAAGGTGCACTACCAAATGAAAAGTACAGAAACGCACTGTGCACCAAGCTACTCTGTGCACAAACAGAATTGTATGTGTTATGCAGAGTAAAGGCAGAAAATGTTGAGTTCTTCCAACCAGCACTTTTTATGTTAACATGGTGCATAAAATAATGGGGGAGAAGCATATGTACAGCAGTGAGGCAAAAATGATAAAATTCATATTTAAAAACCAAACCAATGTAAAATGCATAAATGCAACAATGGGATCTGGTAATATATTTTAAAGGCTAAGTTACAGAAAAGAAGAACAAGGCAGTTCATCCTTTTCCCTCAGTTAGGAAGAATGAGGGAATGGAACCTGCTTGTATGGCAGGCCACTGCTTGATCTGTAGTATCTGGAGGCACATTCACCAAAGGTAAAATACTATTCCAGTACTCCATTTGTGCAGCTGGTACTGGATGCCAATGCAATACTGGCCATTGAGAGGGACAAAGTCTTACCTCATATCTGTAATCTGTTACTGTCCTCTCTTCTGATCTTCCAAACCAGTGCTAGGGTGTGCTGGCAGTGCTTCTGCGGACTCGGCAACCGAAAACAGAGACCACACCCTTGCCATGAGTATTACTGTACCTCTCTGACAGCGCTTAAGCATCAGCCCAGATGTGTAAGGATCAAGGAGACTCGTAAAATATTAAATTTAAGAAACCCAGCGTTTGGAAAAGTGCTTCTGATATTCTAACAACATCTTTAAAGCTCATATCTACTATTTGACTTCATAGTAGGCTAAGGACAAATTTTGTGTCCTACTAACAAAGGAATTTCACCATGTTTTTCCCAGGCATGTTATATTTTACTGACTTAAAATGATTTACGAACAAGTAAAACTTGTTACAAGTAGAAACTATGCAGGAGGGAGTGGAGAAGTACAGATTGTTAAAAAAAAATCCAGAGGAGGCTGTATTAGCAGGTTCAGATGGGGTCAGATGTGCATTGTCAGTGCTCTAACAGCTTACAGAATTCTTACATTTATACATTTAAGGGAACGACATTCTATAATATCAGTGGGACATTGAAACTCACTTCCATTCTTCAGAGCTGTAAGAGAATTTTTTTAAGCAGTATAATTTTGGGAATAATTTCTTCATTTGAAGAAAAAGAAAGGAGCATGGACAGGTCTTGTTTTGAAATAAATCTGAAGGTTTAGAGTTTGCTAAAATCACAATTTTACTGAACATGCATAGTTCAAATCTTACTATGTTCCACACAAAGCCATCTAGAAAGTCCCTTGATGAGATTTTATTTGGGATTAGGAATTATCCTTCCTTGGAGCAGGAGAATACTGTAAATCTTCCACATCGTTCCTGTATGATTCTGTGCTAGAAAATACTTTCATGCTTTTTAAAATGAAATGGCATCTACAGAGAGTTTTCAGATGCACTCAAACTCCACAAGTTAGTACGAATTACCTGACTTGCCTAAAGTGAATGCAACTATAAATAAAATGACTCACTGCAGTCTTACATACTTACATGATCAGACCTTGGAATTCTGAGGCTTTGAGTGAGTAGTACCATCTTCCTTTTTGTAATTAAGCAGTGCTGCTACAATGAAACCTGTACACTTACATGTTCATGTATCACTAAGTATAATATTTCAACAGTGTAAAATTGCATACCCTACTGTATCAAAAACATTCTTAGAGGTCAGGATCACCTGTGTGCTGGGGATTTGGTACCTAATCTGAATCTATTTTTGGTAATAGTTGATATAAAGTGTCAGTGTAATAACTGAACAGTGGTTTGAAGCACCTTAGAAAGGAAATATATTCTGAAGTGGAAACTGTTGGCTAACTTGCATTTTTCAAGGTTGATATATTTAAAGAGGTATTTCATTATAATACAAAATTTCAAATTCTAAGTAGTCTGTTTTAGAAGGGATGTGTAACAATGTCAAATGTTGCAGTTGGTGGCACAGCCTTAGCCTGCACAACAGATTTATGAGTGGAATTCTTTGTCCTCTTGCTCTTGCTGGAGCGTCAGTTTGAAGAGTAACACATCTGTAATAGAGTCAGGTTGCTTTTTTATCTGCAGCTGATGGTGACACTCTTAAGAAAGGGCCAAATTCATACCTACAAATAAATTTGTCAACAAAATACGAGCATGCGAGACAACAGTTCAGTCACATTTCACTTTCATTTTTTCTCTTTTGTGCTAGGGAGTAACTTTCAAGTGTCAGCTCTTTCAGCTGAGTGTCAGCCTTTTTATAATTTGCTGCAGCATGTCAGCCCCCTTAGAATTACCATACGTTAGCTGTTTACCATGTCGACTGAAAGCATGCGCATTGAGCTGCTCCCCTTTGCCCTACCTGTGTTGCTCCTGGTGACAGCCAAGGTGTTATTTTAGCTGATCCAGCCACAATCAGGAATGCCCCAGGTGCATTTGCTGTGGCTGTGCAGAGTCTGGGAAGGTCAGTCAGTCACAGAGCCAGGCAGCAGGAGGAAGCAGGCTGGGTGGTGGATGTGCTTGGCAGGCTGGCTAGGGAGCTGGAAGACTTACAGGCCTAATCCCTTCCTTCCTTGTCTGAATATTTAGGCAACCAGGAGACAATTACACTGTAGGTTGTGTGATCTCTGTGGGAATTTGCTTCTGAGAAGTCCTGGCTACGGAAACAGGAAAATCTGTTTTTCTTAATGTTTGCCTGAGTTTTTGACTAATACTACTGCTATAGGATGTTATCATCCATCAGATATTTGAAATACTGTAATAACCCTAATTTTCCCTGTCCTCACTGTCAAAAAGAAGAGGGCTTAACTCATGGCAAACCTTGTGTTAATAATGGTAATGTGCCAGTGTGTATCTAGTTTTGGACTGTATCCTGTGGCTGGTTCCTGACTGTGAACAGGAGCTTTTGCTGGCATTTTCCTGTGTCTGACATTCAATTTGGACCTGTACTGCAGAGGGAAACAGTAGTAATCTAGTAACGGAGTGCCAGATAGTAAGAGGATGACAAGTCTTTTCCAGTCTTGTGTGAATGCTATTGAATGAGCAGTCAGTGTGCTAGGGGCCAGTGAGCCAACAAATATGTTCAACGTTCCCAGAAAATAGTCTTCAGAATAGTAGGAGGTGTGATTATGAAGGGGAAGCATTTGAAAGCTATAGATAGTGGAGTTAGGCAGGAGAAGTGAGCTGGCAGGAAGGCGTTTTGGAGCAAAATGGGTCTCTGTGTAAGCCTTTCCCACAGCAGCTCTGCCAGCCAGCCTGCACATCCCGCTAGCATGGAGGTGATAGGGGCAGGAGACTGGCAGCATGTTTCCCTGCAGGAAAAGAGGAATGAAAGTTATAGGGAAATGTCAAGGGGACACACACATGGTATGGACACAAAAACGTCTGAGCAAGGGGCATCTCTGCCAGGACTGCAGCTGTAGCAGTGACCAGGATTGACTGTATTTCAGCTGCTTTTGCCAGTTGTCTCCATACGGTGAAAGTGAGTTCTCTAAAGCTGAATTGTCTGACAATCTCTCCTTTTATACTTAGCTGTATTATTTACCAATTTTGAAAATGGTTCAGTAGGGGATAACTAGTGTTCTGAGATCATGGTGGGTCTAGTCAGCTTTCCAGAGTACAGCAATCACTGTGTGAATAGAGGTGAACCTGACGGACAGGTCGGGTGGCTGCTCTCTAACCTGAGCATGAATTCTCTCTTGTTTATGTGCACACTTCTTCTCTGTGATTAGCCTCAATGGAAATGCTATCACCAGGGTCCTGCTGGCAGCAGCAACTTAATAGGCAAAATGGAGGGGGTTAGGTGTTCTTCTATCTTTTTCATTTTTCATTAAATGAGGCAAAATACACAATAAGTGAAGTCTGATTTGCATGGAAATTTGTATGCATGTATAATAGATCTGAATGTTAATGTGGGAAATTACTTTCTTGCAACTCCATGGCCTGTATGTTTGATTTTTTAGAATTATTTGCTCTTTTGTAACTTTCTTTAAGTTTCTGTTGCAAAATAGTGCATCAAAATTCCTTAAGAAATACTCAAGCACTTGTGGCCTAGTAGATAAGGATGTTGTTGCCTTCTATTGGGAAGTATTTTTTTATTAAAATCCATTGGCAGCTTTTCGATAAATTCCTCTTTTCTTCATCTGTCAAATGTATTATTACAAGGATAACAATGAATGCTGCCATTAAGAAATACCATGCATTTAATAGCCATAATTTAAAATTTTTATTCCGTAGGCAAATGTCTCTGTGTGTCTGTATGTGTAAAAGCCAGTTTTCATTGGATTTTGAATGCAGCTAAATCTCGCAATGAACTAGCAAATATCCTTTGTTTAAACTTAACAATGATTATATTTGATATTTTCAGAATTAATTTTTATAGCAGTTTTCATTATATTGCTGTTGTGTTCTGGGTACAACAGGGCAGCTTACTTGCAGCTGAATTAAAATCTGTGGTTTAATAGCACTTTGACTTGCCTAGGCAATAAACTATCTCCCACAAATGGAGGTGCTATCAAGGTAAAACATGTTAAGTTAATTCTGAAACAAATCCCTGTGTTGCTGATGGAAAACATTTCAGAAGAATTACTCCCTGCTATGCGTGGAGGCTTCATGAATTTCAGGATAATGGAGATAACACTCTCTAAGGGGTCTGCTGAAATATACCCTTTCTTGAAGCACTGTCTGAATTCGTCTTGGAAGTATTTGTGGATCAGAACTAACTACACTTTCATTTGCTCTGCTTTAACAAAAGGTGTAATTTTAAACTGACTTTAGGAATTTGGGGGAAAATCCTGCGTGGATACACTTAATTCAGTTAAACCTAGCTAATACAAATTTAATATGCATGGCTAATTTATAGATACAAGCTAAGCTAACAGACTAAGTTTTTAACTGTTTACATAAATCAGTTTTTAAACAGACAAGGAAAAACTTTCATATAGTACAAGATTGAGAAGATTGGGACTGTTTACCTTGGAGAGGAAATGAATCAGAAGTGAGACAATAAAAGGTTACAGACAACGAAGGTGTAGGCTTTACAGAGCAAGAAATGCTATTTCTTCCATCAGGGAAGAATAAGGAACATTTGGTGAAGGTTAAAAGAGACAAAGTCAAAAGTAAGTCAGAAGAAATGCTCTGCCATTGCTGATAGAAGTTGCAGTTGCTGGGTAACTCTGAGGGCACGAGTTTAACAGTGTAGGCTTAGGGACATGATTTAAGGGTCGATTTGGCAGTGTTAACTGTTGGACTTCATGATCTTAGATGTCTTTTCCAACCTAAGTGATTCTATGATTGTATCCAATTGCAATGGTAGGGATTAAAAAATTAAAAAGAATGGTGGAAAAGGTAGATGCTTATTTGTTTGAAGCAGCTCTGTTATTGATGAGGTCAGTTTTTCTCCATATTTAGCCGCTTGTGCAATCTCATTGCCATATTGTGTCTGGCTAGATCTCCAGTACTAATTTCTTGTTACTGTATAGATTACCACAATTGTGCCCATTTCCTTCCAAAATCTCATAATGTCTGCTTATTCCCTAAAAGCCACAGCAGACTCTTTTGTGGTCTCATTAGGACTTTGAATCACTGCATTTCAGTGATTCTAAGCAGCAAATGCCACAAATTTGTCTCTAAAGGTGACTGTTTCTCCCACACATGTGGATAATAGCAAGTACCTTTGTGTGGTTAGCAGAGTATGACATAGGACAGGTTTGGAAAACTTTCAGTGTTGCATAGTGCTTGATTCTTGGGAATGGGAGTGCATCAAAGGACAAGGTGGTTTGTTCATGATTGTAGCAGCCAATCAAACGAACTGGGATGACAGAACTCTCCAGTGGACTCCTGGCTAATATCACAGTCTAATGGAAGGGCCCCTGTAAATTGCCACGGAGAAGCAATGCAGACAGAGCAGGAAAATTAAGATGACCTGTTCTCACCCACTGCCACACCCTGGTGACTCTAGTCTCTTAGACAAATCTTGGCACCTCTTGAACACACTTCCTAGAGCCTAAAGGGGACTGTATTTTGCTGAACAAACACAAGAGTGTAGAACCAGGCTTTTGAGTTGGATTTGTGGAGACTATGGGAAAGACTGCAGTGCAGAGTTAACCAGCATTTCTGGATTGGTCCCTTTCAGCCCAGTGAGCTTTGTTCTACATGGATAGGAGATCTGGAGAGTGACATCTTTTTCATGTGGATTTCAGTCTTTTTGTTGCTTACTGCTCTGCAGCAGATGCTGAGAGTGGTTCTGCTGCCTCTTGGCTCTCCTTAATCAGCAGCTGCTGCTTTTTATCTTTGGAAGCAGTCTAATCATCTCTCCTGATGGTTAGCGAGGTTGTTCTGGGACCCAGATGCTACCTGAGTCTTCTGTGTCGCTGGTGCAGACTGAACATCATGGCAGCCCAAGAATGAGTGTGCTGTGCTATTTCCTTTGTCTCACGTGCTCAGCTAACTTTGCCAGGTTTTTGATCCGCACACGAGTTCTCTTTTTTCTGTTTATGATAGAATGAGGTCACAAGTTAGGTCTGAGGCCATTTAATCATTCACTTTGTCTCTATCACTTACCCTCATATCCCACCATCCTTAGTCAAGCCTACAGTATCAGTAGACTAATTGTACTATGGTGGAAAGACCTGACATGCAAATCTGCCATTACTCATTATTGTGGCCTGCTTTGTGCACCAAGTCTTCTGTCTTTCAAACTATGTACTCCACAGAGTCACAGCCTGGTGACTGACCCATTTATACTCGAAGTTTGAAAAGTTCCCTCTATTTTTCTCTCCTCCCCCCCATTTTTTTTGTGTTTTTTTTTTGTTGTTGTTTGTTATTATTCTATTTTTCTTCATTAATGTAAGTGAGGGCTAGGTACTGGACAAGAGAGAGTCAAGATTAACTTTTTGTCTACTACTTTCTTCTCCTCCTCTCCATTTCTTTTAGTCCCTCTTTGTGGATCTCTCAGGATGCAGCTTCAACTGATCCAGCAGACTGGAGGGAGAGTTAATGGGTCAGTAGGGGAGGTGAGTTGGTTAAAAGAATTTTTCAAAAAATATTTCCTTAGAAAAATTTCAGTCTTATTTCGGTAACTCAGAGACAGGTTCTCACAGCCAGATATGGATTCATGGCAAGCTGAACAGGAGCCTGTTACATGAAGATACTCCTTGCAGGAAAGTCTGATACCCTTGCACTTTGGCACTTGGTGTGGAGCCAAGACTTTCAGAACTGTGTAAGTCCCAGCAGTAAATGGTGCTTATCTCTTAGGTATTCAGGAAAAATCCTAGAGATTTCAAAAGGTCTGATAGCTCTGGAGAGGCAGCAGAATCAAAGGTGTGAAAGCTCTGGTTTCACAGTTGATGGCAGTGTGGCTGCACTGGCCCTGGGAGGCGTGACAGCTGCTTGGAGTAAATGGCATGTTCCTCGGGCTCATGGCTACTGTTGACATCAATACTAGTTTCCCTCAGGCTCAGAGAAGTGATGGGGATCACCTCCCTCCCAAAGCAGAAGCCTGCAGACTGTCATATGGTAGAGGCAACTTTAAAAATTTTATTCCCTTTGTTAAAATACTGCTTCAATCTAAAGGAAGATGAAAGCAAATAGAAAGTAATTCCTGGTGAGCATGAACTGCCGTCTTCTGGCTGGCTCCAAAGGGGAGCCTGAGAACAGCATGCCAGCTGCACTGCATCCCATTAAAGTGATGCAGCAATGCATTTCTCTTCCCAGCTGGCATTCACTGCAGCTCATATTTATGGCACTTCCTGGTGGAAGCAAAGCTCTCCAGAGGACTCCTGGCTAATAACACAATCTAATGGAAGCGCCCCTGTGCTGAGTTATGCTGAGGATGGAAGCCTTACAGCTTGCACTGAACAGTCAAGCCCTGCAAGTAAAAGCTGTAATGATTCATTTCTTTTGTGGATGGACTGTAGAGAGGCACGTGTAACATCCAGTTACAGCTAGGACGACAGTAAAACCAATATAAAACAAAACCGCGCCAGTAAAAGGAACACTAAAAAAATGTCAGTGAAGAAATAAAGCAAAGGTGATACATGGCTCATTCTACAACAATGAAGTGTTTGTCAGTCTTTCTCATGGGAATATCAGGTTGTAATTCTGAGATAAATAACATTAATACTAAAATAAAGTTTTGTGCCTGTATACAAATACAGGAATTAGGAGGGTGGTAGTTTTAGAAAAGCTCTTTTTTGATGCTTACCTATGGCTCTTTTTGAAATATTGTTTGCACACTAAAATATACTGCAAATATAAGTCTATGTCTTGTATTTAGATCTAATGTTACAATGACTGTAAAATAACCCATTTAGAATAATATGCAATCGAACTCCATTAATATTGTGTTGTAGCCTAAAATTTCTGCTGTTGTGAAGTTATTTTTATGTAAATAGAGAAGTTTGGATTGTAAAGTAAACAATTTCCATTATGTATTCAGCAACTGAACTATATTTCTTTTTGACACTTTTGCAAAATGTGTTACACAGGATTAGTAAAAAAATCACTCACTGGAGCTTTTATATTTAATTTCACATGGCTAGGCTAACTGAAAGAGGCACTACTATGTTAGAAATACAATATTTTCTTTCTTTGGAGAGAGGGATGTTACCTATGATTTGCTTACTTGTGGTTATTGGATGTTACTGGAAATGCCAACATTTTGGAGCTGAAATTAATAAAATTGAGGTACAATAAGCAGGAAAAAATATAAAAGAGAAAAATGTGTGTTCCTATGAAAATCCTGTTGTGGGTCATAGTATAGCTATATGTCATTCTTTAGCTACTGAAATGACACAAGTAGGTAATTGGAAAATGCCTAGGTTTTCTGGCTCCCTGGGATCCTAATAATAATGCTTCTGGTACAAACACTATATGTCATGGTCTTACCAACTCAGCCTACTGCTGATGTGATACTGGTACCATCAAATTTGAGGCCATACCAAATGTGGTTAGGTGCTGTCACAGTAAATTTAACCCTCATCCATTAGAGAAATTGTCCAGGTGAAAGGTCACTTCCAACATCAAAGCAGCCGTTTAATGCTTTTATTTCCTCTAATTGGAAATGATAATCAATGAGAATCATTTATAAAACTTGTCCAGAGTAGTGATTCTCTACTTAAAATGACATCTTCTGCCTAAGGCACCGTAATTGCAATCGGGTGGATGCCATATGATCATAATGGGATTCAGAACTTAATGATGTGTATGGTTAACCTGTTTGCAGTACTTGGCAAATAGACCTAAGCAGGTTTTTACTCTGATAGGAACTTCATTGTGTTTGGCCTTTTGTCATCCAAGGATTTGCATAAAGTATTTTCTTCTCTGGAATTAGGTGCTTGAGTAAAACATTACATAGGCCTGCTTAACTATTCATCTGTGCTACGGTAGCAATTAAGATCTGTGTAAGTAAACCTTCTGTTTTAAAGGTCACTAATTTTCTATACATGATGCAGCTCAAAGATCCTGTTACTAAAGTAATTGGGAGCTACAGGTACTGATTTATGAGGGAGGATTAAAAATACTGAAAATCTAAAGATTAGCTAAGTGATGACTAGAAAAGGTTGTGATATAAGTCTTCCTCTTGGTGGTTTTGTTTGTACTGTATATTTGGCTGAAGGCTTTTGGCTTCTGTTTCAAGAAAGTCAAACTAGATGTCCTAGTCACCCTTCTGGTATTAAGGTCCATACATCCTACTTGTCTACTTCTTTAAAACCTGAGGAGAAATATGCTTTTTCTTTCTGCGGAAAAATATCTTACCCTGCAGACAAACCGAAGGGGCCAGTTGTGCTTGAGGATGTAAAGGACATTTGGGTGGTGATGTAGCTCCAGGGTGACAGCTCTGCTACTACATTGTTTTTCCGGGTCAGAGTGGAATCTGTGCCAGCCGCTGTTTGCTCCACGCAGAGGCTGCTTTGCAATGGTGTCACATCGCTGCTTTAACAGATCACTCTTTGCCCTGATGGAAAATATTCTTAGTTCTGGCTCTCCTTTACATCAGTTCCAACTCGCCTGTATGGGAGTTTTATTTTGGTTTTACAGCTGTAACAGGGGTAGGCTGCATTTCATTAACTTTATGAATATTATGCTAAGGTGAAAAAAGGTTTGTGTGGCAGAAGCTTTTCTCACTGATGAGGTTGATTCAACAGTAATTCCTCTTATGGATCTGTTTTGGATTTGGCTGCTTCTGTTGGCAGCACAATTAGTTCTGTAGCATCTGGAAAATGGCCGTGCATCATACATTACCATTATAAGAATACTTATTGCTGTGTATTATTTATTTGCAGCAGTGCCCACTCTTTACTGGGGCTTTCCAAAATGTAAGAATATATTTACTCTGAAGTAATCACAACCTAAATAATCACTAACTTACCAAAATTTAGAAATTAACCAGTAGTGCCAAGTAGATCCATAGAGAATATTTGATGGCATGGCTCAGAGTACATCAATTAAGAATTGATGATAAGAATCCAACACAGTAAGTAACAAATTAATGGAAGGGCAAGCAGTGGAGCTTCTTGCAATATTTCAGTGTTATAAAGCTCCATTTCTAAATTAGGAGAGTGTGCATAACCAGACTTTCAACTTGTTACTAATCCAAAAATTAATGTTGTGCATTAAACACTATGGGACAGTGTCATCTTTGTGAGGAAACCACATGAAGAACTGTGCAGGAGAAAGCAATGTTTTCTTTGGCAATTAAAAAATAGGTATCTGTTTGAACCTGTGCAGAAGCTGAAGTGTGAGGAAAGCAGAGGTAAACTGGTCAAAAGCAAAGGAGAATAAATGGAACTGGGCCTTAATGCAAATGGAGTGAGGACTTCAGTGCCTGGCTTCTATGCCACAGTAGTTAATATTTTTGCATCACATTTTCCTAAAAATTGATCAGCACTCTGAAGCATGATAAAAAATTCACAAAGAAAATGGAGCTGGAGAATTCTGTTGAACAATATTCTGCAGAACACAGATTCACTTTTGTTTTTTCAACAAAGAGGAGTTTAAACTATCACATGAAGCACATCTCCTGTTGGATTTGTTTTAGTTTTCTGTTAGATATTTCTGTCAATGAGTGTAAGTTCTCTTCCCCTTAAGACTTCTTTTGACTGGCAGAAACCATCTGGTTAGATATTTTTATGCCTGTTTAACTGATAGTCAAGATTGAATCCTGTTGAGAAAATTTGACTTGCCTGTTAGTAAACTGTATTTCTCCATTAAACTCTGAAGTCTAGAGTACAGAGAGAAACACATTCCTGACCTGTAATAAAACTGGCAACCTTTACCTTCTGCTGGTATCTGTAAGTACATCCTCTTTAATCATGGTCTAATTGAGGCTTTGGTATTAGAAGGGAAGAGAAGACTGTAAGAGCCTGAAGGGACAGTTTATCTTAAAATGCCAAGAAAAATTCCAAGGCTTCCTAACACACAGAGCAAAATGAGTTATGTTCACCTGTCGGGAAGGGAAATTCAGCGGTTATGGTAGACTTTGCAGTTAAGTCATGAAACAGGATCCCAGTGATGAATATGGCTTCGGACTGATGAATGATTTATGAATGACTTTTGCTTTTTAGCTTCTGGAGGAATCTTCTTTTCAAGACTTTTCTTATGCTCTGCCCACCACCTTTCTGTAAAGGGATATTTGCAAGTATGACAAAATACCTTGATTATTATAACTGAAGGCTTAGGGGGAAAAAAATCCCAAGTACTGTAAAAGTAGGAATTTAATCATAAGAGTTAGCAGGAATGTGCCTAAGGCTTTTCTTTTTCTTCTCTCCCCCCC
>VXBI01006788.1:349906-448468 GCA_013397375.1 Toxostoma redivivum
CCCCCCCGCCATCTGCATATCTCTAAAGGGTGTGTACCGTAGAAAACTTACTGCTCTCTCCTATATGCCTTGTGTTCTTGTCTTCCCAGCCTGAATGGGAAGTATGTTGGTCAGTAATTAAGTTCAGAATGAGAAGTAGGGGAAGGACAAGTTGTAGACTAGGAGGTATCAGGGATTTGAACACAGCAGTCTATTGCTGTCATGCTAGTAAAGCAGTAACTTTTAGTTTGCAGACTCCCAGGTTTTTGTTAATAGCTTTTGCAGGTGGTCATTGCCTTCTCTCTAACACAAAACATAGCTAAACCACGTAAAAGGCCATAAAGTTATCAGGGAGCCTACATCTAACTTGAAAAAGTTGTAGGAGTCTGAAAGGATAGGTAGTGCATGGCTGGGCAGTTGAATAAACTTGGCCCAGGAAACTGCCAAGTAATTAAAAGAAGGATCTGTGATCTAGACCATGGTCAGTGCAATTGTCCTGGAGATGCATCTGTGCACAGAAATGTGCATGAGGAAATCCTTGCAACTGTAAGGAAAATCCACATAATTCCCTGTGTTATTTTGTTTGAGACAAGGGGTTCCTTGTATGTGAGCTATGTGGCAGATCTCCCTCTCCCTGACTGGGAGCTGCAGTAAGTAATCACACAGCTTCTGGTTGTTCTGCTGCAATCACCAAGGTTTAGATTGCAGCTAAGCATTATCCTCGCAAGGCTTAATGTTGAAAGACAGGTATTTCCAACCGCTGCAGCCTAAGCACCAGCATTCCTGTTTGAAATGGATTATGTTTGTACGTGTAAGAATTTTATTTATGGCTGTTGTCTGAAGTGTTGCATCTCCTGCTCTGTCTTCACAAATGTGGCATTTGTGTTTGTTTCAGGGCTGAGGGATATATTTGTAAGGATGAGAATGGCTTTGGTTGGCTTCGTTTGTATGGAAGTTTTTGTCAAGCACAGCTAAGGTTTGAATTTAGAGTGTAGTAGCCCTGTGCCAAATGGGTGATTCTGCCCCCAGAGTGACTCTGTAGCTCAGATCAGGTGGAAAACAGGGTCTTAGTACAGAGTAAAAAAGCCCAGGTGAGAATTAATGCAGAATGTCTATAACTTGCTCCTTTCCCAACTATAAAAACCCTAGACAAATTTACTCTTTAGCCATCAGGCAAATAGAGACTCTCTTTCCTTGGATTCCTCCTTATATTACAAACTCTTTGTAAATATTTCCTTTGGCTTTAAATGCAACATTTAATAGTCTTAGTATTTTTTTTAATGTAAATGGACACTTTCTTGTAGCTTAAATGGAACCAGTCATGATGCTGGCTTATTGCTTGCTTTGTATAGGGAATTTGGTATGAGACATTTTCCTCATTGTGGTTTCTTTCTTTCTTTAGTATTGGAATTTATTTTTTTTTTATTTTGAAGTCAGTGAGCATGGAGCAGAATATGTTCTCTTGAAACCCTGCTGGACTTGATGAGCAGTTTTTCTAGTTAATCCTCAAAGCTCTAGTGCCACTTTTCCCCATGCCTTCATGATTTTGGTCCTAGTTTGGTCCACTGCATAACAAAAACAAGCTTGAAGGATGTTGTAAATTATACTGGCATGTGTGGTCCTTTGAGAGATAATGTGCTGCTTCATCCAAGTCCCAGGGTACCCTGACACCCATCTACCAGGGAACTCCTCATCCGCCTAATGTGGGATTAGATGCTGTATGAAGCACTTGCTTTTTTTCCCTTTTAAATACATTTTCTGAATACTAAATATCCCTTTCTACACCCACGTAGCTTACCTCTTTCATGTTGTTTTATAATAAGTATCCGTTATTAGCATAATAAGTGCTCAAAGTGACATCTTACATTGTATTGTCAAAGATCCATGTATTAATATTTCCATAGTTCTGATGCTATGATACACTGTAGTTCTGTAATTTTACCAGAGATTATTATTTTTATGCCAAAGATCTGCCTATTCCATTTACATACCATACAGTGACACCAAAGCTACCGATAGTGGGCTGTTGTGAAGGTTCTGTAAAGCAATGTGTCAAAAAATGTATGTAAAAGCATAGCAAACCTCAGAGTGCTTTGATTGCTTCTTGAATTGCTTGAGAAAGAGAATGAGGAAATTCATTCATGCAACATTCCCCTGTTGTGTATGGATTTGTTTATTTTAAAATTGTTTAGGCCTGTCTTATATCCTTTCTTCTAAGCAATGTGAGTTGGCAAAGGCCAGCACGCCACTCTTAACTCTATTTTATTACTTATCAGAAAGCCTTTGTGCAAAGATTAACTGTGTTGGCTCTTTATTTGCTATTATTGCCCCCCCACTGTTCAGTAAGTACTCCAAGCAGTTTTTGATAAGATGACAGAAAGGTTGTCTGGTTTCATTGTTGCTCCTCTCAGAATCTCTTGTATCCTCTGGCGAAATGTTATCTTGTACTTTGTTACAGTAATAGTCCTCAGTGATTCAAAACAGGTATTCTTTTGTCTCCTGCCTTAACAATGCGTGTATGGGAGAGCATTTGTTCTCTTTCACCAGCTCTGCTGCTGCTAACAAAAGCCATGCTGGATCAGAAGAGCAGCTGTCTTTACACCCAGTATCAATAGATCACCCTCCTCCTCCTGCATGATGATAAGTGTAGGGGGGGCGGCGAATGAGCAAAATAATTTTGACTCTTTCCTTGCTCTGTTGGCTACAGACTTCCTTTTCTGTCTCTGCTGCAAGGCATGTCTCAGTGAGTGGTTAGAGATGATAACAGTGTGGTACTCAAGCAGCTGTGTGCTGTTGTGAGGTGTCCTTCTTGGGCTGCTCCAGTTCTCAGGAATGGTCTATAAAATAATAATGAGTAAAAAATATTCACTTGAGGTGAGGATTTCCTTTGGTAATAGTGTGCTTATAAGGTGGGTAGAACTGCTAGATTCATACTCTCCATTTTCACATGAAATTTTGAATCTAAGGGAAGTTCTTCAACAAGCTACTCCTTTTTATTACCATTGACATCATGTTGAAAATTATCTGAATATATTTCAATGTATAATGAAAGCTGTATCAGCGAATAATGCTGTTTTATCCCTCTGCCTCTTTTGGTGTAGCAGGAAAGGGGGTTTGGGAAAGGAGTTTCTTCTGTGTTTTTTTGGGTTTTTTTGGGTTTTTTTTTGGTTTGGTGTTTTTTTGGTTTTTTTTTGGTGTTTTGTTTTGTTGTTTTGTTGTTGTTTTTGTTGTTGTTGTTGTTGGGTTTTGTTGTTGTTGTTGTTTTTGTTTTTTCTTTTCTGGGAAACTTGGAAGAAAGCATTTTACAGATATCATTTGTGGGTAAGTGATGATCTCATCCCAAAGTAACCCCACTTCATCTTGAGGTTTTCTAAAAAAACCCAGAAGATGGGAAGGGAAGAGAAGAAAGAAGGAAACAGTGCTTGTTGAAACCCCAGTACTGGATATCCCAGAGACTTGGTCTAGGTTGTGTCTGGCATTAACCCAAATCTTGACATCATGCAAAACCATCTCTCACCCTACTTTGGGAATGCTCACTAAAGAGCTATAGGATCTCCTAGGATGTTCTGTTATCCTGAAGCTCTTCTCTCATGAAAACAATAATGCTAATAGTAATAAAGCCAGAAAGACAGTGAAAGGGACTTGGAAGAGTTCTCGTTTTGGCTCCATGATTGTTCTGTATAAAGTGATGCTGAAGAAAAATCTGCCTCAGAATAGCTTTCAACTTAATGATTGGGTCTGTCTCCTCAGAAATGAAAGTGCTAGGTTAATATTACTTCCCCACCTAAGAGTTTAAAATAAGGACTATCTCTTGTAAGTATTAACACCCCATAAACTTGTGATTGCCACCATAGAAATAACTTGTGAAGAATATGTTTCAAGGTCTTTTAATATTTGAGTGGGTGTTGGTTGTTTCACTGAGCCATAGTTATTTGCCAAATACTACTTGAATTTCTCATAAGCAATATTAAGATCACAGTGAGTACAAAAGGCATGCAGTAAAACCAATGTCCCCATCCTCTAAGCAGACTTTGACCCAGCCCTGATTGTAGTCTTTGCTAAAAGAGGAAAAAATTAGAAATGGTATTTTGGTGCACTGCAGCACCTGCACAAGTGTTTGTCTTTCCATTCTCTGATCCACTAGGGATGGCAGGTTCTTATTTTAAGGAGTACCTGATTCAAAGAAATGAAACTCTAAATAAAAGAGGGGAACCAGTACATTCTGTAGTTATTGGAATGTATTTAGAGTTGTCCAGTTAAATTATTTACACCTTTAGATATTTGGGTGTGATTTCCATCTGTATGGTATTTTTCATTTCAAAGGGTCAATGAAAAGTACAATATTTTCTCTACTTATTTCCATTTGACTAACGAAACCTATTGTGATATTTAGCTGTGCAACAGTACACTGCAAGATAGGAAGAGACTGTGCTCATGAAGATTTGGAGTGACCTCCCAGACAGGCAGTTTCTCTAATATGCCTATTGGTTCTTTCATTTCTCTGATGAGAACATAATGTGCATTTATGATGAAAATTACAACTTCTGTACATCTTCAGTAACTCTAGCAAACTGCCCTGTTGAGAGTGCCTTGTTCCACAGAATTAAAATGTAAATGAGATCATTTATTTCTAATAGAATAGGTGTTGTGCACCATAATTCTCACAGTACCTGACTGAACTCTTTATTATAGAGACACAACTCGTAACTGATTTCTGCAGAAAGTTTGCTGGAACCTCATGGAGGAAGACCATGCATGGAAGTGTTCTTTTCCTGACTTACTTGTTGGTGAATACTGACTCCCAAATTAATTTCAAAGACAATCAAACAATCACCTTCATATTTTATTTCCCTGTTCAGTAATAAATTCAAGGGGGTAGGCTGGACCAGTGGTAGGTAGGCTTGGACTGTGATACTGATGCTGGTTATGTTTATTAAGATGACATTATGATATCAATTTATGTTTTGCCTTTAACATTCTAAAGTGGTTGGAAACACTGGGTTACTCTGTTCTCTTGATGTAAATCTGAGTGGCTTCAGGGAAAACTGCTTTCCTCTTTCTCATCTGTTTGGGTAACTGATTTATTTGTTTGGGATTCTGGACTTGGAATTGATTTTGTTTATGTGCTTTAAGCTCCTGTGAGGCAGTGACAAACATTGCTGATGTTTCAATAACTCTGCAGATCTGATTATCTGAAGTAATTGCATTATGTGACCTCTCACTTTTCAAATCTTGAATGTTGTTACCTAAGACAGTCTCTAAGAGCAGCTCTGAAAGCAGGTGGAATTGGCCCCAAAGTGAAGCTCTGTAAGAATTTGACAAAGGGGGAAAATCCTACTTTTCTTTTTCACTAGATGTTTCTATGTCCATCTTCATTATACTAGCTAAAATAAGAATGAGATTAAAAGGCTCTGCAGACTCTCTCCAACTAGCTTTGTGAAGCTCTGTACTTGGTGTGATGCTTAAGACTGTACCAGAACAAGCTAAAAAGCTGTGGAGATCGGCTAGTCCCAGGTTTACTGAAAAATACAATTTAATGAGAATTTTTGCTTTAATAATAAATAAGGCTCTTCTCCTTGAGTCACAGACTAATCAAGTGGCATTCCAGTAGTACTGCTCCTTTGGGCTTCTTATGAATAGGAGCTTCAGTTAATGTGAAAGGGTGTGCTGCATCCTCAGATACTCAACTGCTGTGAAGTATAGAAGTGGGATGTCTGGTTTTTGGCAGTGTTAATCACCTGTGCTTGAAGGCCATTTGTGCATGGATTAATGAAGTGAGAGCCAGGACAGATTGGATCATGAAAATAGTTAGATCTAATTATTTAGTAATTCATGCTTTTATTGACTATTACAAGACTTACGGACAGCTAGGATTGGAACATAAACTTGCTGGGGGACTGCATTTGGGGGTGTGGGGGAGAGGAACAGTATGGTGGAATGGAGCTAAGTTTTCTTCTTGAGATTGTTGCTCAGAAAGAATGAATAATGTTGAAAGCTACCTCTGGTGAGTTACCCCTATCTTCCCTCTCCTGCCTCCTTGGAAGCATCAGAGTTGTCCCAGCCCATTCCCAGCTGACTCTTGGCTGTGACTCTGGACCTACATTGTTAGAGAGCTTTTTGCTAATATTTAACACACTGTTTTTTCAATTGCTTATTATAGCTAATATTTAATATTTTAATAAAACCAATTTTATTTTAAGAAAAAATGCTATGACTGGCTGTAAAACCATATATTTTCAACTGTTCTTTCAGAATTTTTCCTATCTCTTTAGTTCCTAATGATTATTATGTAAAACTTGAAGGGAAAATAATCCCAGCTAAGTTAACTCAATGTCTTATCCCTTGTAGTTTAGATACATGGTGGGTGATTTTTTGCCTCCTTCCCTCCTTCCCCCCCGCCCCATACCCCCCAGTATTTTAGTCACAATCTGCTCAGAGTGATGGTGTCTATGTCCTGCTAGAATTTGGGCTGAAGGAAGACTGAGCAGGATGGCATCAGCACTTATCCAAATGCTTGCTCACACCTGAACATGTTCTTTTGGGAAGGACTGAGATAAAATGGGAAAGCACTGGCCTCTGTCTAGTAAATTCCCATGCTGTTCCCTGTGAAACTGGGAGGACTAAGCCCAACATAGTCTAATGCTGTTTGCTTGGGAACATAGCTGTAATGGTTTTCAACAATTTCAGATGCTGGCTCATGGCAGTAGACAGCTCTTTTCCTTCCAGAATACAAGCCCCTTTTTCTTCCTGTCTACTCCTATATAGTCAGCACATCTACCATATGTGCCACACCTTGCAGGTGTTTTCAATTTTGCACAATCCTTTTACTTGACCTGCTCTATATTCTGAATCTTTTCCCTCCTCTGGTTATATTGAATTTGGAGTAAACCCCTCGTCTCAACACTGTCTGTATCTCAGGCTGAAATCCTGAGCTTGCTGCTTTTAAAATAGAGCCTCTAACATGGCTTGCTTAATGTGAAGATGATTTTCTAGCTTGTTATTCACATTTTCCCCCCTTTTTCTTTCTTGGCTAGGTTTCTTTTTTGTTTGTTTCTTTTCTCAGTTCCTCTAGGTGTTGGTGATTTCGAGTAACTTTAAGCCACATAAAATATGCTGCATTACAATATGGATAATTTGTGCCACTAAACTTCAGTGGCTGGCTAATAGATGTGAAAGGGGTGGAAATCCTTGGAGTGGTCTATGTAATCTCAGCAGACAGCAGCACAGAATCACTTCCAGCAGTCCTTTGCCAGAGCAGTGCTCTGTGTTTTAGAGGCAGGGTATTCGCAGCCTTGCAAATCCTCACAGCGCTGGGCGCTGCTGAGCAGCCTGGCCATCATCAGGTAAGCAATGCCCCCAGCCCCTGAGCCCTGAGTGAGCCAGAAGGTGGGACTGAATCTTGCTGGTGGCTGCTCAATGTGTCCTTAGCAGAAAGGAAGAGGAAATGGAAAGGCCTGGGACTGGAAGAGGTAATCCCAGCATGAGGGTCACAGCTTACAGTTCAGACAAGGAGCCCAATCTTTGTTGACCTGGACTTTTGTAATGTTCCGTGAAAGCTGTGTGAGTCTGTTTTATGCCCATACCACTGTAAAATAGCAGGATGAAAGGCAGACATCAGAAATTCTCTGTCTTTCCACTGGCAGCATTCTGTCAGTTTTATGGAGGTACATGACTACAAAGCAGTGGAAAAATTGACTTTACTACATTTACTACACATCGTTACAAATGTCTCCTGTCTCTGCCCAGGTCACAGAAGGGGGGAGAAGGAGAGGATGTTAAATTTGGACTTTTTTGTCCCCTAGAAAACCTAAAAGATCAATGTTCTTTAATGTTTATATTTAGCCCAAGAAAACTTCTCACACTCTTGTTGGTTGTTTTAAAAACCTTTCTGATTTTCAGTACCAATCATTAGAGAACTTGCAGCTATCTTTAATAATTGTTTTATTGTAGTTTGTTCTTATGTGGGAACTGAAAGTCCCATTTCAAGATGATTTCTGTCTGAACTTCTGCGTAGCATAAACATGGGATCATTTGTTGAAATAGTGTTCAGTATATTGAAGAATTCAATTTGTACTCCTTTGTATATGTCTTAATTAATATTTAGCCAAAATTTTAATATTTTGTTACTTGCTATGTGGAGATGTCAGGCAGTGAGTTTCAAGAAGGCAATAATAACTGGATTCATGTGTTTAAGACCTGATGTCTTGGTGGCTTCTGTCTAGTGATTTGGTAGTATTAAATGTTATACTAGAGACTTTCTTTTTGCTGGTTCTGAACTTCCATTTCAGAGGTGGGAATCAGCAATCTTGTCCTGTCTTCAGCAGAATTTTGCATGCTGAAGGCACTCCCTTAGATGTTGCTGGGGTTGAGCTGGGATTGCTGGGCCCTTCTGAGAAGCAGGCTGCTTCTCCTTCCTTATTTGAAAAAAACATATGGTACAAGAAAAAGTTTGGATTATGATGACTTCAGGAAAAAATATGTAATCTCTCAAGTGACCTCACTGCTGTTGATATTCCTCAAACCCTAGGTGTGAACTGGCAGTGGGTTGCAGGTGCTCCTTGGATCTCCTCCTGCAGAGGGTTAAGTGCTGGCTGGCTGAACCCCTCTGCCCTGGCTTTCCAGTGATGCTCCTGGACATCAATTTCATGCTCCATGTGCGTCAGAAACAATCTGAGGGAAATGGTTTGTCCTTGTGGCAGAAAGCATTCTTGAGAGGCTCTCCACTGCCTAGGCCCTCACACTTATGTTTTGACAGTATCTCTTCTCACACTGTCATGTTCTCAAAGTCTTTCTCGCTTGAAGACTCTTATGTAAGGAGTATGGAACAGAAATAAATGCTGAGGACCAAGCAGGTCTTGACTTGATCAGCACAGAAGCATGTTGTCTTGCTTGTCTGAGAATGGCCTTTTTTGCGTCCCTGACTAAATAAATGATGTGTCTTCCTCCAATGATGATATGAGGTTGAGTATGTTGACACCTTTTGTAAGCATACTGTCTGGCAGTGCTGGCTGGCAGCAAGAAAAGGCCCTTGGCATATCATCTTCGATGGTGGAGTGTCCTGGATACAGAGAAGCAGGAAGAGGGATTATTTTGCAAAGGTATGATCTACTCTGATCCTCTTGGGCCTGGGTGACTTCCCACTGCACTTTCCTTGGGGATGTGGTGAAATGCCATAGTCTAGGCCACATGCTTTTGCTTGGAAATCTGAACCTCCAGGCATAAATAACTTACTGGAATTAATCTTCAACTGTTGTCATCCAGTATTCAAATATTAATGTGGCTGATCAGAGTGAGGCAGAGCAATCATGGTGGTCTTGCAAAATAGTGCATCGCACAAGTGACATTTCCTAACATGAGTCAATGTTTGTTCTTCTGTAAAAAGCATTCTAACATTTTTCTTCAAACTGCCAGACTAAATGGCTTGTGCTGGCCCAACCCTTGCACAGAAAACAGCGCATCTGTGCTAAACAGCAAATATCAGGAAGCAGCATTTGAAGGGGGAAGGAGTAGTAATGGCAATGCAAGAAGATTCCCTGGAGGTGATGAAACTTCTGAGATGCTGCAAGTTTAGCAACAACTGTCCTTTCCTTTGTCAGCCATGCAACCAATGTAGCACTGGGAAAGAAACAGCACCAGGATCTGAATGAAGTGATCCTTCCAGGGAACAAATGACCTGGTAGTTCTCAGAGTGGCAGGTGAGATAGGCCATATACCAGATTTATTGTGTGCTTTCAACTGGAAAGTTTTATGTAAGTTCATGAACTATGGCACTGGTCAAGATTTTTTTCAGCCTTTTTACTGAAAGGCAAATGTCAGCATGAGTTAAATAATCTTGGATCTGTTTTTTTTTATTTTAGGTTGCCACAGAGGAGGCTTGTGCTATAGGAGGTTATGTCTTGTTTTCCAAATCACCTCCTGGATTCCATGGGGAGTTGGGGCAAATACTCTTCTCTCATGGGGCTCTATTTTTCCATCTGTAGTGATGCTTACAGATTTTATTCAGCAAAGTTTTCCTGGGTAACTAACAGAAAGTGGCACACAAAACTTGAAATCACCATGTTTTAAATAAATTCATTAAAAAATCCCAGAACAATACTATCTGTGCTTGTTCATGAGAAGGAATGCTGTCCTAAGTCAATGAGGCTGCTCAGATCAGATTTTGCCATAGTGCAAAAGTTATCCTCTTGTATGATATTAGGATTAAAACACTCTTTGAGGGGAAGGAGGCTTTACTCTTCAATATGGCCATAATTATTTCTCAAGCATGGAAAATGTCTCTTTTCTCGTCTCCTCCACATTGTAAGGTCTTTATGCAATGACAGGGTGCACATTTCAAAACACAATTTCCTAACTCATTGAGCTTCAAGAGATAGAGGTGTGTGGTTAAGCACAGGCTGAGGTACCGCAGGAATGGATTCAGCTATAGGTAACAGAATCGAGCCTTTTAAAATAAAACTACATGAACAGACCAGGGAATATGAGAGGCACAGGGGAAGAAGTTGCTCCCTGCCAACTCACTTTTTGCAAACTCCAGAGTAAGGTTAAGGTGGAAAATGTGCACCTCTGTGAGTTGTTGGACAGACCAGAGATCTTCCTGTCCATCACATCAAGCAGGGCCACTACTGGAATAACTGGTGGCCACTGAGCATCTTTCCCACAGGCTGGGGTGAAGCAGCACCAATCCCCTTTATGATTCACTTAATAGATATATGACAGAAATCTCAGATTTTGGCTCAGCCACAAAAATTACCCTGATCAAGGATCTTCCTCTGGTCTGTCTCTGCTTTGACTTTGGTATTTTCTACCATATTGGTTTGTTCCCACTAAACCTCAGGCCTGCATTCCTTTCCAAAGGTTCTTCAGCCAATTAGTACCCCTTGGATATAGTCTCAGGATTTCTTCTGCATCCAAGATCATCGGAGCTGAGACTCACACCCACATTGCCACAACTTTTTGTCTTGTTTTTTTTTTTTTTTTAGCCAGATTTCAGTGCCAGATTTGTAAATGGTTTTAGTTTCCATGACTTTCAGATCCCATTTCTCATCTATTGTAATTTCAGCTGCTTCAGGCCCGTCATTAAGGGTTTAGGGAGAGAAATTTCCCTACCTAAATGCTTTTTCTCCTTCTATTGCTCCCTAAGTGTTGCAAGCCTGATACTTTTGTCCCTACGATGTTTGGTTCTGAAAACTTTCTCTTCTATGTTCACTGGAGCAAATGGGGTATTGGCTGGGGAGACACGGGTGGACGAAGAGGGCATCCATGTTTTTTTTACAGAATGGCATTCAGTACACTGGAATTGCAGTCTCAGGGAAAGTCCTGCTCAGCCCCAGCCTGGAGCAAACCTGCTGGCTTGGAACCTTGAGGGAATGGCTGAAATTGCCTAAGCAGCTTATCGGCTAAAGCAGCTAAAAATTGAATATATCTTTATTGACTGTTTTTAACAGGTGTTTTTCATTCCATTCTGTTTCAGGACTCACACCTTGTTTGAATTCAGACAGGTTTTTATTTAGACATGCCTGACACAAACAGTAAATTTTTGATGTGCATATTTATTGTCAGACCCAAAGCAGGGCCAAAGTGACAAGTCTTTACTGGAAAAGAGCTTTCCCTATCTGCACATTTCTCTGTGACCTCTTTCTCAAAACTGCCTACAATATTATGTCTGGAAACCTTCCCCCCTCCACCAAAATCAGGCTGCAGCACATATTTAATGAATTTCAATCCCAGTTTCCCACTCAAGGGGGTCAAACTCTTGCAGATTTATTGGTGATTGAAAATGAAATCTTATGTGGGGAAGTACCAAGTAACCTTGGTAACAAGCAGAGCTGTGCCCCACAGCACTCCGTGCTGACACCTCCCCACCTCCCTCCTGTGCCTTTTCCTGCTGCTTTATTTAGCTCAGGGTTTCTTATGATTGAGCCGGTTCCTGTTCTTAGCTGAAGTCAGTGACAAACTTCTTGCTGGCTTTGGGGCTGGAGTGTTCATTGCTTGATAAAATGGGAACACACTCAAGGGATCAGTCTGAGGGTCACAGAGCCCAGCTGGCTGAGGCCACCGCAGGA
This sequence comes from Toxostoma redivivum, assembly GCA_013397375.1. NCBI lineage: Eukaryota > Metazoa > Chordata > Aves > Passeriformes > Mimidae > Toxostoma > Toxostoma redivivum. The sequence goes on from VXBI01006788.1 coordinate 361,948, forward strand.
TATTGTGCTGCTGCAATATACAGAGCAGAGTCGGGTGTACTGTTCTGTTTTGTTTTAACTTCATAAGCATCAGTTCATTTTAAATAATCTGCTTTTTTTTGCCTTTTTTTCTTTTTTTTTAAACTTTGAATACAGTGCTATTGCTGGAGGTGTTGTAAGCAGGAAGAAGATAAGTTGTTTGATGCTGCACATGACACAAAGCTTGGGGTAATGAAGGAATGGGTATATTTCAGGTCAGCATGAGTTCAGGCAGTGAGGTCTAAATAGCTGCTGGAATGGCACAATTTATCATTGTGTGAGAGAGAAGATTTTGGTTGATAGACCCATTTATCTATGATCTATGTGCCTTCTGAAATCGCAGGGCTTTATTTACCATAACAGAAGTTTAGATATAAACTTAAATATATTTTTTAACATAGTGAGAATTTGGTAGCATTCAGATACTATGATAATATTACCTGAAAGTGTGAAGGTGTGGAAACACTGTAAACCAAGTTAAAGTATCTGAGACTAAAGCAATGTTTTAATGTGTAAATCTTTTCTGTGGCAATTTCCTTATAATGTTGAAGTGGGATAGAACCACATGGTATTCTTTCCATGAAGATAATGTGAGTTATTCTGCATTTGCCATAAGCCAGAGAAAACATACATGGAGCTGGTTGATGTGAATCAACAGATGTGCAGCAACTATTCGTAAGTCTAAGCCCTTAGTGAAGTCACATGCCACATCACTGGCTACTGGCCATGGGCTGATATGAAGAGTTTTGATGAATATAGTCAAAGGTTATAATTCATTAAATGTACAAAAATGTGGTGAGTTGGGGTAATTAAAAATACAGACCAGGTGGGCCTTTTGGTGTATTTAATTACTGATGTAAGTCTACCTCTGCAAAGAAAAAGGTGGAAAGTATATTTATAAAGCTAGGCTTCTTTTTAAATGGTTTGTGCCATGTGAAGTCATTACAAGGTAAAATTGAAGCACTTCAATATCACATTGATTAGCAGGAATGAAAGATAGAGGTGGTGGGGGCTGTTATTGATTAACATAGAAGAATAAAGGAGGATTTAAACATACAGAATAGTTAACAGGAGAAAATATACTTGTATAAGAGTGATGAAAGAGGTGTGGTACAGGTCAGAAGGTAGGAGTTGGAGTTGCATGGCTGCAGAGACAGCTGCTGCTGAGGAAAAGCTGGAGGAGAATGCCATTGACATTCCTGAGTGGCTCTCAGGTTTGGTCTTGTTTTTAAAATGTGCTTTCAAAATAAGATTTTAGCAGTGCCACAGGATTATTTTATTGCTGTCATTTGTATGCACTATTCAGCTGCAGCTTTCCAAATGTGCTAGAACTATGAGCTGGGACTGGGGCTGGCACATGGGGATTACTGCAGCATTCAAAAGAAGAGGAGACTAGAGGATTGAGTGACTGCTGTGGTTGAGAAGAAGGAAAATGTATCAGTACCTTTGGGAAGTATTCCAGATGGGGGGAAAAATGTTTCCCTATGTATCAGTATCTGCCCTGCTTGAGACTGGAAGAGAGGAGAGGATATGCTGATATATAACTGCAGGTATTTCTTTGAGAAATTTGTGGAAAGTTTAGGGGGTATGCCAGGTTTATTTAGAAAAAAAGACACGAGTAATGTGGGAGGAGCCATGCAAGGGAAAAATAGTTTCCAAAAGTTCATAATTTTGATTACTGAGCACCTGTCCCGAAATCCTACTAGGAGCAATATTTTGTATTGGATAAGGAAGTGTGTCAAAGTTTTTCTGGGGGAGAAAAGATGTTCTTACACTACTGTAAAGGTAAATCACTAAAAATACACGACATAGCAGAATTTCTAAGTTAAATCAATAACTCTACGCACTAAAGTAGTGCTTTGTAAGCTGAAACTGCTCCACACATCATACTAATCCATTGAGAGTGTTGAGAGTTTAGGAGATTGGTTACACCATCTGCAATATCAGTAAAATACAGCATTAGGTTACATGTGCCTGCTAGGGCAGGCATCAGTAAATAAGTATGCGATATTAAAAATTTGATCCTTCAAAGTCGTTCTTGGATAGCAGAATGTGTGTATTGGCATGTTGCATTTACTTTTCTGTGAATGTGAGCTGAGTGAAAATCAGTCCTTTGGTAGAGTTAACAGGCTGCTTTAAGCATTTACCGGTGTGTGGATGAACCTGAAGATTAGTGCTGTAATAGGAACAGGAGTTGGAGGGCTGACATTAGTTTTCAAAGGTCTCTGGAGTGCCTTACCTGCAGCTAGAGAGGCTGCATTTGCCATTAATTTTTAAATTGTGAATGAGCTGTGCTGAATCCACTCCTTGCTCCCTGCTGCACTGGGTCTTAAGGAAGCAATGTGTGCTGCAGGAGGTGCATCCTGGCCAGGATGGCAGGGGCTGACTGCTCTCTTCCCACAGTGTTTATGTCCTTGAAAAAGGTAGACTGGGGTTTCACTGGTTACCTTGGGGAAAGCTAGAGGGTCTGTGTAATGAATAAGTGCATCCTTTAATTGCAGTGTTGACCAGTCTCTGGAGCAGTCTCCTCTGAGGAGGAAGTACCAGCTGCTTCTGTGCTTTAAGGCTGCAATGAGCAGGACTCTGCTGGAGAAGGCAGAATGAGAGTAATACCAATATCTATTTCCTTCAAGTTTTATTTTTTTCAACTCTTCATTGCTTAGGAGCAATTGTGTACTGCTTCTGGTGCAGGAAAGGGCCATGCAGAGCCTGAGCAGATACCTTTCTATCCACAGCACTGCTTTGTGAGGACTACCAGCCACTTTGGATCTGGCGTGTGCCAGGAGCCTGTACTTCCTATGGTGGAGATCATATTCCTAAAGAAGCTACATGTTGTAGCTCCAGCAGTCCTGGAGTTGTGCTTAGCTGAGGTTGGATTGTTGTCTAAAAGTTACAGTTCTTTTGGTTTTGTACTTCACTGTAGCCATTGTGCTTTGCTTGCTGATTCAGGGCAGCCAGCTTTATCCAAGTAATTGGAATTAAAATTCTCACACTGTGTTTTTATTCTTAAAGTGTATGTATGCAGTAAGAATTGCCTCTTTTATTATTCTCAATGGTACTCACCAGCTCAAGTCCCTGAAGGGTTATCGGCATTATATTTGAGCCAATTATTTTTATTTAGAAAATTATACTTATTCATCTGGTGTAATATTAAGTTACCAGGCTTGATGTTTTCTCTTCCTCTAGCCCATATTTGCTGAGCTAGAACTGGGAACATATGCATCACATTCCTTTTTATTTGGTGGGCCTCAGAGTCTAAATTGGGACTTCTGAACTGCTGTTGAACACTGGGAAACCATATGTGGCATTGTGTTGTTTGAATGACATTCAGAACCAGAGGGTTTGTGTGAGCATGGAACATGCATCATTGTTCAACCTATGCATGTGTACAAGAAGGCTGAGAATGGGAGAGAAGAGCTACAGCTTTTCCAAAATTCAAAAAAACAGGAGAAAATGTCTTTCCAGATGGACTATATGGTAAAAAAAATCCCCAGAGCTGTTGTCTCCTACTACATACCTTGGCTTAATGGTCCTGGAAGCAACAGGGCATTTGCAGCCCATAACTGGGTCTGGAACTGGCCATCCTGTTAGCAGATCTCTGTGATTCAAGAAAGCACAGTGAGACAAGCTCTCTTTGAGGCAAGTGACACATTCTCCACAGATGAGGTAACTCCTGTGGCTGGAGAGGAGGTGTGCCAGGGTTTAGGTAATGTATGTCATTTCAAGAAGAAGCTAAAAGCTTGGTGTGTGAAAGACAAGGGTTACTTTAAAGAAGGGTTGGACAGAAGGCTTTTGAGCTTCAGGATGTTTTCAGGATGTGCTTCTGTTATAATCACATAAACAAATTTTCTAAGTTTTGTTTGTTTTATTATTTATACATCTTAAAAACCTTTCAATGAAATCAAGCTGCCATGTAGTAAGAGTCAAAGTCCTTAATTAATAATTTCAGTTTAGAAAATAAAAGTGAGGGGAAACTGGCCAACTTTTAGAGAAAGGGTGGAAAGACCAGTGGAGTCATGCTATTGAGTCTCGTGTTTTTCAGCATAGTCCTGAAAGAGGTGGAGAATGAGGAAAAAAGTCTCCTTATGCTACCAGATCAGACAGGATAGATGAGGTGAGGATGTGCTATGAGTCTGCAAAACAACCTCGACATGGAGAGTGACTGAAGGATGAACTGCAAGTTGAAATTCAATGTTGATGAACATAGAATAGTGCAGAGGAAGACAAACAATTCTAAATTGAAATACACAGTGATGGAATCTAAATTGTCATTTGGCAAGAAATCTTGGCTTACAATAATTATATAAAAATGTCTGCTGAATGTGCAGTAGGAATGAGAAAAAGAAAAATCTTGAATACTGTGACTGATTGGTGAAGAAATTGTGAACAAAAGAATAGTCTTTATGCTACAGCATAAATGCATGGCACACTTCAATATTGCATCCTTGCTCCATCACTTTGGAAAGGATGCAGAAGAAGGGGAGATGATACAGGAAATATTGATAAAAATGTGAAGTGACTCCCATAAGGAAAACAACACTTGGGCATCTATCTGAGCAGGAAGAAACAAAGGTCTGTGAACTCTCAAGTGGCATGGAGAAAGCAAAGAGAAAATGCCCATTCACTCACCCATGCCATGGGAGCCAAGCAGCCTCAAGAGAATGGCTAGGTGACAATTTTAAAGCTAGCAAAAAGGACTTCCTGCAGCTGTGAAATTGCCCTGGGATATTACAGATGCCAAGAGCTCCCATGCCAACAGGGGTGTTTGGACCCACTCCGTAAAGAAAACTCTCCCAAAGTCTATTGTACACAAAAATGCAGTTCTGGTTCAGGGAATCACTTCACCAGAGATTTCTGGGAGCTGAGGAGTCCCAGAGGTTGGAACAGTGGGACTGGGGAAGAGACTGAGGCTATTTGCACTTGTCTGAGGAGGAAAAAGTGAAGGTCGTGAGTGTGATAGGATGCTTGACTTCCTTAGTCCCTGAGCCAATCCCATCTGTCTCTTCCTGTGTAATTACACCCACCCTGTGCCATGGTATTGTTTAAATACATGACAAACAAGCTCCTGCCCTTAAAAAGCAGTTTGAGCTTTTGTGGAAGGATTTCAGTGAGTGCTCTTGCAGAAAAGAAAGGCAGAAGGATTTTAAAAAAGAGAATTCTGAGATGGACAAAACCAGATTCAGGGTGAAGTCCTAATTTGCAAAGACATTTTATTAATTTTGAAGGGTTGTTTTGTCTTAGTAGCTGTATCCATAGTACCTTAGTGTGTCACCCACATGTGAATAACAGTGATGTTGATGTCTGGCAATAATCTCCAAATTGTGAACATCTTTCTATCCAGGCACTTGCTGTAGCTTTTCAGAGACTGAAATGCAGCTGACCTGAATAAAACCTGTGTACAAAACACCTGATTTTCTTTTCTTTGAGGGTATTGTAATGTGTGCAGTGTATGTGCTAAATACGTTGCTTTCTAGTTGGCTCTCCACGTTATGTTGGATTGCAACAGACTGCTCCCTGTCACACCTGATGACTAAACCTGTCTCACCCACGCCATGGGAAAGTACTGGTGCATTGAGCCTTCTTAGAATCAAGCTTTAGGTTGTCCTCAGATTTCAAATCTCCTGTGCCCTTTTTTTAATATGGCCTCTAACTCAAGAGATACAAGCACAAATGGATTCCAGGCAACAATTAATCAGATAAGTATTTATTTATTTAACTCAACCTATAGAATTATGCTGGCAATAGTTTTTTTGTTTTGTTTTGTTTTTGTTTTTGTTTTTGAGTTAGACTTTCATTGAGCAAAAGACTGTCTTTTAAACATTTTTCTCTCTTTTTCAGGCATCTACACTGAAGCATTCTGGATTTCATTGGCCATGGTAAGAAACTCCCACTTAATTACAGAAAAAAAGAATCAGTTAAGAGCAGTCTGCTTTGTTTACCTCCTGATATGTTCAAAGTGGAAATATGGCTGAAGAAACTGGATGCATTTGATTCATGTTGTGCATTTTAAAACAGGATGGAGACACAACTAAAGCAAACATACATTTTAACTGTGTGGTACAGCATTTACTACCACAATACCAAGAAGGGGGTCAGAATTGGCTGTAAGCTGGAGATGTGGGTTCATCAGAAATTGCAAAATGTCTGTCTGCATGATGGAGGAAAATTTTTTAAACAATCAAAAATAAACTCCTTTCAAATGGCCCTAGGTGAGCCTGCAGTTGCATACTTGATGCTGTAAATGTTGTCTAGGAGACCCACAGTTACCAGAGTATGGGCAGGAAGCAATGCAAAGCCAGGTGATTGGGGAGGATGCACTGTGCTGTGAGGGGAAAAGCTTGTAATATAAATGTTGCTTAAATATGAAGTACTTCAACCTAATTGAGAGGAAGGCTTTAGTCTTGCTGGCATAGTGGTGTCAAGTAGGGATTTTATTATAGTTTTGTCATCCTTGCTATGCTAGAAAAAGCCCTAGAATGTATGAAATTAGACCAGGGGAAAAAAAGGATGTTTTTCTTGGACAACTCAATTTGTTCATGGAAACGTTGTTAAACTATACCTGCAAAGGCCTTTTTTTAAAGTGTAAATTGTCTGTGCTTGTATAACTATACCAACACACCATTACAAGAGTCTACCAGGACTTGTTGAAAACAAATCATCTGTACGAAGCTAAAGACAAATAATCCTTAGTGTAAATTGACTAATTCGTACGATTGGACATAAAGGGGAAATTTAGTAATACCCCAATTTTTTGGATTGTTTTTTGGTTGAGTTTGGGTTTTTTTAGCCATTCCTCTTGACATGCAGTCGTTTTTTTCCTAAAGTTCAAACTAAGGAAAATTCAAGAGAGCATCATGCAGATGTTTTTACCTCCTTGGACATTTATTGTCTCTGAGGGACTGGTGGGGCTCGAGCCAGCGAGTCCCAGCAAGCCTCACTCGCGGACCGTGAGAAGTACGGCTTTCTTGGGCAGCGCTGAGGGAGTCTCTCTTTGAAGACTCCCTCCCACATATGTATACTGGGCTTGAAGCCAAGCCTCTCTTCTGTAAAGAAACCTTGCTAAAATTTCTCATTTCATGCCCCTTTATGGAGAGAGAGCGAGTGTGAGGGGGAGAGAGAAGGAGGTACGTGCCAAGAGTATTGAGAGAGCAGAGCAGAGTAGACTCTTCATTTTTTGTGTTTGGGGACAGCAGGGCAGCAAGGAAGGAGAAGGCTTTATGTTCATTAGTACCATATTTGCCATCCCTTCCTCCCACCTCCAAAGTGATAAGTTGTCCTCTTTCTCCTCTCCAAACCACATCTGTGTTTTTTTTTTAGACAACAGTTTTTGTTTGAGTCCTTTGAACTAGCAGAGACACTTGAAATAAATGCACTTATAAATGTGCCTCCTGCCAGCCTCTGTCTAGTCTGCATATGGACACTTAAAAGAGTTGAAGAATACGTCTTATGTATCTCAGAAAAATGCTAAGTTCACAGTGGTGGCACCTGAAATGGCTTTATTCTTGCCTCCCTCTTAGAGCACAGTGGAATTGCTAGTGTATTATTTGATAAACAATCACCAATTAGTTGTTTCAATCCTCACTAATTCAGCAACTGCTCTCCAGGGCCTCCAGGCAGCTTGTATGCCAGTTCATGTGCTCGCCCCAGGTAGCTCTGAACTGAAGGAGTTTCCTTAATTGCTTTTGCTGTTATGTCTGTTTTAAAGGTTTTACTGCTCCTGTTGATGAGCTGGGTGGTGTATTACAAATGCGTGTTTGCTGTCTTACCTTTCCCCAGCGTGCTGTTAACAACACAAGTGACATAAACCATAAAGCTGTGTGGTGGGTAAAAACACCCACTTTGTGCACCAAATGGAGGGTGGTCTTGCTGATTGCAGGCTGACAGGTGTGATGCTGCTTCACCTCCTCCATCTTTTATAGGTTTGGGTACTGCTGGGTGTCCATGGACAGCCCTGCTGCCCCTGCTGTACACATAGATTACAGATAAATCAGATATCAGTCATCTGCTGATCACAGAATGGCACAGGACCAGAAGATTAATTACTCACCCTTGATCTTAAAGATTCTTGCAACTTCTAATGAGCTATAAGCTGTGGATGAGAGAAGTGTCTCTCTTAACACTTGTTCCTTATTCTTCTGTCTTACAGGTACCTATGATTGATTACAAAATCTGCTGCTGAAGCAACTTCTAGAGGTGGTGGAAGATCTATGGTTGTGGATCCTTTGCACATATAAATGTTATTGTGTGTGTCTGTTTGACCATGGTAGGATATTTAATGTATCATAGAAACAAGTTTTGGATCTCCAGTTTCAGTGTCCCTCTCATCATAGATCCTTCCTTTCAAACATATTTTCCCTTGTTTGAGCCTTTAAAAAAAAAAGAAAAAACCCCAAACCTTGAAAAATTGTAACACTCTATGAAAAGTACACACTATTGTCATCTTCTGGGGAAAAGGGGAACTTTACTGTGTCTGCTGTTGTTGTAAGTGAAATGTGGTGTACAGCATGCTGAGTAATTGCTCAGTCAAGTGTCAGCATGAATTCAAAAATCCTCAGCAGAGGAAAGAAATAAATATTTTTATTTTCTCTAAAAGCTTCCATGTAAAATTCTTCTAAAGATTTTCTTCATGAGACAACACAGAAGAAGCATTTGAGTGCCCTTTCACTTCTCAGCCTGATGGCAGGCTTGTTGGGACTTTTGCCCAAATGCTCTGAAGCTGTTGTAAGCCTCCACAGAGATGAAGCCCATGTTGTTAACCAGGGATATGCCTCATCTGTGATGAGCAGGAGGCTTGAGTAATGGATGTTTTAAGTGACACTTACCCCTTTATCAGTACCTGGAAAGAAATTGCAGGCAACTGATGTGAAACGTTGTTCACAATATCTGGGCAGAAAGTTGGGCAAAACTGTTCCTTTAATGTTGTTCCCNCATTTTCATTCTGATTTGTACAGTTTTAAGTCCGAATTTTTAAACATACTTGCTTTTTTCAATTCTCCCAACGGGTTCTTTGGCCTCCACTTACATGATCCTCTAGACTTGTGGTAAAGATGGTAGAGAAAAGCTGATACCACAGCCTAGTATTTGCAGCATAGTGCATCTGTAACCAGACTAAAGAGCAAGGCATTATTCACAAGGAGGTGAGGTTATATTTGCTGCTGCTAAGATCTTAGCTGTTCAGTTTTAACACTGGATGCCTGGGTTTCTTTTTCTGGAGTGCTTGTTTACTCTTGTATATTTTTATAGAGTGAAAGGGTGGTGGGGAGAATGAGGGTGTTATGTGCAGTAAAGTTATAAATAACATTGGCTCAGGTTATTTGCATTATATCTACTTGCCTGAATGTGTAAAGTTAAACAAAAATGTCTTATAAAAAACAAAAAAAAGGGCAGAACAATGTCATGGATAAGAAGTCTAAAGGCAATGCTACAGAATGTGTTTATTGGGGAGTATTTCTTAGCTAGCTAATAAGCCAGACAGAAAATTGCTTACTCCTCCCACAGCCTCAAACAGATCAAACAGAATATTAAAGCCTTAAAGATGCTGACGTAAGGAAGAAGGAGGGTTACTCAGCACCCACCACAATAAACTGACAGAAAATGGGGAGCATGCTGGGAACAGAGCTATATTCCCAACCCAGACACAGTGATTGTGGCGTGGATGACATGATGAAATGCAGCTGGCATGGAGCAGGGGAAGCACACACATAGGGATTTTTGCTGTTGTCTTTTTGCCCTAGACAAGAAGTGCCTACTTTTGGGCTGCATTTCAGTCACTGTGATGGCATTTGATTCAATAACGAGACATTGATAATGTTGCAGACTCCTGAACAAACAAGTGTGGGACAGGGATCCAAGGGAGAGTGGCTGCAGTTTCTTCAATGACCTGTGGATACTTCCACAGAACAGATGCCAAGGTTTAGTCTTGCAGTGCTGAAACTGAAAAGCAGGCAGACTCTAATTTCAGTCAAGGCAGGACTGAGCCCTGAGGAATCAATGCTGTCATTGTGAGGGCTGTCTGAAAGATTTCAGAATATGTCTATGCCTTGAGTTTTTCGGTGCTGGAATTTAATTTCTAAAGTGTAATAACACCGGTGCATCCTTGTAATTTTATTGCATTTTTTATTACGGATATCATCTACAATAGCCCTGCTGTCATATCGGCCTCTGGTTTCAGCAGTCTCTGTCTCTCCATCTAAGATGATGAAAGTGAAGTTGGACCACAGCATACACATTAGGTTTGCTTTCTTCTTTTGTTTCCCTACTCCAAAATGCTGGTTGAGTCAGTGGAATTCTCCTGGCTTGTTCTTTCCTAGCATTCATCCTCAAAGGTACACAGGATCCAGTTAAGCTTTTCTTGGAGCAGAAGGATTTAAAAAACATTCTTGATAGAGCTGCTTCCTTGATGCAGCAGAGATCATGGGAGACCCTGTGTCCTACTCATTTTTGCTGTCCTTCCTGGATTGCTTTTTTGTGTCCCATATCAAAATCTTGAATTCCTGCATGGCAGATGAGCCTTTGGAGCTCAGAATTCGAATTCTGGAGGGCCTTGAGGCAAGAAGAACCCTTGACAGGCTTCTAGAATAGCAGGGCATGTTTTGGTTTCCAGAAGCCATGCAGAAACACCCGTGAATCTGCATGAGTGCCTGGCAAATCTGCAAAGGAGAACAGAGCAACACTGAAGACAGCAAAATGCTGTGAGCAGAAATGGAGCGGCCAAGGGCTGGGATTCAAGCATGAACTGCTGAGTGCTCCAGCAGCAAACCTCTGCTAGACCAATTGGTCCCATATGCCAGAGGACTTTGACTTGTGGCTGGGTTTCAGAGTGATTTGAGGCTCTCCTATAAATTCAACTGGAAACAGAGCTTCAGCTGTGAATCAGTTACAGACATAGTTAGTTAATTCTGTGATGTATTTAAGTAACATTTTACATCTGGACTTGGCAACCAACTTTTAATCCTCATTTAAAAACAATAGTAAAGTGTCAGAGGGGCATGATGTAGTCCACCAGTTTATTTGGGGTTCTTTTTGTTTTGTTTTGTTTTGTTTTGTTTTTTTTTGCCATAAGAGCCAATGTTTCAGCAGTATTCTAGCATAGAGAATGTATTAGAAAAGTAATGAGTAACTGGAAACAAAATTCTGTGACTGACAGAGCTCTGGCCCAAAAAAAAAAAACCTTCAAAAACTCCAATGTTGTGGAATAACAGACAAAATACTATTATTAGACTGAAAGCTGGAGAGGACAGGAAAAGCAGAGGGCTAGGCTAATCTGTTGGGGTAGAAAGAGACCAAAGTTGGGCTTTGGACATCTGCAAACTAACAAAGATTTCTGTTGTTTACCTATTTATTGAGAGAGAGCTGGAGCCGCCATGTTGCAAAATCTGTGTGGAAATACTACACAGTCTGTTCAGGAGGAGCAAGTATTAATTCTAAAGTCTTCCATCAAGTGAGCAGAACAGTGCTGAATGAAGATCAGTGGTGAATAAAGAATGATGGAGTGTGAACAGTTGGTCCTGATGGATCCAGAAGAGATTAGTATGAGAGATCAGGGGGGACACTTGATCAAATTACAACAGCCAAAACCCAACTGTGATATTAGGCTGCACATCGTTCAAGACTGCTAAGAAGCTGAGTAACTGAGATGATATTGTACAGCCTTTCCTATAAAGCTGTGCCTGTGGTCTCAGCTAGAACACAGTGCACAGTTTGGCCTCCCAAGCTCAAAAAGGACGTGACTGAAATAGGGGGATTGGAAAAAGGTTTGCAAGAACATTCTAGAGCCTGAGAAAGCTCCTGCCAGAAGAAGGACCAAAAATGTAGCCTTAGGAGATAGAAAAGAGAAGAAATTATATAAGTATGAGGATACTGCTTATGTTGGAGGTGAGGTCAGGAACTTAGTCTCTTCTCATCCCATTGCATAGGCCCACAGGGATTCAGGATGAAACCCCACAGTGGTTCAAAAAGATAGCAATTATGAATAATTTGGGAGGTGATATTAACAGTTCAGTCCTAAAGTTAATACTTCAACTTTAAGATTTTAAGAGGAGTAAAAGACAGGACTTTGTCTTTTAATGACATGAATAACTTTTACAAAGTCCTGACTTTATCAGGACTACCTGACAACTGTAGTCCTACAAAAGCCTAACTCCCAACAAATGTGCCTCGTCAGAGGGTTTGTTACTTAGTTTCTTCATGCTCCAGTTTTCAAACTGCTATTTGAATTTTTCATGATTAATTCCTCTTCTGAAATCCTGTTTATATTCTATAAGAGAAGTCAATAATACAATGTACTGTGCTCATTAAAAAAAAAAAAACTTTGATAGAGATGTCTAGTGTTTGTGCTGATACAGTGTAATTCAGCTACTGTGCAACTTTAAAAATCTCTTTTATAACATGTAGTATCTCATTAGTCTAGTTGGCATGCTTTGGGAAAAAGCAGTGGCCTAAAGCCACTTACTCAGGTGTACATGAAACAAATGTGTGTGTCTGGGTGTGTGCAGGCACAAATAAATTATAGTGAAGTGTGATAGGGGATTGCTCAATAGGATGCAAACAAGAATAACATGGTGCAATTTTTTTTCTAGTGGCTTTCATGATATCCTTCTTTCAGGGTTGTACACAGATGGCTCTTTCACAGTAGATCCTAGTTCCTTTCACAGTGTTAGAATGTTGCCTTTTGCTTTGAGAGATTTTTCCTTGAAGCAAAAGCAGAATTTTTTAACTTCCTTTCACTTTCCTTTCACTCTGCTGTGCTCGGGGTTGACACGTTCGTTGTGCCATAGCAGCGAACGAGTTAAATTTTCCTGAAGGTATGATGCGGCTCCTAAGTAATGTGTCTCTTGATAATGAACTTGCTGGTGAGCATAGAATGCATGACCTTAGATAGTTTTGCACTTCTTGGAGCACAGAAATTAATCTAAACATCCATGTGCCCTTTGTATTGATTTAAAGCATATGGAGACATTGAACAGCTGATCTTCAAAACGATCTGTTATATGAAGCCATCTTTTTGTTTAGCTTGTCTTAAACAACTTTCAAGAAATTAGGTATTTTTTAAAAATAAGATGAACAAAAGTTCTGAGGCCTGAGTCTTACCTCTGACAGAAAGATTTTTCTTTTTTTTTCTTAAAGAAACATGAATAAATTTGTTAGACTTTTTAATATAAATATTGTTTTATAAATATAGATTTTTTTAATATAAATATTGTTTAAGGACTCTCTCAGAGTTATAAAGAGAAAAGTGTTTATTTTAGAATGGTATATTTTTCTTGATAGAGATCATAACATTAGAAGTAGTAAATTATTAATTTTTCCCCTTTCTCCATTTTATTACAGCTTTCATTTCTAGGTGGCTAGAATGATTAATGGAATATGCTGGGCTAATGCATTCTGTTTGGGTACACAAATGATAGAAGCAGCTTCCTGCAAAGCTTTTAGTGTTGGTGCAAGATTGGAAGATATTTTGCAGGCAGTGGATTGGCCATGACACTTCCACTTCCCTCAATTTAGCCATAAATCAATTGTGAATGATTCTCCCACAGTAATTTTTCATACAGTTTGAACCTGGGTAATGAACATCCCTGTCCTGGAGTGAAATTGTGACTTTTTTTCTAGATCTTGTTGAAGACATGATCAAGATTTATGAAGGGTGACAATACAGACCGATTACATTTGCCTCTCTCTCCTTCCTTCCTTCCTTCCTTCCTTCCTTCCTTCCTTCNAGAGCACATCTGTTGCATAGCAGTGGTTCTTACTGCATGAGCAGTGATTTATCTGTGACAGATAGAGGAAACAGCAATAACCTAGATGGATATGAGATGGTTCAGATCAAGTAACAGGAGGATGTGAGCAACTTCCTCAGTTCTGAACGCTTTTTTCCCATTTGAATCTATTGCATTCTCGTTTAATGTTGCTTGATATAAAAGTACAGTTTGCTTAAAAAGGAATCTTACAGAAATTGCACTCTCCCTCACTTCCTATTTTAAATGCTCAAAAAATGTTCGAAAGCAAAAAGATGCTTTTTTGTTTAGTTTTCCTGGCAGTCCCCAAATCTTCTCTGAACTCTGAAGCTCAAGGTATAGTAATTTCTTCCTTCTCTCCTCCTCCCTCTCCATCTTTGCCATTTACTGATTTGAAGCTGCCATCACTGAGTAGCCTCACTAATGCCTTGCTAAGGGTGCCCTTTGCACCAGTGTGGCGAATCTACATGACAATCACATTGGAACACTGCATTTATGTACTTGGAATGTTTCTTTGTTGCTTGGTTGGTAGCTGTAATGTTGAGTTGCAGTTTATTAGCCCGGGAGTAGAGGTCCTTTCCTTGAGAAGGACCAGCTACGTCCCTCAGAGGCATTTGGCAAGTCATATGTCAATAAGCACTTTGGTTTTTCAGCCAATAATAAATACACACACATGCAAACTCATTTGGCTGCAGACTGCCTGAAATTAAGTTGCAGATTGTATCTGGCCCTTGGGCCAGGAATTCCTTGTTCCTGTATTAGACAGTGTCTAATAGTAGTTGAAAGAGAGAATTTTTATAAATCATTTTGCAAGTGACTCTGGAGAGACAATGAATGTAAATCCTTGCAGACTCACAAAGGCTGCAGTCAGAATAATGAGTGAAACTCAAAGTGCAACATAGCGGTTCCTCCCTCATCACAGGCTTCAAAGATTTAGTATTCAAAAGAATGTGGGAAATTGGGTCATTTCTTACAGTTTAGAAGAGATCTGAGGTTACCAACTTTCTTGCTTTAGTCCTGTAGAAACTCTGAGTCTGGATTAGCAGGAATCCTGAACAGGATTTTCCTCTGCATTTAACATGAAAATCTAATAAATGTCATTTAACTCAGTGAGTGAAATTCTGTCGCCATTGAAGTGGATGTCAAAATTTCCATTGGCTTTTGTGGGAATAGAATATCAGCCTATAGGCATAAAACCAAGGTATAATCTCTAGGTTTTTGATGCAGTTATTTCTATCAGCACACACCTGTAAGACTTTTTGAATGCATTGTTTTAAGAAAAGCAATTTAGCTTTCTTACTTAGAACTAATTTGTCTGCCTTTTAGAAATGGCTATAAGTTACTTTTCAGGAAGAGCATCATTTAGTGTGACACCTTAAAAGATCTGAAGGTAACAAGGAGGTGGTGTTAATTACTGTAAAATAAAAACATATTTATTATCCTTCCTTCAAGAAGCTTGAATTTCTATTTCTTGTCCCCCCCACCCTTGTTTTTGGTGAGAGTTTATGTGATGATTTTGTAGTCCCCTGAATAGTTTTCAGAGTTTATGGAGTAGTATTTTATAACTACATTCTGCAAACAGGGGTGTCTTTTGGAATGGCCATGAAATGTTATAGTAGAGATTTCAAAATGACAAGGTCTTGGCCTAGGTTTCTGCAGGGAGGAAAAATGGCTTTGGACTGGTTTAGAGTATGTCTCATAGCTGGGATGGCCCCAGAGCTGCCTGGCTTGGTAAGCTGATGGGTCTGTTTCATCAGTTGGGAATTAGTAAACATAAGAAGTGCCAGAAACAGGCTCAGTGTGAAAGTCCAAGTAGTATCTGCAGCACTAGGAAGTAGCAGATGTTTCAGTGAACTTATGGAGATACCACTTGGTTATACTTTCCTAGATCTGGGAATTTTCTAAGCCAAAAAATACAATAATAGAGGGGGCTGAGCAGGGGAAGCAACATCTGGTTTCTCTTTCTCTGTGATAAGGCTCTGAAAGAAGGCTTCCTTTATCTTTTTTTTTTCACAACACCTGTGTCTTAGTAATTGCTCTGCTAGAAACTAGAACAACCTGACACTATTTTTACACAGAACATGAAAGTACTTAATATGTATATTATATGAAAGAAGATCTGACTGGGAGGAAGCTGAAGGAAAAGCAGGAAGTTAAAGAAGGTGTAAGATAAAAGGGATACATGGCTTTTTTACTGTATTTTATTCTTAATTACTCTTTCAGATACTTCTCCCTTCCAACATCTCAACATGCAAGCAAAATCTATTTTACCCTGTGTGAATGCCCACAAAGTTTGATATACATTTCATTTCTATATATACCTGTTTCTCCAAACAACCCCAGGCTAAAATCTTGTGTTAGTGTAGAATTTGCCCAAGAAAATAAAGTAAGCTTTGGCAAGGAAAAAATAGGAATATAATGGTATAATAGCAGTGTAAGTTTAAAGGCATAAATTGATGGTTCACATAAGGATTATAAGACATTTTGGTTGCAGGCAGTTAACCATGCTACCAGTACATTAGAGAAGCCTAGCTTGCAGTTGTCAGCATTCCAGAGTTTCACCCACTAAGTCATTAATTTGTTCTCATGTCTGGAAGATTTAGCATGCCACTGTAGTTTCTTGCATAATCATTTTATTATGTTGAAATAAAAAATGTAGCTAAAATGCATTCTGGTAATAGAAACCCCAAATACATGAGACTCTATTTCTTCCATTGAATGCCAAAATCAATTATAGTTGTGTTTGTATGTTCCGCTGGTTTAAGAGCAAAAATTGCATGCAGATTTGAAAGCCCAATGAAAAATCAAAGTGAAAAATATCACACATTGAAAAATACAGGCACCTTGTTTCCTATGCAAGTCTGAAACTGAACATAAAAGGAAGTGTTGCTGATTGTCATATGAAAAAATGGACCCTGCTGTATTATCTCATAAAATACATTTTTCCAGTTTCCAAGAGGAACAGATTAAGACATTTGAACACCTCAGCTAGACTTCTTAGAGATTGGCTTGAAGTTACTGAACATATGGTGTTTTGGGTAAACAGAGAGCCACTAAAAAGATATTTGAAATCTTTTAGAATATACATGCCAATCAAATTCCCACTGGGATCTGACATTGTTGCATGGAGCTAGATCATGTAATCACTGCTAAACCAGATCTAAAAAAGGAAGCAACTAGCCAGAGCTAATTCTCTGAGTTCTGTCTATAGTCAAGGAGTTAAGGAGGTAAATTCATTGCACTTAATTTTGAAGCCTGTGTTGGAATTAAATGAATCTTCAGCTGCCTGAAGATTCTGATTATGATGGGAATTAGCTGGCTAGCCAAGGATATATGCTTGAACTCTGACATAAAGTGAGTTAGGTGAGATGAATCCTATCCCAAAGATGTTACATTCCTGCAGTATGGTCTGGGTGGAATTGTAGTCAAAGCAGCATTTTTGATGATTGACAGTTGTGACCGAGAGTGAACTGTGAAGAAAAATCTTCAGGACAAGTGGGAAAAACACAGGACAGGGAATGGATTCTGATGGTTTTCCAGGGAGCTGTGCTATTGAAGCATCTGAAAACTGCTGGAGAAGTTTGTGTGTTGGAACTGCCAGACAGCAATTAAGCCCAGCAGCACAGGCTGTTTGTTGTCAAGACTGAAGCATATGAGTTGAGCACACCCTGTTCTAGAGGGAGTTCATGGGCTGGCTGTTTTGCTTTTGTTGGAAAAAAATCCCAAGATGAAGAAAATACCCAGAGTTGTGCTTTCCTTTCTCCTTTGTGATTGTCTCTGAGCATTTGGCGGAACTGGGATTCCACTCAAAGGGAGTGGTTTAAGGGTAGGCTGATCTCTGCTACAAGGCTGTGTTGGCAGCAGTGGCTGACATTAGTCCTATTAAAGAGGTGTTCTCACCAGCTGCAGTGGCAGCAGATTTAGGCCTGTATTGAAGTTCACTGTTGACAGAAATTAGTACAACAATAATGGATGTTCTGTTTGTCTGGAGTGTTCAGGAAGACATGGTTTGGGGAGGAGGAAGAAACCCAAAATATTATCAATATTTAACATATCTTTCCCTTTACTCCCTTCAAACCTAGCTGTTTCTATCAGTGACCTACAAGCAGGAGTTCTTCAGATAGACGGATGAATGCTTGTGGGTTTTAAAACCTTGTCTTATCATCAGACTTACAAAAACCAAATTCTTGTATAAGAAAATACCTATGCTCTGCATCCATACGGGCACAGTGGCAATGTATTAAATTAGATTATTTTTCTATGCCTGCCTTTCAAGTTTTCAGAATTTGATGCATATCAGCACTTTGAAGAGGATTTATGAGAGAGGAAGAACATGACAAAAAAATAGTTGATATGTCTCAGATTATGAAGAGTGTCTATCTGCATAATATAAAATATTTTTTCTTTTTATTTATCACCTTCCTTGGAAACACAATAGTCCAATCAGGACTAATAGGTTTTTTTATATCATTGGTTTGGCAAGCTAACACATTGCCTAATTCCTTGTTTCTTTCTGGGATGACTGAATAAATGGCAAAATGCCAGTCTCAGAAGCAACCAATCTCGGCCAGTGTGTTAGACCCTCTCAACTGGACTTTGGACTAGAATATTTTGTGTTGCTGATGGATGATTTCTTAATAATAACTCATAGACAGATTTATTTCTGGCCTGTCTAGAATGTTTGACATTGTGAATAACTCATTGCAGCTGATATGCATTGAAGATCTTGTGAAGATGTAAGCAAATCATATGGATTGTATCCAGCTGCAGTGACTGAACTATAATGCATAACTACAACTCTTCTCCTCATACTCCTCTTTATACAAAGCCTGCAAAATGCTGTCCTCACTCCTGTCTTGGTACGAGCATGAAGAGAAAATTAACTGTCCCTTAGCGTGTATAAGCATCTGTCCTTTGCATTGAACTCGGAAAATATAAAACTTCTGACTATTCCTGTAACTAAGTCAGAAAAAAAAAAACAAACTTCTCTGAAAAGTTTCAGGCTTAAACCACACTCTGGCAAAATAAAAGGAGAGAGGAAAAGCTAACATTTGGAAGACCAGATAATACATAACATCATCAGTTGCCCAAGAAACTATTCCAAATGCCACGTACTCTTCAAATGGTGTCTTCACTTTTTTTCCTTAGACCGTGGATGATCAAGTAGGGGTGACTTCCAAAATGTTTCCTCCCTCCTCTTAGCAGACGTTCCATGGACAAGTAATATTTTGACAGTGTTCCAACACATCTTTAGCTCAGGTTATATTCTGCTTTCAAATTGAGAATCTGGTTTCCTTAATGTCAAACTACATTTTTAAGTTCCCTGGGTAAAGGCTGGCCATCACTATTATGCTCTGCTCACCTTCTTGGTTTTCCCTAAGAATGGGATTAAGAGGTAAATCAAGCTTTATAGGGTTTAAGGGGAGGAATCTTTCATTCCTTTGTAACCAAAATCTACCATAGCATCAAGCATTCATCCATGGGGAAGAATGAATTAGGAGACAAAATATTCAGATGTCCAACTCCTTGTTACATAATTGTTTCTTAGAGATCAGGCATATTGTAAATCATGTTGAACCTGATTTGAATCCACCTATACTTAACAATGATTAGCCTAAGAAGAGGCCAAAGTTGTTCTTAGCCAAGGTATAGAGGAAGAGAGACTATGGAACTGCAAATGTTGGCTGATAAGCAGATTTATGGTACAGATCATTTTATTTGGGCCACTATATTGCCCAGACTCTGGATGGCATCACTTTGTGTGCTTGTAAAGGCTTACTGTCCTGTGCTCGTCCTTCTCTTTCAGAACCAGGTGCTTAGCTGCATGCAGTTTATTGTCTTCAGAGAAAACTAGATAACAATATCTAGATAGGTCATAACAATGTACGTAACAGTATCTGGATAGAGCAAAATTGCCCAAATATCAACAAAATTCCTGTTGACTTCATCAGAACTGCACATGAAATTACAGCTTTATCCGATGGCTCACTCTTTTCCTGTTACTTCAGAACATTTCAGAAGATTATATACTCCAAGAAACTTTGTTTTATCTGTTGCTTAAATGCATTTTTCACAGTAAAGATCAGAAGATCATGTAAAGGTGTGGTTGTATTTTAAAATTATAATTTATTAGTGCTATCATTCATATTATATTTCCTTGCCATACCCTTATGATGTGAAGTGATGCTATCAAAGCATAACTGATTCAACTAAGCAAACATTTTGAATACATTTGGGTAATTTTAAAATCTAACTGTGTGGTTATACTGTGAATCCTATGTGAGTCTGAGATTGAAACCCTTGCCTGAGATTAATGAAAGGGGCATGCCTTCCTCCCTCTCTCTTGCCCCAGTTTTGGCCTCTGAAGTTTAGTTTTGAGTCTTGTATAAAAGAAAAATGTTGAAGAGCATGAAAAACCAATAAACTAGGTTATGTTAATTCTAAACTGTAATGGAATGAAAGCAAACAAGGGATGGTTCAAAATTGTGTTGATTTTGTGAATGGGTTTAACTGGAAGGTAGCTTATTATTTTGCCCTTCTGTCATGAATTTGCTGTAAAAAAAGAAGGGGTTTACTACGAGACTAAAATGAGATGTCCCTCATGTAGCAGTATAGCAGCTATATTTTTTCACTCTTGCATGATCTTTGCCCTACATTGTTCCTCTTGTTGCAACACAGATTTCCCAGGAGCAATGTGAGAAGTTTCCCTTCTCTTGCACAAAACCTAAGCCTTTTTTCAATAATCTTGAGGTTTTATCCAGTGATATATAAGGAATTATTTCTATTACCACCAAATCCTCGAAGAGAACCATTGTGAAAAACTGTTCAAAGCACAGGGTGAGCTTTTCAAAGGTATGTGCTTTTATAGGAAGTTGGATTCATATCATCTCGTGATGTGTCTTTGAAACTGTCCCCCATATGACTAAGACCATGTGTGAGACTCTGTGCCTAATTTGTGAGCAGTCATAATGATGGTACAGTAATAGGCATGCAACTGAGCCTGCGTTTTGTTCATAACTCCAAGTGCCTTTAGCTGAATTTTCAAAGAGGCTGAATCCTCACATCTCTTACTACTTCAGTGGAGCTGTAGGTGCTCCGGGACTGAAAATTGAGCTACTGACATACTGAAAATTAAAGCTGAGTATGAATGAGTCAATCAAATATCTACTGTTCATTTGTAAGTCAGACTTAGGAACTGAGTTTTTTGAGTTTAATGGAGGCTGCTCTCTTCATCTTTCAGAAGACTGTCAGTTCAAGAATTCCCTCTCTTTGCCACCTCCCACCCAAACTTTAGCCTTATATAAATGGCATATTCTATTCACAGGTCACTGCCCCATTTTATTTATTGGTTTGGGTATTTGGTAACTACAAAGCTTGGTTGATGTGCTAATTTTTCCTCTTCATACTGTAAGTCTACATGCAACACTTTTAATTTAGGGTTGTTTTTGGATGCTCTGTTGACTGAGCCATGATCAATCACATCCTCAGGCTGATATTCACTTTTAATACGAAGAGACAGAAATGAATAAAAGTTTGTATCACATATTGTGAATATTCATACATGTTCACACTTATGCATGTGTATAATTCTATTAATTTATTGGGCATACTGGTATTTTCATACTTGCAGAGGAAGGCATTCTCTTTATTATTTTTTTTTCTCCAGTTTTAACCTTTATAAATCATGTTACACTTAAAACATTATGATGTTGGATGAAAAAAAAGGGGCTTAAAAATCTACATTCTTTTTACTTGCCTTCTGGTTTTTAATCTTTTATCTTCAACTTGGAAATATTTTCAAAACTCCTCTCTTCAACAATGAAGGCTAAGAGCATCTGGGTTTTTATTTTAAAGGAAAAATGAAATCCTTACATAAACATATATTGAAGGAACTGAGCTTTAAAAAACCCCACCAAATCAAAAGACACAAAATAAAATTATGAGTCAGGCGTAGAGGAGCCTTAGAGAGAGCAACCTATAAACATAAAAGAATATAGTTTTATCAGTTCAAAGCTTAGAGGCACTGAAGTAAAGACTCTTGAAAAAGGTGAATTTTTGAGACAATGGAGCTCCAGAAGTCTCTACTCCTTGCAATGTTTAATTTAGACCCTCTATTGAGCAAGCCTGAGCTTCACTTGGCCAAGAACTTAATGTCTGGGTTCTTGCAGGCACTAAAGGGTTATTGACGCATAGGTGGAGGAATTTTGTGTTGCTTGGTTATATGTGTTGGAGTTTTCCGCTGCAATAGTTGTAGCTGTTTGCAACGCTGTCTGTAACCACCTCACTCCAGGGTGAATTTTCCTGCTCTGCCATTGCCTTTGATTGTGGTAAAGCACCCATCGACTGTGAAGAAAACAGCAGTGCTTAAGCGTAGTCAATTCAAGTATATTCAAAATACGTTATTTTTAGCATTATTGTTAATATGAAATGTTCCACCAACCAGCTGGAATTATGCAAATCCTAGCACATGTGTTCCTCACTAATCTGCACTCTTGGATGTACTCTTTACATTCATTTCATTTTATGAATGTCTTTCCAGCATACTTCCCTACAATAGGAGATTGAAAAGCCTGCAATTTTCTTCTTGCCCAATTCTCCCATTGGGTTTTGTTAATATTCGAAAAAATAAATTGATGTCTTTTTTTTTTTTTTATTTTTTTAGTCCAGATTGAGGAAAAAAATCAACCTGCCAGCCCAGATGAGTAGGGAGAAAAGGCTCACAAACTGCAAAATCTGAGTTCTTTAAGTGGTTCTTTGTTGACTCACTGTTTGCAGTGGAGACACAAATTAGGGCAGTCATGGAAGGAGCTCTGAAAGTTATAGAAGTTCTTCAATAATTTGACTTTGAGCCAAAAGGCTCATAGCCTCTGTCACTTTCACTGGTATTATCACCAAAATATCATGTGTTTTGGGACAATTTCTAGGTGGGAATGAAAGAAAGAAGTGATGAGTCTGTGGTGTTGGCCTGTTTTGCCTTTGCCATGTTTGTGGATCAGGAGGACATGGCCATGGCCATTCTCATCATCCCAGCATCCTTGCTGTAGAGATAATGCACAGCCTCTGTTAGTTACACATTTCTCCTTCCTGCCTGGGGCACTTGGCCTGTCTTGGGAAGACTGTGTGTGTGTCCTGCTCCTCATGTGCCTTTGCATCCCTGTTGATTTATGGAACAACCCTTCAATGCCTTCTGGTATTGTCACAAGCACAGCTGTGGGAAAAGTTGCCATGGGACAATGGCCCACCTGCTGCTGCAACAGTTATCAGTTCCTTGCATTCTAGCAGATTTCCTAGGGAGCTGGAGGATTTGTCCCAGAGGTGAGCAGCCTTGTTCCCTGGTTTGAATTCCCATGGTTAAATGATATTCTGAATCTCTGTTATATCTTCACCTTGTAATTTGTCTGTTTTAAAGCTTTCTTAGAAAACTCATTCGATTTAAAAAAACTTATTTACACCTCGAGTTCACCTTGTCTTCCTATAAAGGTCTTTTCAAACCTGGTAACGTCAATAATTTGTTGTGTCTCTGTGTTTTTGCTGAACTTGTGATTTCCAAATTGAATTGGTACAGGGTTTATTTGCTGCTGCTGTTTTAGTTTTCTGCAATGGAAGATAAAATACACAGCAAGACAGGATTTTTCAGGCTTTTTTCTGACTAAAATAATAAACCAGCTCCAATTGCTCCTAATCAAAAGCTGGTGATGCCTTTCATATTAGCCCTTCTGGGGTAGAAGTGATCCACCCTGTGTGCTTTCACCTCTGGGTCCTACACATAAATTCTGATGGATATTGGGATTTTCATTGCAAGATTCTTACCTTACCTGAGGTCATCTCTTTTGTTAGGCAAGAAGGGGCATTTAGAGTTGTCACTGTGCACAAGAGGTTTCTGACTTCTCTAACAAAAACAAACTTGCAGTTTTGGTGGCTTAGACACACAGTCTTTTGTGTTGACCTGGAGCTCCAAGTGATAGGGGTTTATTTTGTAATTGCTTCAGTCAGTCCTACTTCCCAACTACTAGTTATGCTACTTGTTTTTATCCATTTAGGACCTGATTCTGATCTGTGGTTACTAACACTGTTTCCTTAAACAAATAGAATCTTCACTAAGCTACTATTAAAAGAAGGCAAAAAAGAAGGGAAGATCACTCTGTTAACTAGTTTGAAAACTTCCCTAAAATTGACCTTTATTTTGCTAGTTCAATATTTATCAATCTTTTGTAAAAAATACATTATGTGTGGGCAGCTCAGTCTTGCCTAATTCAAATGAGATGTTTTGATTGAGACTTACTGATGAGTTGACCAGAGCACATTTGAATAATGATTTTAAGTATTCTGGCACTGGAACTATTTTCTATGGTGTAGTGGTAACCATAAATGGTAACCCCATAGGCTAGTAATATAATAGCATGATTTCTTTACAATCACAACTAATTTGTTTTTACTCATTCCTTCCATCCAGGAGTTTGCATTGTAAAACAATCTGTTCTCTTAATTTGATGTTCCTGGCTTCCTAATGTTTTGATAAAGTTCCAAAATATTCAAAATTATGGCTGTCCATGTGACCTGTTGCATACTGAATAGCTCTTGATTTAAGTGATGTTGTTTTGAATAGCTTTCAGACTTTCCTAGACCCAGAGTTTAACTAATTATATCACAATTAGGAGTATCATATGAACATAATTAAATGTACCAAACTCCAAATGAGTTGTGTGAAACAAAAAGTGTATCAGATGATTTCTGATCTGTGGGAACTTAAGCATTTCAAACATAGTAAAGTGAATGAAAGAATGGCAACTGAGTTTACATAGATTTCTAAAACACTTCTGTCTCCTTTAGGTCAGTCTTCTGCTTTGGATCCCTTCATCACCTTCTGTAGGAAAGAAGTAATTTTTTGCCTGTATCCATTTAATAGCTGGTACCGTGGAGTCCATGTCATTGATTAGAGCTTCTGTGTGGTATCGTTGTGCAAATGAGAAATACCTCACACAAAGCATGGACAAGATTTATTTGGAATAGCGTAAAACTGGCAGCAGTACCTCTTTGCTGGCATTGATGTAGTATTACATATCTTTTTTCACAAAGACACCTTCTGATTGCTGTTTTAAATAATTTTCATAGACAACCTAAAAGTCTGCAGGATGAATACTTTAGCATTAACTTTCCACTCAACTGATGTGGGATTTCTGTTTTTTCTGGATGCATTCCAGTGGTAGTGATTTCCTCTGTGGGGTTTATATTGTCCTTGTAGTAAGGTAAATGCTGAGTGGCCAAAAGCATACTCCTCTTAAAACAGGAATACAGCTCGTCCAGCATAAGGCAAAATTCAGCAAGATTCCTGCCTGGTATAATCTTTCTATATGGAGGAAATTCCTCCATGCAGGAAGAGCTTTTTTCATAAGAATCTGTCCTACAAAGTATAATATTTTTTTTTTATTGAATGGGTGAAATAGGGGCATAGCTCTTTCAGGGAACTTCCTAATTCAAGCACCTGAGTTGCCACAGGTTAATAATATATAATAAAAGAATATTTTCCATTGTCTTATTCCATCTGTACAATGTAAGCAGTCTTAAAAACAAGCAACACTTTAAAGAGTAAAGTGTCTCAAAAGGACTCTTTAGAAGACAGATTCAGCAAATCTGACAGTAGGACTTGAGGAGTGAGTTATGTTTCTTAAATGTATTTTTCTGATGGTGAGAGATTATCAGAAAGTGGGAGAGGTGGCTAAGAGTAAAATGACAAACAGAAAAAGACAGGAGGAAAGGAGTCTGAGGAGAAATTCTCTTTGAAACATCCCACATTTCACTTTGCATGGTGTGCACACATCCCTTTTCCTGATCCTGTTTGCAATGTCTGGATTGTGAAGCAGAGAAGACTTCCTAAGAAAGGAAGCAGTGGCTTCACCTTCACACACAGGCTGCAACCTACAGGATCTAAGGGGCTGAGTGATCTCTGCACCCCTCTGGCCTGCACACCTTCCCTTCAAGAACTGGCCCACGCTCCAGACCCAGGGCTTGTACTGACAGGGAGCTGGAGGGCACTGGGGGACTCAGGGCTCCAGGCCTCTCCACTGCCTGCAAACTTTTTAAGGACTTGCTCTTTTCCCACACCATTTTTGTTGCTGCTGTTGTACATAGCACAAGTATCAAAGGCTTTAGATGCCTTTAAAATGCAACTCAAATACTCTAAAAAAAGTCTGGTACAGTCGTGGGTTAGAATTTAAATCCATTTCAATAGAGAAGACTCTGGGCAATTACCAATTCGGTTTCAATACGAAGCAAATGGATGCTGAGACATTTAGAGGCAGTCAAGGAAAGCAATACCACTTTGCCATGGGGTCAAGTAGAAATAAAACTGTTTGCCTCTGTCTTAAGAAATGTTGGCAGATTTCAACAGCCCTAGGGAAGGAGTGGTAGACGATGGATGTATCAGAAAGAAACTTGTCTTAAGCAATAAGTTGGAACCCACCAAAAAGTGGTTGCCTAGTGATGGGTGCTTTGTGAGATCCAACAAAATTATGCTGGGAACTTTAGAACTGAATTGATGCAGTCTCCAAAGAGAGGAGGTTTTCAGTTGCAGGCAGCTTTTTACAATGTGTCTGTCTGTGACTGGACTAGTGTTCAGAGATGGACGGCCAACATCATAGCATCAGATACTCATCCAAATCCATGTAGCACCGGAAGAGCTGAATAACTTTGTTTTTAAGTGGAACTGCTTTTCTACAGAAGGTTGTCTCGACACTCATGTTTTTGATGGATCCCTGGTTCCTAGGATTTGTTATCATCCTTTACCTGTACAATTTATTCTGTCTTTTCATTGCCACAGCTGTGCTTGTTGGCGCTGGTTTTTATTTAGAAAGTGGGAAAATGGCAGGGTCCATGGCTCAACCCGCTCCTTCTGTTCCTTTATTCCCCCACGTGGAAGCAGAGACAAAATTAAATTGCAGAGCATCAGAATTGCTGAAGAGCAAAGTGCTAAGGCAAGATTATAATTGATACAGAACAAAGTTACCGTATGGTGGAGTGATGTTATGCCAAATATTTTTGCAGCCTTTCTAAAAGTGGGAGCATAACTTTGCAAACAACTAGGAAATGCCTACAAATTGCCTGATGTGATTTGCTTTTCTTCATTTAGCAATCTTTTAGGAGAACAGAATGGTTTTGCTCGATTTTAGCAGTTAATTTGATATAATGCAATTGATGTAAATCATGTAGTTAGCTTGATTTATGTAATTTGTACCAGCAAAAATTTGTTTATAAACCAAGCCCAAAGTGTCTTTCTTAACACGAAAAGTACTTTTCTGACAACTGCTGCTGTGAAGTAGAATACATATTGCCAGGCAAACAACATTTCAATTGTATTTTTGATTTCTTTATGGGTTGGGGTAGGGAAAAGACTTGAATTATTAATTACAGAACTGTGACATTTTGTGGTAATTTCTTAGCAGATTTGGGAATTTCATTTTCAGAAAAAAAAAGTTATTATGTTCAAAAGACATTTGGAGAAATAGAATGGTGTTTTCTCACTAATGTATTTCCAGTAAACATGAAGTTTTAATGATTTTCAGAGATCTGTAATTGTATGCTGACAGTTCCTCCGCTGAGGGAAGACCACTCTACTGAGGAACAATTGTCCCACATGTGGTGGATTCCGAATTCCTTTTGCAAGAGATTTTGTGGCTTTTGTGGTCATTTATTATGGCATTTAAAAATATCATGTACCAGTCTTAAGGCAGTGACATTCACCAGATAGTTCTCTCTCAGGATTCTCTTCCAGTGAATCTGAAGCAATTTCTCTGGGATCAATGACATTACACTGGTATAAAACTGCTGTAAGAGGAAAACCAGATTAGATGCATGCAGTTATTTTTACATTATACCTCTCTATTGTCATCAGCAAAGGCACACTATATATATATAAATGTTTTAAGTATTTGAAAAAGAATGGCTTTTTTTTTTTTTTCATCTGGAATGCTTTGAATAACACATCTAGTAGGTGTCTAAGAATCTCTGAAAACCAGTGCACAAATGAGCAGCTTAGGGTTCCTGCTCCCTACTGCATGTATATAGGTCTTCTGAGGGGCTCCAATTGCAACAACATGCAGTATGCTCCCAGTCACACCTCTCCTTTCCATATGCACAAAGCTGCCATATGTTTCTTCAGTTTCTCTGTCAGCTTAGCTTTGCTGTTCTTGTTCCTGTTAAATGCAGAGCCTGGAAGCTAGATGTGATATGCCTCTGGAGCAGGACAGAAGTAGTAAATATGACCCTCTGAGAGGGAAACTCATTATGTGAAAAGGCTGCCCAGTGGCATAAATCAGCCCCCGTAGAGTTTGGGAGGAGTGTTTCACATCCTTGAATCTCTGCCAATGCTAGTTAAACTGAGAGTCCGTTATAAGCATGATGCATACGTGCTCTTCCTAAAGAAATGTTTTAGGTGTTTTTACCCCAAGATTACTGTGTCCTTTCCCATTGAATAGACCAAATCCCTTTCCACTATATGGACAAATTGAGTAATTTGGTTTCTTGCATTCTTGAGACACTGTCTACTTGCTGTGCTGCCTCAGTGCCTTTCTCTGGGGAGCTGTCACAAAACTCCAGCTAATACAAGTTAGGAAAGCAAAGTTGCTGGCAGGGCTAGTTCCTAGGGTTGTTACTGTCCCCAGATTCTGACTCCATCCAAAATCCTGATGATGAAGTTCATTTGGCTAAGGGCAAACACACACTTTTTTATACATGACACAGGCATGATTACATTTTCCATTTGGTAAAGTCATAGTGTAGCTCCAAGTCCTCTAAAAATAGACATGATTCAAGTTGCAAACAAGATGGAAGGATTTCAAACGGCTCCATTACACATAGAGCAAGAATAGTGAAATTAATAGGAAAAAGCTGGTTAGGGGGACATGGGCTGCGCTCCCTTTTTCTAAGCAAGTGTGTAGTCATGAAACTGTGCAAATCAAGAGTTCCACTGCTGCAAGTAGAAAGAGTCTGATTTACTTAAAATGCAGGCTAATGCAGACTTTACCCTCCTGAAATGACAGAGCAAAGATACAATTTTTCTTAACTCACTGACCCATTTGTTTATCTGCTGAGTTGCCAAATATACATTTACAACAGATGCATAGTGTGTCTATCTACTGCATGCTTTTGCATATTTTCTTAGGAGAGACTGAGGCTATTTTAATTGCTAGTTTTGCACTCTCTGTCCTATTACCCAGAGCAGCCTCACTGACCTCTGCAAAAGGCAACGTACAATTTAATTGCAGTTATTACTTTTTAGGCTAGGAGCATGTGAATAGGGTGTTCTTCTTGTCTCTTGGTGCAAGGGTCCAATATGCCAAATAGCATTTAATGGATAAATAGGAACTGCATCTGTCAGGCCAGAATAGCAAAGCCTTTTAAAATGATGTCAACAGTAATTTCACAGGATGTAATACTGGGGGGGAGAGACATCACTCTTTGTGCAAAACTGCAGAGCAAGGCCTGAAGAAGAATTGGGAGTGGCAAGTCCCAGGCTCATTAAAAAGAAGAGATGTTCCTTAAAAGACTCCTGTTTTGTATGTTTGCATTTCTAGGCATTCTCTTTCATTGTTTCACTTCTCATAATGAACAATTGCTTTCTAATCTAAATTAATGCTCAGTTTAAAGCCATTACTTCTTGTCTTACTGCTACATGCCCTTGTAAAAAGTCCCTCTCCAGATCTCCTGTAGGCCTCCTGTAGGTACTGGAAGGTGCTCTAAGGTCTCCCATAGAGCATCCTCTTCTCCAGGCTGAAATGTAATCTTTCAGCATAGGGCTTTGGAAGTTTTAAAATTAACTGGACAGAGATCTGGAATTTTCAGGATGAGAGGACATAGCCTCAAGTTGTACCAGGGGAGATTCAGGTAGACATCAGAGGAATTTCTTCATGGAGAGTTGTTGAACAATGGCATGATGTGCTCAGGGTGGTGGTAGACATTTGCTATCCCTGTTCAAGAAACTACTGGATGTGGCACTTGGTCTAGTTGTGTGCCATGGTCTGGTTGACATGTTAGTGATCAGTCAAAGGTCAGACTAGATGATCTCAGATGTCTGTTGCAAACTTAATGATTCTGTGATTTTCCAAAGATCAAGAAGAAGGTTCCCTCCTCCTCTCACTGTCTCCGGTGTGTTGGTCTGCATTGCTATTGTCATCTCTCTTTAGGAACTGCAGATCCTAGTGAGAGAAATTATTTGCTTAAAGTAAAATGCACCTTAGGTAAAGAGTAGCTTGTAAAATAGCATATTTATATAGATGTAATCATGTTTCAACAGAAACATTATGCTTTCTGCAGAATAATTGTTTTAAAATCGGATATGTATTTCTATAGTACCAAATATTTGAGTTTTCAGAAAGGTAAAGTCCTATGCTAAGATTTTGATACATCAAAATAATATTCATAGATGCTGCTGTTCATAAGCATTCAAGTATAATCACTGTGCTTTTAGAGGTGTTATGTATGTTAATTTCTTCACTCAGTTCACATCAAAGTAGTTTTGGTGTTGAAAGAAAGCAACAAGAAAAGCAAAAATGTAAATATTCCAATTTAGATATCTGTTATTTATTTCCTCACTGATGCACATGAATAAAAACTATATGAACAGAAAAAGAAAAAAAAACATGCCTGAAAACATAGAACAGTGTTCTGCAGCGCATACAAGGTTTCTCATTGGAACTTAAATGAGGTTTATTGGTTTGTGGTTTGTGCCAAAGCTCAGGTTATGACCAAGCCTGACTCCTTGCTGTTCCTGTGGCCCAGCAGTGCCTCACTCTGCCTGTGTAATTATCCATTTTTTTTTCTATCTTACTCATGTTTGTGGCAACTTGGCTCCTGAGAGCCTCTGCTCTACCTGGAGTACAATGCCTTGTTCTTTCAGTCTCACCTGCTTGCACAGAGCGTCTCTTGAGCGCAGCTGACACAACAGACAACATCAGACACCCCAACAAACTTGTAAGACACAGACTGGTGTCAAACTAATCAATTTGCTCAGAGGATAGACCTAGGTGTCAGTTGGTTGAGCACAAGGACACCAGCTGGTGAGTGTTAGTGTGGGCAGTCGCACCAGTTTGAACTGGACTTAAATCAATGCCAAAAGTTTGGTGGTTTGCAGGGTTCATTTCTTCATTCTCAAAGAAACTGCAGGAAAGCACAGTCTCTGCTCTGCTGCCACAGAGCCTTTGGAGTTTGAATTGTTTGTTGACTTACAGGGACATTGCAAAATCCAGATTAAAATAAACACCACGTGTTGCTCCATTTGATCTTGTCATTTCCTGTTGCTAGCAGTAGATAATGATGGGATAATTTGTTGCTATGTTCAAACTCTGCAGTCTTGTGAATTCTCCTAATCTAGTTTAACCCATAGGTCGTTCATGGGAAAAGAACAAGAAATTTTCCAATCACTCTCTCATTTCTCTTTTAAAGAATGTTGAACCTGGTTCTGTGCTTGAAAGCAATTAGTATTGAGACTGCTAAGAATAAATTGCTGATACCCTAGAATCCTCTTAATTGCTATGCTGATCAATGACACGCCTGCTTAATTGGGATGATTGGCAGGCAACTAATCCTGTGCAATGCATTTCAATTACTCTAAACAATATATTAATGGCCTACCTCTGTTTAAATGGCACATCTCCTGTTGTCTTCTGCTACTGTAAGCTTTTCATAAGAGCTAGGAGAGAAAGATGGAAGCTTGAGAGGAGACATGTCCTACTTATGCACCCCCTTGCTTTCTAGCTGTTG
Organism: Toxostoma redivivum; assembly: GCA_013397375.1. Lineage (NCBI taxonomy): Eukaryota > Metazoa > Chordata > Aves > Passeriformes > Mimidae > Toxostoma > Toxostoma redivivum. Next base: position 393,453 of record VXBI01006788.1, read on the forward strand.
TTCTCCCACTTCTACATCACTCAATTTTATCCCAAATATTTAATATAAAATTTTTGTGTGTACTTTAAACATTATTCACAAACTACAGTGAAAAATTTTCCCTTGTCTCTGATACCCAGAAGAACCACTTAATTAGTTGTTTTCTGTTTACACTGGGTTCTTTGTGCTAACCAGGGTGTGCTGTTACATGTAGCTTCTCACTTTGTTTTCTAATGGTATAAAAATGTGTAATTGGAAAGCCAAGGTCTTAACTATTAGAAAAGAATGCTAATCAAGTATATTAATGTTCTCTTGTTATTAGGGGAGCTCATTTAAAAAATGTCAGTGTTTTAATGATGAAAGAGAAAGTTGTCTAAAAAAAAAAGTAAAAATGAATTTCATTTTAATTAGCTCTAATTAGAAGATTAATAGATTTTAAGGACTGAAGGAGTCATTGTGATCTTTAGGGCTTGCTCCACAGGACACAGTGACATAAAAGAAACCAGATCCAGCCTCTGATGGTACATCAGTGTGCATGCAGCAGGTATCTGCTGCTTCCTGGTCATCTAGACCTTCTGTCAAGAAGAAGGATGTGATTTTCACCTCTTAAGTAAGATATCCAAACCAGTTGAAACTGACTGCATCCTAAAGATATCTAGACTAAAAAGAGCCATAGACTAAAAAGGGGATTGAGAATGATTAGGTCAATATGGTAGATACCCAGCTATAGATTAGATTAATCCCACTGTGTGTCATACATTTCACAAATAGTGAAATAAGGAGTGCTTCAACAGCCTCTGCCATAGCTTGAAGGTGTCTGAAGTTACTTAGAGAGTATTTTGTCCCTGAGACTCCCCATGCTGCTCTTCTCTCAAGTGCAAGTGGCCAGGGCTGCTTTTGTCTGATCAAAAATTTTCATACCAAGACTGTGGAAAGCCGTCAGTGAAGGAAAGCCCCCTGACTGTGCAGGTCTCATGCCTGCTGCTGCAGGTCCTTTGATGGGAAGCTGAGTGACTTGGTGATATGGGAGTACATGCTGGTAGCTCCTCTGCTTGTGTAAACAGGATCTGGGATGGATATGGCTCACATTTATTCAGGTAAGATGCAGCTCCTTGGCTTTTACTTTGCATCTAAGACATGTGCTCCTGAAACTCTTGTTGGTTACCACCCTGTAGGTTTGCTGACTTCCCCCTGACACAGGCTGGTACAACCAGGTCCTTCACAGAATCATAAAATAGTTTGGGTTGGAAGGGACCTTTCAAGATCAACTCATCCAAATCACCTACAATGACCAGGGACATCTTCAACTACATCAGGTTGCTCAGAGTCCTGCCCAACCTGACCTTGAATGTTTCCAGGGATGAGGCATCTACTATACCTCTGGGAAAATTCTTCCCTATATCTAGTTCACCAAGAGGCAGATATGGCCATCATCTTTTTAACTCCCTGGAGGAAGAAAGGAAGCTATTTTCCATACAAATACACAAAGATCAGGAACAATTTAATTTTTTTTCAGTAGGAAAAATGAAGTCTCTTGCTGTCCCAGTCTGGGCTCATTCAAACCTTAGTGCCCTGCATCCAAAAAGACTTCCTTAACTTCAAGGCTGTAGTAATTAAAAATTCATCCCTGCTTTTCTTATTCTCTAGTGTTACAAATCCTGAACCACACAGTAGTTGTGTTTATGTGAGAGAGGAAAGGTATCTTACAGTTTCCCCTGCCAACCCTCCAGCTCAGCAGGGAAACCTCTCTCTGGTTCTCACCGTTCTCAGTTCACAGGAAGGACAGTGTCAGTGTCGCATCCCTCTTCACAATGTTGCTTGTTCTAGATGTATGGGGGTATGGATTCTTTTGGACTGCCTCTTCGAAGTGTTGTCCTGGTTCCAGCTAGGACAGGGTTGATTTTTGCAGTAGTCAGGAGGGGGCATGGATGGGACCTGGAGATTATTCTATGTCACCTCATGTCCCTGCTGGGGATGGGGGAAGGGCCCTCTTCCAGCTCACTGTAGCATGGCAGAGGAAGAAGCTGGGTTTTTTGCCTCTTTCTTTTACCCTCTGCCATTAGTATTCTTGCTGCAACTGTTTGTTTTCTTATCTCACTGCTGTTTCCAGTAAATTTTTCTTATCTCAACCTGTGATCATCAACTTTTGTGCCTCCAGTTCTCCTGTCTATCCTGCTGAGGGAGAGAGGAGGGAGTAAGCAGCAAATGGTTTGGAGACTCTCAGTGGGAGCACTAAACTGGAGAGTACCATTCCTAAATCATGACGTGTGTATTTATTCACATGAACAGAGATCCGAGACATAAATCTCGTGTTTGGATTCAGCCTGGCAGAAGGAAGGGACATCAGGTTTAGGACTGAAAAATCTTCACAGGAAATTTTCATGTCTTCAGGTTTTTTTGTTCTCAACCTCAGTTTAATACTCCATCATTATTCTTGATAAACTAATAGCTAAATTATCTGTGCCACACTTCCAGGTTTCACTTACCTGACTCTGTCTTTTCTGTAGAGCAAGCAATTTAACATAACCTAATTTGACCCAATTAAATTCTGCATTTAGAAATCTTTATCCTGCCTATTTACTGATGTATTGTGTTAAGTACATAAAACAGTGATCAAGTGACTATTTAGCTTTGCTTTGTTAAGTCACAGATCACATAGCTTACATCTTCAGCTTTACAGTAGCAGATAATAGCTCTGGTATATATTATTAATAAATAAAATATTTTAAAATTGCAAATAGAAAAAAATTGGATGTTTCTTTATTAGGGATGTTAATTTCTATGCATCCCTTCCATAAACATTTTATATACTTATGTGTTTCTGTTTATTCTCTTACTGATGCCTTTCTTGAGATGTGTTATAGTGTAATTTGTGATGAACAGGCAAATGCATTGTTTTCACAGCACTTACACATGTGTAAAATAAGATTTTATTTTGCTATAGATTAAATCTCTGGAAAATTGTAAAGATAGACTTTAAGATATCTACCTTTGCTACACAGCTTTGCAGCCCCCAATCTTATTATTGTCTTCATATGTATAATCACTACCCCAGGGACAAGCTTCCTTCCAACTAAGAGAGTGTAGTTGCTGAATCTGTATTTTTAAAGAAATCTTTCTTTTCCTGACAGTTACTCCAGAGTAACTGGAGAGAAAAGAAAAAGAAAGAGAAAAGGACAAGTGTTTTCTCAGATGTTGATTTGGTGACAAGGGCAGGAGACTGAGGAGGTTGGAGTATTAATGTGCTCTTTTAGGGGAACAGAGGAGAAAAGGGAATAGTGATAGGTAAGATGAATTAAAAAACCCAAAAACAGACCAGAGGATATTGTGTAGATGTGTAGAAGATAGGACAAAAGGAACAGGGGTGAAGATGAGTTTGCTGTGACACTGCAGGGAATTGAGCAGTGAGAGCCAGTGGTGGTTTGCTTGGGATAAGCACTGGGACAAAATGAGGGCTAGGATCCAGGAATAGTCAGGACTTCGTGGGGTGTTAGGGCAGGACATGGCAGGCAGGGCCCATCCCACCAGCCCTGTCAGGAGCAGGGCAGCTGGGAGACAGTGGGAGCAGTTCCTGCCCTGGTTATTGGGCTGCTCTCTGGGCACAGGGAAGGTACAAGGCTGAGACAGGATGGGCCATTCCCTGGGGTGTACATGCCACACCCATAGGACAGCAGAGTGATCTGTGTGAAAATGAGTCTGTCTGCCTGCCCGTCCTGGTGAGCATGACAGCAGGGAAGGTGCAGCATGAACATCGGAAAAAGCTGTGTTCCATCAGGGAATGGGTGGGAACTGCAGAGCAGGCTGCTCCTGATGGAGCACATTGGCCACTGCTGGGACAGAAGGACACTGAGACAAATTTCTATGCCATAGAGGAGTAGGGAGGTTAGCCACCAAGATTTTTGATTCAACTTTTGTTCTCTGTGATGTTGCAGTCACAAAAGCAGCCATTTCTTTTGCTTGAACTGCTTCTCTGTATGCACAGCACTAGGTTGCGTGGGCTGGGTATGAGTCGTGAGTGTAAGCCACCAGGATTGGAATTTATGTGCAACAGAAGATGGTCCTAATAGGAAAGACAAGTGAAGGTGTGTGGGGAGAAGGAATGGGGACCTGTGGACTCCTTGCATATATGTGTGTATTCATCATGTCTACCTAGTGCACAGGGAGGGCAATCTCAAGCCATGTCTTTCAAAATTCTCTCTGAGGAATGGGACAGCACTTCAAGCAGACTTTTGATGGCTGTCTTCATGAATAATGCTAATTGCGTCATAATACAAAAAGTTTAAAACTTTAGCTTTTGTACAGTGTGAAATGGATGAACAGTGCATCAGAAACATCTGTCAGGTTATAGAATAAAGGCTTAATTAGCATTTTTGTGTGGTGCAGAATAATTCATGCTGGGACATCAAAATTTGTCTTCACAAATGTATGGGGAAAAACACATTTTTTGGTCTTTCTTGTTATTCTCAGGCTGGAGGGAGGGAGAAAACAGAATTGTACCGTGTTAGCATCAGTGAAAGTCTGCAGGGTGTAATGCAGTCGTATGTGCATCTTCAAAGTGCTTTAGAAATAGGAATTAACACATTGATGTTGCACTCAGATTCTGTGGCAAGGATAATGCTGAAGTCCTATCCAAAGTTCAAGGGTGTGATTTAGAAAAGCACTTAAATGACTTTGTAGCACAAATTCAATTCAGTGGCACTTAGGATTCTGTTGCCTAAACTCTATGTTGAGTTGGCACTAAAATAAAGATAACAACAGAAAAAAGGAAGAGAAAAGACCTCTCTGAATGATCTGAATTGTGGAAGATCTGTCACACTGTCACATTGCAAATTCCATGTGGTTTAGTTATTACAGAACTGCATGGATGGCTATAGAGAAAGTAGCTGCCTATTCAGTCTGGCAAATGAAGTGTATTGCCAAAGACAATAGTTGGAAGGAGCAACTATCAGTAGGAGGAGGATCTCGAGCAATTCAGAACAGAAGTCAGTGTAGGTATTTATTCTCCCAGTCTGCTTTTAGCTCTTTCAGCCATCTCTGACTCAGTCTGCTGGAGCTGACTGACTGCCTCCTTTCATTGACTAGGCAGGGAACTTCAGCCCTTCGCTTGGATCTGTTGGATCATTCCTAAGCTAGATACCTAACTTGTGCATGCATATACGATGTGAAAACCCGCCAGGATGTATATTTTTATCAGCAAGGCTATGTTACAAAACTGGAACAAATAGATGGAAATCCCTAAATGAATGTTGGATACTTGAAAAAACCCAACTCTTCCAGAAACCATTAGCTTTATTAAAGAATCCCTGAGTGAAATACTATGGCTCATGTCGTGCAATTATTAGAGTCACATTAGAAGGACAGAATGATCCCTTTGGCCTTAAAATGAATATTAAAATAATTTAGGGTTGCTCTCAGGTCTCCTATACTCCTTATGTTACATGCTGGGCCATAGGGTTTAAGGAGCAGAATGCAGCACATTCATGCTGTGTCTTGTCTCCACTGCGGCAGAGAAGGTTAAGAAAATATAAATAATCAAGGATTTATTAACCCCTTGGTCTCAGTTTTATTTTTCCTCCCCTTTATGTACTGTAGACACACACAACATTTTAATTGAATCAATTATAAGTATGATGGGCTAGTTAATAGGATTTATATGTTTTGTATATACTTCATAAATTCTGAAGCACTATAATGCATTAGAGTTATGGATAAACTATATGAAGTAGCTGGTGAATTAAATAATAGGAAGAATAATAGGAAAACTGTAATTGAAAAACCTATAAAGTCCATTAATGTATGCCCTTCCTTTGTTAATTTGTAATAATAATGTAGTGGCTAAATCAATCAAGGATATTACAACAATAGCTGACTTAAAATGCTCCCTTCTAAAGAGATTTTTTGCAATTTTATTCTAATTCCACATACTGAGTGAATTAAGGATGGAGTCAGTCAGATATTGCTCTGTGTTACACCAAACTGATTTTGAGTGGAGCCATATTAGTGTAATTGATAGCAGAATTTGGCCCTAAACTCTCACTTCCCATGCAAGGAAGGAGAAGAGAGAGACATTCCCCAGATGTGCCCATAATTTTTTAAATTTGAGACTTGCGCAGAATGAAAGCCTGAGCCCAAGTACCTCTGTACCCACAGCAGCATCCATAATGCATAAGCTATTAAGTGTTGTGAAGAGTGCTCTGCTTGTTGGATAGCTGCAGAATAACATGGCTAACAGATGTTGCGCTTCTAAAGCAGTTGAACTCCTGAGTGTGTTTTTATCTTCTGATCTGTAGCGTACTGTGGCTCCCTCACTGGTGCGTGCACAAGGCAGACAGATTAGCGTTAATTAGAAATAGGCTTTGCTCATTTTTTGTTGCCAGTTTCAGTTTTTGGGAAAGAAAATGTTTCTCTCCTTTGCAATTTAAAATAAAGGCATTTTAGGGTGTACATGCAGGGGGAGGGGGATTAGGCATTAATTAGTGATGCTTATGCTTAAATTGGCTAGTCCAGGTCTGGGAGTCAACTGTTGAAGTCCCAAAGTGGATGAAGGCTGGCGGGGAGGATGGGGAGGGCAGGCCAGGCTTGATGCTGACTTCAGTGCAGGAGTCCCAAGAGGGAAGCCAGAAGAGCCAAGGAGACGTGCCATTTTGCAGCATGGCTTCGTGAGGAGAAGCATTAGCTGATTATTCCTTCTAGGACATTGCTGAGCTTTATTAAAGCATTTTGCATTGCTGCTTATAATGAGAAAGGAAAGGGAGCTGTCTCCACCTTCTGACCCCCTCCCTCCAGCACCAATGCAAGGGAGGATTTATTGCTTCATTAGCAGCATGATCACGCTTCAAAATGAGTATTAAAGTATTGGCTTACTGAGTTATTTAGGGAATGAGTCTTCCCCCAGCTATTCCTCTCTCCCACTGCCATTGCATCCCCACTTTTTTTCATGTGCCTTTGCCATTTACCCATCACGATCAAAATTTCGCTGTTTCCCTTTCAGTAGTGATAGCACACTAGCAATAGAACAAATATTTTTGGGTTGACAGAATGTTGCAGAATTGTAATGTGGGCTGGGTAAATTGAAATCAAAGCAAAACCAGATTCCACTCATTCTTTAGATTCTCAGGCAGACTGAGACATCTTTTGCAGTTCATTGATCTTTTAGCATGGGCTTAGAGATCATTCCCAGACAAGGGGTGTAAGTTTCCAGATGGTGAAGGCTATGCTCTCTACTCTAGTTGGTTTTTTTGTTTTGTTTTTTGTTTTGTTTTTTTTTGTTTTGTTTTTTTTTGTTTTTTTTTTTCATCTCCACAACTCTGTATTTCCAGTTGTGAGAATATGGCAGGGCTCCACAGTGCCTGCATTTACCTATACTCCTTTTTAATGACCCCTATACCGTGGTATTTTATCAAATGTCATAGTTCACTCTATCTAATGTCTTCCTGAATATATCAGTGATAGAGAATAACTCCTGCTTCTGCAAAACAGTTATTGTGGTAGGCCTGTGAGTGTTGCTTTCTTCTCTCATTAATTTCAATTATGTTCTGTTAGAGTTCCACAACAGCTGTCCAGCAGTGAGGCCCTGTAGGCCACCCTGCCTTGGCACTTCTAATTGTGGTTATGTTTAGAAAAGTGGATTCTTATTCAGCCTGTCTGTTGCCTGTGTGCTTTGAGTCATACTTGCTTACTTTACTGACACAAACACATTTTTATTACCACTACCATCACAGTGCCAATATACCTCCAAGCTTCAGGATGACCTGTAGACTTCTCTGTCTCATGTAGCCTCAACAACATTGTCAGCAATGCTTTAATTGTAGATGATATTTTGGCCCTGGTGCTTGGAACAGATGCAGCTTGGCCTCCATCCACAGAAAATTGTGACAGTGTATTTTTTTCTTTATCTGTTAGGAGGCAATTCACTACTTGATACTTGTTGGTTTTGTCACAAGTGATCAGTCTTTGATACTAGCAGAGCAGCAGACAGAGAAGTGAGGGTTCAAGTCACTTCTTTGGTGAACCTCAAGGGTGTTCAGCAGATGCACATACTCATTCTCTGAAGTCTCTTCAGAGGCAACATCCTTGTCGGATTTGCTGCATTTGTATGAACCAGATATTCTGAGCTGCCTACCTGTTTCCCTGTTCTTTTTCCCTTGGACTTGTAAGACTGCTCTGCACGCAGAATTTTACTATCAAAGGGTATGATGCTGTTTTGGCTCTGTAGTTGATATTTCTTTTGGCTGTGTAGTAATGAATGGATCTATTTTTAACTTTCAGCCAGGCTAATTTGACAGTGCTATTGCAGTTTAACAAATTAACACTTTAATTTGTAATTCCTACCATCTCTTAGGGGAGGCGTTGTACTGAAGGGTAATGTAGTTACAGTGGCAGCAGGCACCACTGTCACTGGCAGCAAGATTTCCTGGCTCCTTGTAATTTTGAAATGGTGAAAGCATCAGTACTGACATGTTTTTCAGGTATGGGGACACCTGCATTACAAGCACTCATGCCAGGAGACTTCCTTGCTATGGAGGAAGGAATAACCAGGGCAGTGTGGAACTTTTCTGCTGCTAATACTCGTACTGAAGATGAGTACTGTTCCTGTCTCTATTTCAGTCTTTCACCACAGGTGACACTGTGGCTGCCTTTCTCTTTGATTTTTAGGACTTCCTTTATGCACTCAAGTCTCCACACTTAGTTATGCCAAAGATCCTTTGATATCCCTGAAGCAAAGGGATGTGGCACAATGTGTGTGCACACTTCTAAACTCTCTTGCCCCTCAAAACCTGGGGACGGAAGTCAAGCATCCTGTGGGAAACATAGGGCTAGGCACTAACTACCATGGGACTTTAGTATTTTAGCAGCAAGATGTGGTCCTTGAGGCCAAATAATATGCTTATCTCTGCATCTGGTATATATCAACACCACCCTTGCTCCGAACATTAAACAGAAATCTTAGGGGCCAACGCAGCTGATGCCAGTGGTCTTTATTGTGTTCCTTCATTGAGTCTTGATGATGTCTTTCTGACATGTGTCCCCATTTCTTGTCCATGGTTTTGTGTCTCTTGGTTCAGTGCTTTTCAGAAGGTCCACAAAGTCCTCTAAAACTTGTGTATACGAGTAGAAAATCCAAGAGTGAGTTTTTCCTTTCCTCTTGTCCCTCTCATCCTTTTCCCCAGCAAAGCTGTCTCCAAGGGGAAGGCATCCAAATCCCTCTGTATTCTCTTGAGAAATGGTGAAAAGATCTGATGGGACATGTTGGAAAGTCCTGGTCTGGTGGTCATGGGACAGGGGTGTTGAGGCCTGTTTCATGTAGGTACACATTAAATTAAGCTTGTAGGTGTTCCCTGATGTTTTGTTTGCTCCAGGGGGACAGACACAGGCAGGGCCTTGGCAAGATGGTGGTCCATAGGCTCCGTTTTCTCACCCTCTCATCACTTTTTTAATGTCAAAACTGTGAAAGTTGGTGGGTTTGGGTCTGGCATGGTTTGCAGTGGGACAGCAGATGAGCTCAGCCTGGGCTAAGGACTGGGAGGTTCCGTGGGAGCCTGTAGGATGCATATAATCAAAACACATGTGATTATCATGCAATCCTATTTTTTGTTGTTTCTGTGGTTGAGAACACTTGGCTTTGATTTAGCTAGGCCCCAAGCACAAGCTGATCATTAATAATCAGGAAACTCTTCTACTCTTTGTGTTTAGTTAAAAGGAAATTTTTTCACTATTCACCACATAACCACATCCTTTAGCGTCACAATTTTATTTTCTGGCTATCCAAAACTTTGAGAGGTTAATACCTCAGAGCTTAGGCATTGGATGGGATAAATAGTCCATTTTTAGTGTCAATGGTTGTCATAGATACTCATAATTAATATTTAGTGTCTAGAACAGACCTCAAAATAACTTGAACATAAAAGGATGCTGTGAGATTTTGGCAAATCAGAAAGTAAGTACCTGTTGCAGGAATGAAAACAAATCAATTTCAACACATTGTCACTGACAATGTTTATTTTATTGTCTTTGTTCCATAAACTTGTTTCATGGATTTTCAGTTTCTGACATTTTTTCCTCACAGTGTAAATGGTATGCTGGGATTAAGGCATTAACTCTAAGACAAGGCTTTCCAGTTTCTACATTACCTCACTTGACAGTTACTATACATTAGGTTTCACATTACAGCTCTTTAATTTCCACAGTCTCCTAACTTGATCCTCTTACAGAAAAGGGTTTTCCAGAGTGTTACAGCTACATCCAGTTCCGCTTCAGTTTCTGCCTTTAACAAACATTTGACAAACTAAGGCATAAACGGTACAGAAAGTAGCACTTGTTAAAGGCAATCACAGCCATGTCCTTGGAACACATTAAATACCAGTTTATTTTGTAGTTTGCTAGTTCTTAGGTTGAAAAATGTTGGATCTCAGGAATCTGGAGTTTTTGAGCTTTCTATGCTTCCAGGCACAGGCTCCCTGGAAAACACTGCTGTGGCCCTGAAACCTAGGAGAAAACTTGTAAATATGAATAGTGAGTTAGAAATCACAAATGTATAGTGGGTTAGATGTGTGTATTTTNAAAAATGTTTCAGAAGTGTGTTAGAGTACTAATCTGTCAGCATGTGGTAGATTTTGTCTGACCTTTGACAAATTACAATTTTGGATATGTAAATTTCTTTTCATTGGCACTCTATGGTAAGGATCGTGATTTCTTAAATTTTTCTAGGGAAGCATACCTGAGATGCTTTATTTCTCACTGGATAAAGCAGAACTCAAGAGTTTTTATAGGGTCTTTAAGCGGTTTGTGAAGTTTTGTGTTGGCCAGAGACCAATGGCAAACCTTTGTTTTGGTATGAGGTGAATTTCAACTGTTTCACAGCAGTTGGGGTTTGCACAGCCCAATGCCTTTCCCTCAATATCTTTCCTCTCTTATGTCCAGGTGAGAAGATGACATAGTTATCAGCAATATCTCCTGGTAAGAGGCTCTTTAAGCAATATAAAACTTTATTATTTCCAAGAGCTCTGATAGGAAAAGCAAGAAATAGGAGTGCTGTTCTTGGTGAAGGGTTTTGATTTTCCTTCCTAAGCATTCAGCAGGACCTCTGACTCTGGATTTGCTGCTTAGTTAACATCCATGTTAACCCCATTTGGAAAACTATCCTTGATTCTCCAGAAAGAAAACTGTATAATCAGATCAGTCTTTTCATTAATATGAAACTACTCTCTTTTTGTAAAATTCAGCAAACTGCAATCCAGTAATGCACTTCTATAGACAGAGAAATTTATGTTCTCCTTTTTCTTCCTTACTTTTAAGTAGCCTTAAGAGTATAGATTAAGTTTTTTTTTTAAATGTAGAAACAATCCACAATAATAATAAATGGTTCTCGAATTTTTGTGCCCTTTCCTGAGTTGTTCCCTGAGCACTACAATGTAAGTTCATTTGCTTCTATCAATTACTTCTTTTTGCTTGTACTGTCAGATTAATTCTGAAATATTTCCATTGTAGGAGGTATTTAAACCTTCCTTCTTTAGATCCATACCAGATAGTCAGGGCAATTTGATTAAAATGGGAGGTTGGCTTTTGATTCATGTTTCTTCTTTTTATGATGAGGGAAGAAAGTTCAGGTCATCTTTCAACCACACATAATGCTAGTCAAAAAACAATATGATAATCCTGACTTCAGTGGTCTTCATGTCAGCAGGAACTTAATTCTCTTTAACTATATGTAATTTCTATTTAAAATATGAATTAAAACAGTGCAATTAAAAAAAAATTACACCTGTTCACACAAAATGTAGAGACAATTATGCTGAAGAGTCTGTAGAGACATAAATCTTCTGCCAGTATAGCAGAAATAAAATGTGTCCATAGTTCCCATTAAGAAAAAAGAATGAAAAGTGAGACAACAAAATGGGCAGAGGACATAGCACTGTTTTGATGTGAGAATTTTAGAAGGTACTTAAAAATTCTAGTTGGGTCATCAGCATAGCAGCCAAGCATTTTTTGTCCTGAAAAATGTAGATTAAGGCATGGTCAAAGGTGGATTGCTTCTTTCTAAGCACTCAGGAAGCAGAGCTGGACAGCACTGCAGGGAGTTCTGCATGCAGAAATGGTCAGAAGGCAAACAAAAGACTTGCTTCAGTAGCTTTCTTACTGTTCCTGGAACTTGGATGTTTTTTTCTCAAACTGGATTGAAACTTTCAGGGTTTACATTTTCGTGAAACTGAAGTTGTTTTAAAGGACAATCAGTTCCTGCAGGTAATAACTAGACTGATTCTTTTAATCTTCCTTTATTTTCTTCAACATATAAAGAAAGCAAGTAATAGATACCTGAAAATATAACTGACTTCTGCCTCTGAATTGCTGTGCATTTAAAAAATGATTTCTTTTTTATTAATTTTAATTGTGCATGGTTCTATATAACCAAGACATATGACAGTAATAGGAAAGACAAGTCAGGTTTTCAGAATTATATTTATATATTCATTTTAGTTATAGTGCAATGCAGAAGAGGACTGCTGGGATGATGTTTCTCTTTGGTTTCTGTTTGGGTAAGATCTGCTGGCTTAAAAATATAAGTTGAACGTCTGCCTTCAGAGAAAGGGCCAGAAGACTGTTGAGGTTGTTGGAGTGCAGTATCAAATGTTGTCAGATGAAGGGATATTTTCCTAATTTCCATCTATTGACACAAAGAGAATGACCAAAGCAGTGTGGCCAGTAGGGCAAGGCAGGGGGTTCTGCCCCTCTACTCCACTTTCCTGAGCACTGCATCCAGCTCTGGGGCTCCCAGCACGAGAAGAATGGGGACCTGCTGGGGTGAATCCAGCGGAGGCCCACCAAGGTGGTCTGAGGAAGATGGACTATCCTAGTGCATCCTAGGAAGATGGACTGAGGGAGCTGGGGTTGTCCAGCCTAGAGAAGAGGAGGCTTTGAAGGGACCTTAGAGAAACTTTTGGTACCTTAAGGGGCCTGGAGAGAGATTTTTAACAAGGACATGTGGTGATAGGCTGAGGGGAAATGGCTTTAAACTGAGAGAGGGTAAGTTTAGATTAAATATTAGGAAGAAATTCTTTACTGTGAAGGTGGTGAGGCTTGAAACAGGTTGCCCAGATAAGCTGTGGATGCCCATCCATAGAAGTGTTCAAGGTCAGGTTGGATGGGGCTTTGAGCAACCTGGGCTAGTGGAAGGTGTCCCTGCCCATGAGAGGAGGGTTGGAACCAGGTAATATTTAAGGTCCCTTCCAACTCAAACCATACCATGAAGCTATGATCTTATGACACTGGAGTAGTTACCTGAATAGGGTTTCTTGTATTTCCCATTTTCAGGATTTTTGGAGAATATTTCAGTGCTATAAGAGTGACTGACCCTACACTGCCAGTGCAGCATGGCAAGTGTTTGTGCCTGCCCATGTTCAGCAAAGCAGTTAAGTGCATTCTTAAATTAAAATACATGAGTAAAGTTAAGTATGGGCTTCACTGCTTTAAAAAAGTTATGGGTGCCTCAATGTTGGCCAGTAAAGACTAGTTTTCTGACTAGTCTGGGCAAGCTGCAAAGGCCAGCCTGTCCAGGGATTTGCCATCTCTCCTTTCTTCTGCTATTCAGAGGTGTCTGCAAGAGGTCAATGTGCCTGAGGGACTGCAGATTGCAGCTTTTCTAGCAATGCCTGCATTTTCTCCATTATACCTGGCACAAACAATCAAACAAATGCAAACCAGAGAAGCAAAATAAATCAGACAGAAGCCTCAGAGGTAAATGAAGAACCTTTGTTTTCCATTTAAAATGGCTGGAAGCAGTAGTCTGTATGCCAGACCTTGGATCTCTTGAAAATGACTTATTCCCAGCATAATTTGCCACCTACATTAGACTGAATGAAAATCCATCAGCAAAAAGCTTCCAGATAGAGATTCTGCAACACTTGGATTTAGTTCCAAATTTCAAAGGTCATTTAGAAAATCCAGGTCAGGATACAGAGTTGAATTTCAAATGTCCCTGAAGTTCATGTTTGTTCAGACCTAAGCCTGGAGATCTGAACCAACATGATAATGCAGATTTAAAACCTGAGCTTGTAGCTTTATGCAGAATCATTTATACAAACCCTTGGTTACTTTTTTCTCTATGGTATTATTTACCACACACAAGGGCATGTAAAATAACTACTTAATAATTATGAACTGCTAAAACCCCTCATTATACATTGAAAATGTGTGAGTGCAAATTCTCTAAATGATGTGGAAGTTGGACTGTTGGGAACATTCAGCTTGTACATTACCAAAGTGTAGGCTACTCTCTAGTACATTTGTCTGATATACAAGACAATTTCATCTTGACTTGGATGAGATACAGAAGCGTAGGCTCTGTGGAATATGAAGTGGGCTTGGTGGAGCAGAGGGAAATTCATGTTATATTCAATGTGCCTAGTAAATAATGAGATATTAAATTATAATGTGTTCCAGGAGTTTTCAACTGTATTTTCCCTTTAATAATTTCATTACTCAGAGTCCTTTGTTTCTGACTTGTGTCTTTCATTAGTTTTTTCGGACTGGAGTATGTGTGTGGGGAGCTCTGGGTCCCTGTGGCACCTTTGCTGTATTGATCCTTCAAATAAGAAGGAGATTTATGCATAGCAGAATCACTTTTTTTTCCCCTGAGCTGCAGATTTCTGCTATGGGCACGGGCTCTTGGGCAAGCCCATGAAGACAGGCTTCACCTGCCGCAGCCACCATGTGTAGCCGAAACTCCCTTGGACCGTATCCCATTTCCATGGCCCTGTACTCTGAGTGAGCAGATGTGAGGCCCTTTTCAGAGACTGGCAGAAGAAGTGACCTAATGTGACTGCAGGGGTGAGAGCAATGGAAAGGACTCTTGTAGCCTCACGTGAGCAAGCAGTATCCTGCTCACTGTTCCTGTCCCTTGGCATCGCTCCCTGAGCATTGGACCAGCAAAGCAGGGTTGGTGCTTTCCTAAAGATGGGCCTGAGCACAGTCTGAGCCAGGGGAAGCATATATGTGAATCACTTGAGAGTGTTAAGGGCAGGATTCCCATTCCATATTCTCAGCATTGTAGCAGGTATTAGGGTCCAAACATGTAAACAGTGGAAGTGACTTGAGCCTATTAAAAATGAATGCTGGATAACTAAATTCCTCTAAGTGGGAAGGAGAAGGAAGCTTCTGCAGGTAGGCTCACCCAGTGGCAGAGGATTTAGGGAATGCGCACTCTGGTTTGTACCAGTGAGTCAAAGAAGCCCTGGCATGTGAATTTGTGACCAAATTTGCCACAGGAAAGCAAATACGCTTCTAATGCATGGCCTTAGTGAGATCCAGTAACAGATTTTTCAGGTATTTCCTTGTGATTACCAGGTGCTAAAGTGTCTATTGCAGGAAAGCAAAGAAAGTGCTTTAATTATGTTTCCATAAACAAGGTCCTGATTTCTTAGAATGAAGCCTCAGGGAGCATTACAGTGTGGCAATTGGTATGGGCTGCTCTACTGGTCGTTTTGTTTGGCCTTTTGTTGTTCAGAGGAACCTAAAGGTGTTTGATCCCTGGTCACTCATAACTTTCTTATATTTCTTTGAAAATCTCCTCTTTAATGTTTGCTGTAAAATAAAACCTGTTGACATTGGCTATGTTTATGGTCCCAGTCTGCAAGAGCTCTCCTTTCTGTGCTTCACAGTCTGGGAACACAAATAATTTATCCAAATATGGTGCTTACTGAGTAACCTGCCAGATTATTTGTGAGAACACTTACTTGAGGGCACTGTTATTTCACTTCCATGCGCATGCTGCTTTTATTTTTCTTAATGTAGTGGATGGAGCAGCATACATGTATACTTGTCAAGGCCACAACTGGAACAATTTATTCAAGTGTAAATAAAAAGCCAGAAAATCTTTGCAGTCTTGTGTTTTAGTGTGGGTCCAGGGTTGCCTCCAGATAAACTTATATAACAGCAGTGAGAATACAGTAAGGTTGCAGTGATCCCTCTCCAAAACTGGAAATTTTGGACCATGTGCTGGCTGAATGCTGTGATGCACAGTGGTGTTGCCTTTAACATTAATGCATAGGCACACATGCACTGTCATTAGGAAAATGTGCCCATAGAAGGCACTCAGAAAAATGTAACTGTGCTTATGACTTATGTAGGATCAATAAAGTTCATTGTTGTGCAGTCCAAATGGCTCCCTTTGGTGCAGCTCTCTTTACAGCAGCTTTTAACAATAAAGTCCTTGTTGGAGGGTTCCAAGAAATGATAATGAATTTCCAAAGATGCTCATATTTAGTTTTATATATATATATATATATACACACACACACACTTATATATGTGTACTTATGTAACTATAGCTCTAACTATAACTATATATATAGCAGAGGAAATACTTAATGTGTTTTAATTTGGTTACTGTAATGCAGGGTGCTGTCAAATAAATATGAACTTTTATTTCAGAAGATCTGTATTGCTTTGCTTTGATAAAAAAACATGCAGTACTGATATGAAAAGTAACTTGACCCTTGAAAATACTACCTATACAATACAGGAGAATGAGTAAATGAAAATGTGTTGACCTGCCAACCTCTTAGCTTAGCACCTGACTCAAAGTTGTCCTACATTTAAAACATTTATTTTTTTAAAATGCAGATCCATGGATTTATTTATAACATGACTATCTCCATGTCTTCCTCCACATTTTGTTCCTTTTGTGAACAACTCTTGCACACTATAAGCTGGCTTGAATCTTTCAGTAAAAGTGCACTCAAAACCTAGTTGGATGAAGCTATCTGAGAGCAGTTATCAGAGTGGCAGTGGTATCAGTCTTCTAGGGGTAAAGACTCCTCTGTTTGGCAGAGGTTCTTTACGGCATTTGTTGTCCCTTCTGCACCCCAAATCTGCAATCTGGTGTCAGACAGTGTGTACCATGTTCATCCTGGGTAGATGGCCTGTATTATCCAGATTCATTGTCCTACTTGCATGGCCCTGAATATTCTGCAGAGAACAGAGAGGGAGTTTCCCAAAGAGCTGCTGTTGATGGATGGGCTGGACAACTGTCAGTACCTTTTCCTTGGCACATCAAATACAGCATGTGCTGGGCTGTAAGTTCTGCGAGGCAGTGTTACAGTCACCCTTGCCCGCAGTTCAGTTTTTTGGATGACAGATTCTCTCTGAACCCTTCATGCTGTAATACTCCATCCTTTTTCTGTATGGCAGGAAGTCAAATCTGTATGTGCTTACATCTAAATACAAATGAATACAAATAATAGGTGAATATTTTCATTTGATATTCTGTTCAGTGAAAGAATCAGTCAATTGATTAACCTGTTATTCAGTCCATTATTCAGGGCTGTATCACCATGAAGTCACAATTATTTAGGAAACTTTGATTAATTTTAAATTTGTTCTTGACTTTAGGCCATCAATTAAACTATATAAAAAGAAGCAATTAATCACTTTACCTTTTAAGAATTGATATTTAAGTTCACACAAAGGTCTCTTTCTGTTTTGAAAATACTATAGCCACGTACCAGACTCTGTTTGTCTCTCTTAGGTCTTTTTTTTCACATACTGTTTTCATTTAATTCAGTAAAATTGCTGAAAGCTGGGAGTACTCAGCACCTTCCCAAACTGGGCTATTTAGTTTCATCTCCTAAGTTTACATTCAGGTATTCACTTTAGGGAGAAGTGTTTTGATATGCTGGGCAGTGGTTTCTGGCAGGAATGTTAATCTTTGCGAGTTCCACCACTGAGATTTCAGTCTTTGAGGGCTACCCCTTGTGGTAATGAAAGAGCCTGTGTTTCAATGATCCTATCATCTCTGCTGGCTGGAGTTTTAGCTCCTGGTAGGGCCACTTAAGTCTAATAGGTCAAAGAGGCCAGATGAAACGAATTTCTCTATTTTGCTAGATTGGCAGGTGATTGATAGTTCTATAACTTATACTCATTAGCAAAATAAAGTCAAGCATCAAAAGCACACTAAGGTAGTCACACAAGCAAGGTAATGCACTCAGTAAATTTTGCAAGTCATTGGAAAAGCCAGGTCTCTACAACAGACTTTTCTGAAGGTAAGCATATACAAGAATTTCTAGAGCATTTAGAGAGATAGTTGCAATAATGAAAGTTGGTAGCGGCAATGAAAGAAATGGACAAATGCAAGCTCTAAATCCTTATAGCGTGCAAACATCACTACTGACAAAAAGCATTTTAAAAATGAGGAAATCTGTAATATATCCAAGGGTGCAAGATAGTTACTATTCAGTGAACATAACGTTAATGCAGGAACAGCACCATCACTTGTAGGCTAAGAGCCAGTTGTGGCTGTGGAGTTACTCTTCAGCGTGCTCCAACTGACAACACTGTTAGGCCAGGATCTCTGCAATAATGGCAATAACAAAAGTTGAGGCAGTCAAAATATACTGGGGGATGCAATGAGCAAGCACCATCCCTGTATTTTAGATCAACAGGAGGAAAAAATAATAATCAGTGCCCAGTGTCAGAGTTCAGAGTGGGTGGAAATAATTGTTAAATCCGGCTGCCTACAAGTCATAGGAGTCATCCAAATAGATTCACCAGGGATTGCTTCAATTGCTTTAACTTCTACTAAAAGGAAACTTGGGTCAACTCTTGAAGACGTGAGCTGGTGTAGATGAACTGGTGATAGAAATCTTTTGTTTGGTAAGAACAAATTCATAAAAAAAAGCACACCCTTTTATCATGATGATGCAAAAACATGAGATTGAGGCTCAGGGATGTTTTAACCTTTTTCCTCAGGCTTAAAAGTAGACAGACTGGATAGACCCCAGAGGAGAGTAACAGGAAAAGAGGATTAGAAAATGTGCTTATGGAAATCAGGTGAAGGAACTGATTTGTCCAATTTAGCAAAAAGAGGCCTGAGGGGAAACTTCATCTTCCAAAACATATATGAATGATGGGAAGGAACAGTGGGCAATTGTTGTGGTGCTGGGACACTCATTCAGGGCTCCTCATTAGAGGTTTTTAAAAAGTGATTGAAAGAAACTGCCAGGGATAGTCTAGAACTGCTTGATCCCAGATTATAATGCAAAGAAAGGGGCCAAAATTGCCTTGCAATTATTTTCCAAGTCTTCTTTTTTGCAATCTTAAAAAGCATAAGGAAAAAGCTATTCAAGACAAAAATCCCACATTTCAGGTTGTACCAATGAAAGGAGTCTGCGTGTGTTGAGGCTCAGGCCCTGCACAAATCAGCTCTGATGTGCCATTGTATTGTTTGAATGACCGTATCATAGATGCTGCAACAGCTGTTACAGATTTTCAGAAAAGTGTCTCTGAAGTCTACATAACTGAGGGACAGTAAAGAAACAACACAAGAAAAGTATTAACTGCTCAGAATTACCTTTGAAAAAGGGACAGCAAAAAGTTTTAAGGACAGCATAGTACAAGTTAACATGAGCAGAAATGATGGATACATGGATAATTTAACCAAGAATGTCAAACAGTTGGTTAAGCTGCAGTAAAGGATTCTACCAGCTCAACTATTAATGCTTTAAGACTTTGACTATTCAGAAATTACTATTGCTGTACTTGCTTTACAGGTAGAAAGATATGATAAGCATTCAGAAACTTCAGAAAACTTCAGATGAAGCTCATATCACTAGGGAAATGCTTGTGAGAATGAGATGGCTGATAAATTACTGAACTCTTCTGCAAAGCAGGGAAATAGGAAAAAAATCCCACGGATTAATAGGGAATGCAGCATTATAGCCAAAATATCAAAGAACAGAGATGTAAAAAGTGATAGCAACTAACAAAGTAAGCAACTATGACTGTTACACTTTTTCTGTTGACAGGCAGCGACTCTTCCATATTGATATATAAACCAAAATGAAAGAAATGGCAGTGCTGCAGCCTGGACTTTGACATAGAAAATTAACCTGTCAATTCATTTTTCACACAAAGTTTAATCATTCAAGAGAACATCAAATGGCTTCAAAAAAGCCTTCATACTTTTTCTGAAATCACGTGACAGATTTCTTTACAAATTACTCTGAAGCATCTTGATGTGTCACAGTGTACCTGCGAAAATAGTTTTATCGAGGTGCAGCATGCACAGCTAGATCAATGTAATCTTGAGCAAATGATTTGATAATAGATATATGTCAAACATCGTTGCATTATCTCACCTCTGGCATTTGACTGGCCATTACAAGAAAAAGTAGGTGGCTACAGCACAAGCACCATATGACTCAGAAGCTGTACACTGGAATCAGATTTTGTTGGTTGCAGAAGTCCTTAAAATGGCAAAAAAAATCCCCCCAAAATCCCCCCATGCATTCAAGACATCTTAGCATCGTAAATATGAGCTAGTTATCCATCAGGTTTGTTTAAACCACAGATATTGCAGCAAGAACCCCCTCCAGGTCCCAGCTCACGTGTTATTTTAGGAGGAGAGCATACCAATGCTAATGCACATCCTTTGCAATAGATTATGGGTCAGTACAGATGTATAAAAGGATCTGCTGTCAAATAGCTAAAATGTGCCTCCACTTGAAAGACAATTGATTTTCAAGGGTCTACAACTGGAAGGCTAACTGACGAATCTTCAGCTCAGAAGTTACTTCTGATAGATAGAGTGCCTTAAAAATACGAGGCATTAAGTGGAATTAATTTATAACAAATACTAGAATTCATCAGAGTTTTCAGATAATTATGCTTTATCATTAATGCTATTCAGCAAGGAAAATGGGAAATATTTGCTGGGAGTTGTGAATCAAAGCAGAGCATCAGCTGTGACAGCTCTGCCATAGGGCAGTTGGAGGAGCACAAGGAAAAGGCCCACAGAAAGAATGTTTCTAATTGAACTTCATGCAGTGTGGGAAATAGTGCAATATATAACAATTCTGGGAATATGTAGAAAGCTGTCCAAATTAAAAAAAAAACAACAAAAAAACCCAAAAAAACCCCACTAAACAAAAAAACCTGTCAAGGCCTCATTCTGGCCTGAAGCTACTTTGGATGGTACAGGAAAGAATCATGCAGGAGTTTTAGAATCTCTCGTGTTTCTATAGTCCCCACAGCTGTAAGATGTTTGTGTATGAAATGGAAGTATTTCATCACTGAGTAAGATATTACAGAGAGTAACTAGCTGTTACTAGTTCATTTAAGAAAATACTTTCAAAAGGCACTGTGTGCCAAAATTGCAAGAATAAATATATTGTATTATAAAAAAAAAAACATTAATAATTGCTTCCTGGAGATGAACATTATAGGTTTCAATTTGTAGCTACAAAGAAATGGCATTTTCCGTGCACTCAGAAAATTGTACATTGCCTATTAAGTGAATTGAAGACTTTGAAAATGGATATGGGTGTTCAATTTTTATCTCCACACAACGGTTGAAGAGTTAGGTAAAACCACTTTGCTTTGACATGACTACTGAAGGAAAATGCTGATCCAAAATGGTTACTTACAAGCAAAACAAAAGTCACACACATTCCCCCAAGTTACTCAAATGTATTCAGCACAGTCTTTCTATAAGCTAGCAGAATAGCTCAAGTACTTGTAAAAAGGAGTAGAAAACTGAGCAGAAGCTTTAAATCAGTACAGTCTGGGTAATCACAGACTCCCTTATCACTTCCAAAAATGACTTGCTTGGAGTAAATTGAAGAGCTTTGATAGTTCTGATAGCTGTACAATTCACATGTTCAGAGTGGTGATCACCTTCAAATTTAAGCACTTAATTTAAGAGCTTCAGTAATTTTAAATTGCTGTGGTTCACTGAGTGGCAGGCAGAGACTCAAGTGCTACAGTATTTTAAAAAACTTTGGATGTTCTGCTTAATATTTTTCTTTCAGGGAATCCAAAGAGGATTTCTATAGTCAAGCATGGAAAATGGAACAGATTTCAAGATTACTGTAGAAAAGCAAGAGACTTTATGTTTTTTAAAAATCAGATCAGAGGAGGTCTTCTCTGGGGAATGTACAACTCCTAAGCCTGCGCTTGCCCTTTTCTGTGAACTGTTTGACCAACGTCCTTGTGTGGGCTGAGGCAGAAGGTAGAAAGAGAGGTAATGACGTTTACATGGGCATCAAGAGACTTCTCTGCCTATTTGCTCTCCCGACAGAGCCTGCCCAGGTTAGGTTTGTTTCCATTAGGCATTTCTGCTTAACACTACTTCCACAGAAGCAGATAGGAATGGGAGTTTACTGCTATTTGAACGCTTCCCCACTTGTGGACTCAGATATTTTAACCTAGCTGCGGGTTTCTTTATTTGTTATTTTGGATTTACTAGGCTTCAGTTAGATGTCATGATAAATCCTTCCTGTGTGCTTTTAACTAGCCTGGTACTGCATTTGCTGTTTAAATGCTTGGCTGAAGACTGACCTGAACACTGGAAGTGGTTGCCATGAACTTTTTCTCAGCAGCTAGGAGAGGTGCAGATTGTACCACAAAAACTATCACAGCCCCATACCTCTATCAGGGTCCAGATATAGGGAGTGGGATTTTTGAATGTTGTGGGAAAGTCAGACTTCAGAGATGGTTATTCAGACCTGCCTGGGAGGAGGTGCAGTTCTCTGGAGCAGGAGGGTCCAAAGCACTGCAGCTTCCTACAGTCTGCCTCACAACATGTACTGCTCTTCAGGCTGGAAAGGAACAGGGCAGGGAGCCACAAACTCCAGCCTCCAGAAAACTCACAAATGAAATGTCAAGAATTAAATATTACCCAAAGAGCCTAGGAGAGATTTGTTGGAGCTGATGCCTTGTGACCTCTCATTTAGCAGGACAAGACCAAAATTAGGCTCCTGTGAGGTAAATGTAGAGAGTATCTTTCACTTCCAGAAAATTAGAATCCAGCTCAAAGACATCTTATTATTCAGGGTGCCACTTTAAATGCTAATCACTATTTGTAGGCTCATTGCAGCTTCAGACTGGCTTCTTCAAAGGAATGAAGGAGTATTTCACATTCATCTGCCAGTGAAATTTGAAAATCTCAGCTCCAAGGTACAAGGTGCACAGGCCAAATTGAGTGAATTTATCAGCTGTTATTTGGGACAGAATTAGGTTGCTTTCTTGTTTTTAATTTAGGAAAATCAGTAATCTTTGCCTTGTCTCTGAATTTACACTGGCTTCCTCTGATTTTTCAAAATTAGTGTCTATCTCAGTGCAAATTTTCATTCCTTGCTTTCTTTCTCTGTTAATAAACTTGTATGTGTTCATTTACCTGTTCAGCTTCTTTTTACTGAAAGTTGCTGTCCACAGAAGAGTTCTTACTGCTCCAGTTATTTACTTTATGAGTCCTGGAAGGACTCAATAAGCTGTGATTACAGATTGTCACTGAATGAATTAAATTGTGTAAGAATGTGATATTAACTTTCGTAAGTGGTATCAGACAGTTACATCACAGTTCACTTTTGATGCCATCTCTGTTATACTGGAGGACTTGCCTGACTAGTGGGCTTGCCTGACTAGCTCTCACTAGCCTGGGACCTGAAAGACTTGCTTGAGAGAATAGGCCAGTATTTTTATATAAAGGAGGCTTATAATGCATTCCACAAAAATGATTTCTTAGATTGTTTTCAAGTCCATTAGCCTTGCCTTTTAGAAGAAATAGGCTGCAGCTATCTTGTCCAGCAGCCTTTTAATTTTAGGATCCTTGTTTGAGTTTTTCAATAAGTCACATCAGGTGCATAGCTGTCAGGTCAGAATTGTACCTCTGTATACCCACAGCTAGAAGGAATACTTGGGGTTTTCCCAGGGATGTGATTTTGTCATGGAAACTGCACTCCTTACCAGTAAAATTGTGAACATTTTCATTTTTCTCATGGGAAAAAGTAGAATAAAATTAATTCCAAAGCTGAAAATGTTGAATGGCATTCCCAGACTCACCAGTGGCTTATATAACGGGATCTGTCACTTCAGAAAATTCATAACCCAATCTCTCTGCATAGTACAGGCAGCCTTATGATTTAACGGCCTAAGAAAATTCAAGAATGCCAATGTGGACACCCCTGTGTTTCACTGCAGGAAAGAATTACAGCACAGTTCTTAGGAATTCTATTGTGCAAGAACTAGCAATAGCATAAAAAATGCTGGTATTCAACTAATATGCCTTTCTTTTACACTATGTCTCAACTGAATGAAGAAAAAATACCCAAACAAAGCTATACTGTATTTTGATTATTACAAAATCATGGTTATGTTTGCCATTGAAATAATTTCCATTGAAATCATTTTAGTAAGTATATACTACAAAATCACAGAAAATAATATTCCTATAAATAAAGATAGCAGCATGAGAGGTGGCTGAGTCAGTGTGAAGAATAACAGGGGTTTACTGGCAAAAGCGTGATATTTTGAATACTCATAATTTATTTACTCAGTCTGTCTTAAAATTTCAGCCCATCAATTATACATTAAACTGAATACCATAGCATAGGAGGGGACTAAAAGGCAAGTATTCATTTCCAGCTCTAACATCTCAGTCTTTAAACAAGACTTACTCCTTAGCACACTGTTAAGACAGATGGATAAGTGTTGGTAGATAAGAGATTTATAGTTTGGCATTATTTAACTGCTCCATAATTTGCTTGTACTAGCACCCTGGAGACACATTTTTTCAGAAAGTCTGATTTTTCTGCATTTATTCTAGTAATGGTATACTGAGAGTTGTTAAGGAAATTAAAGTCCCATTTCAGGCCCCAGTTCAACAAAGCGTTTAAGTAATTCTTAACTTAAAGTACATCTTAAACCGAATCCTATTTAACAAGGGGGAAAAAAATCCCCACAAGTCTTCAGAGAAACTTCCTCGCATGGTTAAAGTTAAGAGCATGGGGTGTTTCTTAAAGTGAACTTAGGAATGCTGTCTGTTTCAGAGACTGAGGAGACTGTGGAAAGGGACACGATGGATGGAATTACCTGCTGTCCAGAAAGCCTGTATGATATCGTAAAGAAGGAAGGAAACTTGATTCAAATTTTGGATCGGAATATAAAATGAATTGGATTTATCATGCTTTGAGAAAAGGTTAAAAACAAAAAGATAAAAAATGGTGTTTTGCAAGGAAAAGAGCAATCTTTCAGTCACAAGCTTATTGGGCAGTTAGGCGTGCTCTCCTGAGACGTTATGACGTTGGAGGCTTTGCTGAAGAGCTAGAAAAAAGATCTTTTCTAATGAATGGAGAGACTTTTATCAAACTGGTAGCTAAAGCTCTTGTATCTTTCTGTCTTTAGGACCATATTTTAGGAGCATTGTCTCTGCTCCCTGCTCTGGAGAACTTTAGGGGGCTATATTGAGCGTTAATGGCTGTTTTGTCCAGTACAGTTCCAGGTTTTGGTAAAGGTCTTGAAAAATGTGGATAGGTAAGTATTAGGTTTAGTATTGTGGAGCATAATATGTATTTCTACGTGTTCTCAGAAGATTCTATGATACAGCTTTCAGTTTTCAAAGTAAAACACCAATAAAAAATATTTATGTCCACCTCACCTCCCCAGTAAATTGGAAGCTGTTATTTACAGTTATTAACCCAAAGACAGTTACTTCATGCAGGTGGTCTTCCTTATGAAAATTCTATGATATTCATCAGGAAAATACCTGGTAGTCTTATGTTTTGCCACCTGGTGTGATGAAAGATAAAAATTCACCATTTCACCTGTGAAGACACTCAGATTACAAATAGTGAGGAAAAGAAAAAAATTACTTTTCTGCCTAAATAAGCTGTTTTCTAGTTGTTCATGAATGAAATTAAAAATAGCCATCAAGTATAAAACACCAATCATGATGACAAAGACATTTTTCCACTCAATAGTTTGGATCATTAGAGAGATCAAAACCTATCTAAACCCCAAGTTTTGTTAGAGGAAAAAAGGCAATTTTATAATGTTTAATGAAAATTCCCCTGTGACAGAAAGTCAGTGCTGCAAAATGTGTTATTTTTCCATATGACAGCACAAAACATGACATAGGAAAAGTTCAGACTCAATAGATTTCTTAATTAATTAAGTCTCTAAATTTCAGCTTATGACTTAAAGTTACAGCAGTCTTTCAGAAATGGTATAAATGGGTCTGCTGTGAGTCTGAACAAATACACATTAGTATGCAGCTAATGACAAAAAATGCTCTTCTTTATGTGATAGCAAATTATTATTAAGCAGAAGAAACTTAATATGCTAAAATCGTGCTGCACAGTTAATTTCACCACATTCTTATTTTAACTTGAAGACACTCAGAACTTCTGTGTACCTTTTATTAAGTTTGTCTGAAGAGGGCAGCCTTTCCTAATACACTTGGAATTTTCTTAATTTGACAAGGTTACTGTACACTGAACAAATTGATAAAGGACAAGCTCACAATCTGAAGTTTGCCTCTTATTATTGCCTGTGTTTTCATTGAAGTTTCTCTCCATGTATATTTATCAACCAACTGCAAAGGATATTATTATTTTAAATATTTGACCCCTCTGGTAAATACAGTCCAATTTCACTTACTCTCAATGCTAAATGAAGGAAGACTTTCTGTGATATTTCTAGAAAGAAATTTAAAGAGAATGTTATTAGGAAATTTCTGAAAATGTGGGTGTTGTTTATTCTTTCTGAAGTCTAGAAATAAGTGTTATTCACATGCATTTTTAAATGTTAAGGCTGCAAGTGAATAGAGCAGGAAAATATCTGTCCCTTTGTGCTGACAGTCCTCCTAATCTTTTATGATTTTCATGCTGAACTCCTCTCCAGGCTTCAAAAAAAAAAGCATTAGCCTGAAAGTAGGCAGTGATGTTACATTTTCTTTTATTTTATGGTTTAATCATAAGGAAACATTAGGGGAAAAAAAAAATCTTACAGCAAATCCATGCATTGCCATGTTACCACGAAAGATGAATGGCTACTCTGCATTTAGCAATTAGTGTGATAGATTTAAGGGCTCTTAGAAGAATTTATTGCTCTGGTGTGCCTCGATCACAGAGCAGGGAGGGGCATATGAAAAAGCTGGGATGATAAATTTTTTGCAGTTATTGCTGCTCTAGCCACTGTCGCATCTCTCCTCTTGCAGTGGCAGCCAGATTTGAATGCCTGCCTCACCTTCTGCGGTGTTGGAGTTTAGATTGCACAATAGGCCTGGGGGAGAAGGGATGCTTGATGAGCACAGGGAGTGAATACAGCGGTTTGGAACAGGGAGAACCTGAAAGCTGCTGTTGGTAGAAGAGGAAGGTAGGTGGAGACAGTAGGTATAGAATTTCACAGCATTTACATAAACAAGCATCCTGTTTGCAAGAGTATCACCTGAATGACTAGAATCCCTATAAAAACCATGTTCAACACATTGCTTGGGCAGTAAGAGTGGTGGTGTGAATCCTGCAGAACAGTCAGCTCAGTAGTTCTTTCTAGAAGTGACTACTACAAAATGAGATCACTTTATGTGCCCAGGAGCTCAGTAAGTTTGCTGTGGTGGTTGACAGCTAGCAAACCTTGCACCACATCCCAGTCACAGCAGATTTCACCCATGCCAGTTTTATTGTGCTTGCACTGACTACAGTCAAACTGCAGTACTATGTCACCCCTTCCATTGTCAGCTTTTCTCAGCTGACAAATGATTAGGCAATACCAGTGCCAAGTCAAGAGATCCCTTTTTTTAATTTGGTGTCTTTTTAGGGTCTTTTGTACAAAGAAATTTTTCCTTCTGTCATTAGGTTCAAAGCAGCAAATAACTGAATTTATTCCTCCCACAAACTTCTCCTATTATTTAAAGCCTCCAGCTGTTTAGGCTACCAAACTCATTGCAATCTCATTGCCAGACAGAAAGCTTGCTCAAAATCTTATCATTACAAGGCTATTTACCTGGTTTTACAATCCTTGAATATCATTCATGTTCACTGATCCGAACCCACCATTTTTTCTGACCTTGTCTTTCCTGCAGCAGCCACTTATTCAGAAGTCAAGGCAGATTGCTTCAGTGCCTTCCAGACAATGACTAGACTGATCTGAAAAGTGTGGGGCTTCTTCATCTTCCCACTTTAGCATTGGATTGCTATGAAACAGAGCAGAAATTTGTCTCCTTACTTGAAAAGCATCCCATTTCCTACATAACAAACCATTTCATACTTGTGCTGTGATGCTCCAAGATGACAGATACTCACCTTACAGGCCAAGAATCCACTAGATTATTCCTAAATCCTCTAAAAAATTACACATTAATTGTCTTTATATCAGCATTTTTCCTGGAGACTGCACCTAACCAAAACTTATTGCTTGTTTTCATTTTTTGTGACTAATCTTGGGAGGGAACTCTTTGCCAGACACCAAAATTCACCATCACTCACTGTTTCCTCTGTTTAAAGAGTATGTGTCTGTAAAAGGTATGAAAGCTGGATTTTGGAGGTTGAAATGGGAAGAACAACTCCTACATTTCCAATACATTTTTATTTTGAAATTGGAAATGTGACTTTTTCTGCTCTTAGGAAATATTATCAATATTAAGTTGTAAAAATTTGACTAAGCTTATTGCATCCAAGTCTTAATAATTTAGCAGGAATTGCCAGCATTTTTCCTGAATGTGTAATTGCCTTTTGAATACTTTAAAAATTTGATTCTTCTGAGAATGACTCCTTTATGTAGAAAATAACCATTTGTTGTTCACTTTTATCTCTCACCATTAAAGAGATCATTATAGTGCCTCCTCCACCTTTCCATGATTGCAGTGTTTGCAAATAAAAATTTTAATTTTTGTACTTTACTGAATCTTCATGATTCGTGCCCTTGTCTCCCAGTACAGAAACACATGTAAAATATTCAGATTATTACATCTACTGTATGCCATATTTTACTTTACTTTCTGCACTGTTGTCTTTTGCATTGTCTTATCAAGACTGTTCTCTGTTCTGGCTTTATCATAATCTTAAATGTAAGCATAAATCTGAATTCTTATTTTCTTTGGTGAACATTAATAAAAAAAGGAAAGGTACCCACACGCCTTTATGAGAGTATCTGTTGTCTTTATATTTGCATTCATTCTTCTAATGTTTTTTGATATTCCCTATAGTGCATGTCTGATGGTTTCCTACTCAGTATCAGTTTTTACTGTGGTCACTTTGTTATCTTTTAATACCTCAGACCCAATATTACTCAAAGATTCTGGGTCACTTTTCATATTTCTTGTCTGCTATTATAATGGAACAGATAATCTTTCTCAGAATAGCTGCTCAAAGAGAACAGCTCTCATTACAATCAATTTATTTTATGTTCTTGGTGTTATTCCTTTATCTCAAATCAACATAGACTTGTTAATTCCATTTTTGCAGGCCTGTGCAAGCTTCTGAAGAAAGCTGGGTTTTTGGTCCCCCAAAACTAATCCCATTTTGCTCTCTGTCATAGGCAAGACTGTCTGTGTCATAGAATCATAGAACCATAGAACCATAGAATATCCTGAGTTGGAAGGGACCCATGAGGATCATCAAGTCCAACTCCTGGCCCTGCACAGGACTATCCTCGAGTCCCAGGCTGTGCCTGGGAGCATTGTCCAAACACTCTTGAACTCTGTTAGGCTTGGTGCTGTGACCCTTCCCCTACATCTCCTCGTGCACATCATTTACTCAGGGAAATGGTGAGTCTAAAGGACATAAAAGAGGTCATGTGTTCCAAGTTCTTCTGATAACACATACCTTCTTGAGCATTCATTCAATAGGAGTGGGTGTCCTGGTGACATCCATACTGCAGTGTTCCCTGGCTCTTTGTTTAAATTACTGATTGCTGATAATAGAACATTGCTCAGCATAATACTACACTTAGCTCACAGTCTTTTTTTCCACATAAGCAGCTGCCTTAGAAAGCACTTTATGACTAAATTCTCTCTCATACGGCTGTGTTGTGCTCCCCTACTTTCTCTATAGTGCTTGGGAGAGTTCTTGACCTCAAAGCATTGAATGTCTCCATATTTTTCGTTTTTGGCTTCCCCCCCCCGGTTAATTTTTCCTTCTTATCTAATTGCATGTTGCTATGTCTTGTGACTTTCTTACAGTTTGTTAATTGTACATTTTAGGGGTAAGAATGCCAACTTTATGTCAGCTCCATCTGGAAGACCTGAAGGTTGTTCCTCGATCTCTTTGCAGCTTAGCTTCAAACTTTCTGGCTTTGGAAGAAAGTGCTGACTGCACAGCAAATCATGGTGTCTATAGCATCTCCACAGAGAATTTCTTCCACCATATAAAATTCCTAAGAAATATGTTCTTGCTTCTCACCAACAGTAACAGTTGTTCAGCTTGTTTGTGATTTCAAGGATGCTGCATTTCACTTGATCAATACAAATTGGAATGCAGAGGGAATTAGTGGTTACAGTATTGCTGGCTGAAGTTTGACCAGTTAGTTCTGCTAAGGTAGATGTGGTCTGAGTTGGATAGCACAGTTTCTAATATCAGTTCTTATTTGATTTGTGAGGTATAAGAGGCTTGTGGACTTCATCATCATTGAAATACATACTTTGAAACTTAAAATACATTATTACTTTTAACAATGAGGTAGGATATGGGAGGTCATATAGGGAAGGTCTGGGTTTTTTTAGCACAAAGCTCCTGGTTGGTAAGTGTAAAGAAGGTTTATGAAGAGAGGATATTTTTATCTCTGTCTTTGTCTAGAAGTTTTCTTCTTTTCCTTTTTAAATGTCTTTATTAAATAAGTAAACAGGAGTGGACAAAGAGAAAGAAGAGAGGGAATCACAGTGACATGACAACCCCCTCATCATGGTTCAGAGCCCATGTCAAATTGTTAGGTGTCAAGAATCTAAGGATGGGGCGAGTGATAGACATATACTACTTTTGGCAATTTCACCTCAAAAATTACGGGTCACTCTGTTGATGGTCAAGACTAGACAGTGGATATGAAATGTGAGTACTTTGAGTGAGTGCCTGAGTTCCTATAAAAGTGTCTATTGAATGCATTTGCTTCATCAAAGCCCAAATCCACAGGTTCAGAGAGATGTACTCCTATGGTTGACAGCTCAGTCAATATCTCTCCTGCTCTGTCTCTTCCTGTCATAACATTGATTTCTGTAAGCTAGAGGAAGTAATCCCTAATGACATTGTGTAACAGCGTTAAGGAAAGGTTGTTTTCCCACTATGCACTTTTTCATATACAACTTATAAATGTATTTCATTACTTACAAACTTTACCTCTTGTAACTCTGTTACATTTTATGGCCTGCCATTCTATCCAGATTGGCTGCTTTCTTAATGTTTTCTTCCTGATTTTTCACTTTTATGGAGCAACATACTTGGTGATTCCCCTGCATCATCTCATCACTGCAAAGCAGTGATGTCACTCTGCCATATGCTATTCTCTCAGCTGCCAAGCAAGCTGAGGGATGTGTCATGCACCCATTGCATGCAGGAGAAGACCATATTGTCACGTCACGTCACGTCCCATCCTTCTGCTGCTGTCAACATCACTGCGCTTCGCTCCGTGTCCTAACCCCGTGATCAGCAATGTCCGCCGCTGAGTGGCAAAAACTGCTGCATAGCTGTAATGAAATGACATCCTTGTCATTAATCTGATTATATTATCTAAGCTATTGTCCTCCTTTTTTTTAACAACAACAAAAAAATCTGTCACTGCAATTTTATAGAGCTACCATCACTAGAACGCAGGCAGTTTTCCAGGAAGTTTTGGAGGATTTTAAACTTCTATGGTTTTGAACAAACTATGGAATTTAAAGTATTTGGAATTTATTTAGTCTTAGGTCTAGAGTACTAGCTATGAATTCCCAGCATAGTATTGGTATTGTTGAAAAATGGGTTGAGGTTTTGAAGGGAGCAAGAAATTGTGTATATTTATTGCACAGAAGTGAAAATGGCTTCATGGGTGAGCAGCACATTTGTAATGAACAGGCTTTACTGGGGTTTGTCTCCCCATGGAGCCAGGTGTGATACCAGAGTGGAAGCACAGAGATATCCTTTCCACTGAGCTGACTTCTCTGATCCCTTGAGATGATGTTTGTGAGGAAGAGGCTGAAAAGGATTTAGTATTATCAAGTGTGTGAGGTCTTACCTCACACAGAGAATCAGCATGGCTTAAGGGCGTCTGGAGCCAGACCAGGGGCAGGTAGGGATTGACATGAAGGCATGAAGTCTGTGTTGTTTCATGAGATATCGCTGGTTCAAATTTCAGACTCTGTAATTCCTCTAAGAACCATTTTTGATCAGATAATATCAGAGAAGTTATCACCATTTCTATTTACCTTGTACATAGAAATTAATAACTTGTCATTTTCTATACTGCATTGTTGTGGGATAAGCTCAATAAGTAAGAGGAAAAAAACCTCAATACTTCAAAAACCAGTTCCCACTGCTCCAGTCTGCTGTGGTTAGTGTCAAAAGGACTTTGCACATTATTCATTTCTGGAGAGTCATAAAGGCTATTATAGCCCTTTATAGTTTGAGAAGTTAAAACTTTATTTTTCACTCGTGTTTTCTTCATAACTTCCTGCTGTGAAAAAGCCCCAACAAAAACAAGTAAACTCAAAGGCTTGTGTCCCACAAGAAGCATCCCCCGAATATTGTTTTTTTTAACATAACACTGCTGGTTCGTCTTTGCAAAAGTCACATATAAATAGAAAATTCCATTAAAAAAAAGACAGCAAACTTCAGAGTCTTAACATCTTACAGAGTTGTCAGCTGAATCTCTTACTTTGTTCAGGAAATTATTATTTTTTTTTAATGTAAGAGAAAATCAGGGAAATTCCATGGCAAATACTAGGAAAAAAGAAATCCAGATATTGGGCAGTGCAAAATACATACTCAATTTCATATCCGCCTTAACATAAGCAACTGGACTCAGCATATCTCATAAACATGATGAACTAGAAACCAGCTGAATGCCAGCAAGGTTTTCGGCCAGAAAGCCAAAGAGCTTAGGAATTGTTGGTATATCAGGTGTTTCATGTAACTATAATTGTATTCTTAGAGTACTACAGGTGTAAGTCTGAGTAGATTTTCTTTGAAGAAAAATGGTTTTGATATGACTAAATGTTTAGTACATGTTCCATTTATTTTCATATTTTATTTTCTCTGTTTATAGAGAAAATTCTTTTCTCCCCTTAATGCCCATCCAAAAATTTCGAAGTCCTGCAAGTCAATATAGTATTTCATGTCTTTACCAATGAGCTGCATTTTAAAGATTAACACAGGCTGTGGGAGTTCACAAGGCAGTTCACAAGTACCCCAACTGCATAACAAATTTTCTACCATAATAACCTTTTGAAACGTAGAAGAGGACAAATTGTTTAGGTCCCTTGGTAGCAAGGAGAACAGGGACTGTGGGTAAATTTAATTTCACCTAACATTAGCCATCCCCAGTTAGATGTCTCAATTAAACTGCCTGCTAAGCCTTTCTCTCCAGTAAGTGGATGGAAAGAGACAGGTACTTCCAGACAATAAATCATCCCATCTCAAGGTACTTTTGCAGACTAATGGGATGAATTGCCATGCCCATCACAAGACTTTATAAGTTTATTTGGGTGTAGAACAAGTTATGAACTTTGTTATCTGAATATATACTTCTTCTTTTGTTTTCAGAAATACTGTCAGAGTAATGACATTGTAATTTCTTTCATAAATTTCAAGTGTGGCCTTATCTTGAAGTTCTCCTTGACTGACTGAAGAACTATTTAGGGACTGTGTATGTTCTTGGCTTGGATTGCATACAGTCACTGGTAGCCTTATCCCAAGAATGAAATAGTAACACATATTTCCATGAACTCTCCTGTTGAGCCATGCTCCATTGTATTGATTTCTATGTATTCTTCTAAAAGTTTTTTTTCCCCTGGCTTCTTGCTATGTTATCTACTGTGTTCAGTAGTAGGAATCTTCTGAGAAAACAGTTTTCCTGTGAGCGTCATATAAAAAAAAGCATCTTTGCAAATATACTGCATCATTTGCTCTTCTTTTATCTGTGCCACTTTACTGCTATGAGAAGTACTTTTTTTTCTTGGTCTCACTGGGATTTGGAGGCAGTCTGATGTTTCATCAGCATTCCTCACATTCAGGCTCAAGTCTGGCTATGTGCTTGAAGCATTGCACTTGAATCTACATCAGATTTTCTCCTCTCATACTGACTGCTGCTGGGGCAGCAGTGTGCCACCCACCAGGTTCCCTCTCCATTTTTTCCACAACTT
This sequence comes from Toxostoma redivivum, assembly GCA_013397375.1. Taxonomy (NCBI): domain Eukaryota; kingdom Metazoa; phylum Chordata; class Aves; order Passeriformes; family Mimidae; genus Toxostoma; species Toxostoma redivivum. The sequence continues at coordinate 427,525 of VXBI01006788.1, forward strand.
CCATTTCAGATAGAAAGCTCACACATCAAGTTTCCAGTTTCATTGCTTTTGGAAGTACAGTCTACTGTGATTCTTAAACCTTTCTAAAATTTTCAGCAGAACTTTGTGGTCTTTTAAAACAACTGGTGGTCACCTGTGGCTCATTGAGTTTGACCTCTCTTCACAGGTGGGGGTGATGAGGGAAGGGGCCAGGACATAAAGAACAGCTTGGACAAGCAGGTAATTAGGGCAGTCAGTCTTAATTAGTTTCTAATAGTTGGGGAGGAGTTTTTGTGTCTGCATATGGCTGAGAGGCAGCTTAGGGAGCATAGATGAGCTGGAAAAGCAGACTAATATGAAGTTAGGTAAGAGAGAGACTTGCTGGAGGTCTTGGCGGTGTTGATGGCTGTTTTGTTTAGGTGGTTTTAGTGATGCATTAGGGAGCTCTGCAAGACCAGTAAGGAAGTTTATGTCCAGGGCTTGTGCTAATTGTGCCAGAGGGAGCATGCTTAAATGCTCTGTTTATGCTCTCCCTTTCTCAAAAGGAGGAGTGATGTGGGAGGTGATTTTAACTAAGAAAAGGATGTAGCTTCAAGGGCTGAATGCAGCCTGTGTTCTCCCTGGTAAAATAGCTTGTGAAAATGCAAGCCCTTGAGGTGCAAGCTGTGTGCAAAAGCTACTCATCTAGCAGAGAATGTGGCCTGGCTTATGACCTTTGCTGCAAAGTATGAAGAGTTGTATTCCTAGAGGTAGGTGACTGTCTAATTTCGACTGGTTGCAGCAATATAGGGGTGAGGCTGTGTGCATTTGGAGTTTGCTTGTGCATAACTTTTTAAGTCACTTGCTTTGAGTATTTTAAGCATTGAGATGAGCAGGGCTGGGCTGGCCCAGCTGTGGCCTGGGCTTCAGGTTTTTTTCCCGTTGCCCTTTAGAACCTGGACAAAAGCTTGGATGAAAGTATTTTTTAGATGTTTCAGAATTTACTCTGAGTAGTCTGATACAGAAGTTTCTGTGTGTGAGCAGGGCAAGCCTTTGCTCTATAACCTGGCAGTCTGGTTTTCTTGGAACATGCAAGTGAGCCTGCTTCTTGGTCTGTGAGTGGAGAAGGAAAAAAAAAAAGCCTGGAAGGCCAGGGGAAATAAAAGTTAATCTTAGGTCTTTTATTCTACTATTTGCAGGTTTTTTTAAAGTGCCTTCTTAATCATACTGGAAGATGGAAGTCATAAACATTTCTGAAGCTGTAGGCTTTTCTTTTTTGTAATGTTAAATAAATAAATAATCTTCTGCCATTGTCTTGGGAAGTATTTGTTTGCTGGGTGTTTGTCCTGGAAAGGATTTGCCTGTTTCTCTGTAATATTGCAGTACTGTTTCTCTGTGGGATATTTATCTTTTTGATGTCCTTGAAACTGAGACAGAAAAGTTCAAAAGAGTGATTGCTGTGTAGGAGATGTACCTACTAAAGGTATTGGAGTAAGTAATGAAACCCAAGACAGGTATTTATGAGTTTAGACAGGAGGAAGATGCAGTTTTATTGGATGATACTAAAGGCAGACATACATTACATATATATTAATTAAGAAAGGTGTGTGGTGCTTGTGGAAAGGCATCTTGCTGGAAAACAGCTTCCAGGTGCTTCTAGAAAAAACTCCAGCTCTCTCCTTATTCAACTTGTTGTTCAGAGATTGGCTGGTCATTCTGCTGAAGCAGATGGAGATTTTTTTTCACAAAGCTGACACCAGCATTATTTGCACTTTGTCTTTTCTGAAGCTTCTATCAAAAGAAAGTGTTATTCTGTTACATGGCGTATCTGTATATTAAAAAAGCCTGTCCTTTTAAGGGTGTCTGGGAGAAGATAAATACACTATACAGTAATGCTAATAATTAAATTTGTAACATAACTGCTTTTTGATAGACTAACATACAAATACAATTCTAGCAGTGGCTGTTTCTCATTAGCTGGAATGACATGCCAGCTTTAGAATATGTAATGATGTATAAGCCCTTGTGGTTATAATTGGCATAAAAATGTACTATATCCTTGGGTGTTAAAAGCCATAAGCTATTTATTTTCATACTTACAAAGAATGTACTGCATTGTGGTATAAATCTCACATGGATTGTCATAATTGCATTTTTTTTAGTAATTTATGTCCATATGGTTCAAATATGAATCTGTCGCCCTTATTAGCATCCTGCTGGTGACATAATGTACTGATAAATTAGTATCTCATGTCTGGAAAGCTGGTTTGAATTCAGATCTCATGCAAAAGAAACTTAAACCTACCTGGTCTTCCTGGTACAAGTAGCCTTGTTGTCATGAAGATTTTGTAATACATGAGCTTACACAGTACAGAAGTTATATGCTTTCAAGGAACTTGGTTACTGGCTGTGGTATCCGTAGATTTTTTTTGTTGTTGCTTGGTTTTTTTTTTTTTTTGGTGGTTAATTCTTTTTAAAGGACCAACTTCACATAAGTAAGGGGTGGATTTCAAGGTTACCTGTTACATCAGACTCTACCTTAAACTGGTAGTAGATGGTGTTGAAGTTGATGATATAAAATAATTTTGAAACCAGAGATAAAGTGTAATAAAATAATTGATGGAGTTCTGTGCCATATTGCATTGATTCTTCGGTGGTTTCAAAGGCAGTTTGATTATAAAGTCTATGTGACACGCATGATATGTAAATATGCTATGGATGTGAAAGCACATGGCCTTTTTTCTTAGGGGTTTGGGAAAAAATTAGAGAAATGGGTGAAAGAAATGTAGGAATAAATCATAAAGGCTGTTTTTCTTAAAAATAAAGTTGATATATAAATAATCCACTATATATTCCAAAAATATTAAAAAATCAAACTTAGGTAAAGTGAAGTGATTCTGAGAGAACAATTCTGCTTTATTTTGTTTTGACACCCTCCCTTCAATCCTTCTAACCTGTGAGAAACATCATGTGTTACTGATCTCCACTTGAACAGGGAGCCATTGACCACGACTCTGAGTGTGACCTTGTTGCCAATTCTTTATCTGGTGGTTGATCTGTCTGTCAGATCTGTGTCTCTAATTTAGAGACAAGGGTCTGGTGTGGGACAGTGTCAAAGGTATTTCACAAGTGCAGAGAGATGATGTCAGTTGCTCTTCCTTTACAGCATGCTTGCTTAATCTGGGTAAATTATCTGCCTGATGGGTAATGCTTTCTAGTCTCAGTTTAGGTTGTGGTTTAGCATTTAAATATGCAGTCTAGGGGAAAAACTACAAATTGAAATGAATATTGAGGTCCTGCAGGCTGAACAGAGCATTGGTTGAAAATTTAGCAAGCTTCCATCTGTGTGATTTTAGTGCAACTATCTCATATTTGTGGTTTCTGGAGGCTCTTGTTTAGAATTTTGATTTTCTTTTTTTTTTTCTTTACTATAGGTATTTACATGGGTGAGATTGGTAAAGTTGCCTGTATGACAGACATGTTGGTGAATATTTGACATGTCCTTCTTTTATTTTGCAGAGACCTACAACCAACAAGACTTCTGGTGCTCCTTCCTACAGCAGATGGTCCAGTTCACAGCCCCATCAGGTAATATGCCCTTGTCAAAAAGCATACAGAACTCAGGTTGACACGAGCTTCCTTTTAAAATGAATCCGTGTGGGGATCCGACAGTTATCTACCTGCACTAGCCCAGCTGGGTCACTCACACTGGTCTCTGAGGCTGCTGCAGGATATCCTGTGGCAAACTCTTGGATGCAGTTGCTGCTCACGGAGGAGCTTGTGCAGCTGTGCCTCCTGTAATTCAGTGGTGCCTCTCTGTTTTGTCAGGGATGGTTATTGTGGCTGCATCCCCCTATCCTTTGCATCTTGTCACTCAAGCCACAAGGGTGTGTCTTTGATGCCCTTTGGTAATGCATAAAGTCCTGTTCTCCTATGCTAGCCTTCCCCCCCAGTGCCCCAGGGTTTTTTTGTGAAGTGGTTACAATGGTCAAAACTCCCAGGAAAACTTGTTAATTGAAATTAAAGCCAAAAACTTTTTAGTGATAACCAGGAAGCAATATTATGGTTAAGGATTCTTTATAAGAATTTGAATGGTGTTCAGGGTTTCTGTTGCTTTATCAAAATCAAAAGACTTTTTTGACTACAGATAAGGATATGACTTGCTTTTGTTATTGAAGAACAACGTATTTCAACTTAAGCAACTTTGTCTCTAAAAGCTCTTCAGATGTCTTTTCAGTAATGATTGTATTGACATTGCTTTCTTCCAGCCTCTGCCTTTGTTTTTCCTACCTCTTTCTACATACACTTAAAAAAAAAACCAAACCAAAATCCCAGTAACCCACAAAAACCAAAACCACCACTCCCCCTTGACACTATCATGGTGAACTAACCCTTCATCTGGCATGGTGGATTTTCCTTTTGAAGGACATTTGTACACCAAGAGAGGAAACCTCCACTAAGTTGTGATTTGGCCTCAAAAACTAAAGCAAGAGAAACCATGAATTTAATATGTAGTCAGATTAGGATGGGAAAAAGTGGTTAAGTGCTTCATGGGCTGTTAGCTACCTTTTTCACTATCTTCCCAGTGTTAATAGTTCTGTTTTCACAAAGTATTGTGAGAGTTTTGTGCCTTCTCTTCAGATAAAAATATGGTTCTTTGCTTGCAAAGCTTTCCAAGTTTTCTGTCTTTCACTTTTTCAGCACTGAACTTTTACTGTTGAGGGTAAAAGTGAAGAATGCACAGACAAAAGGTTAATAACTCTTTTCAGTGGTTATTGCTTGCTCCATCCTAGGGCATTAGACAGTGAGCAAGAAAAAATTCATGGAGTATAACTAATGCATACAAGCATTGTTCCCCTCTTCCTGTGTGTATCTGCACTTGTCTCTTAATGGGAGACAAATTCCTAAGTCAGGAGGAGATCATCCTAACAAATCATATGAAATGTACCTTATACTCTACACACTTGATTTCCTTTTTGAGAAGGGAGGGAAACATAAGTGCATAATAAAGATTGTTTGTAGTGTTACAAACCTGTCAAACCATTAGCAGAGTTGAGGGATTAACTACCAGGAATGTTGCTTGAAAGTATGTCTAGACTATCCAATATCTGCAGGAAAAAATTGTTCTAATGTATTAAAGCATGCCCGTGGTAATTTCCCTCCACGTATATTGTACCCCTTAAGTTTGACTCTCATTTTCCTTTGTTATTTCCACTCTAATATTTTCTTTTTATTCCTTGTTTATTGTCAGCTTTTGTCTTCTGTGTTTTGGGTTTAATAAGCTTATAAACTTGCCTCATGGATATTATAAATGCCAGTACCAACTGTGAGGATGTATAGGCTTGCTGTGGCTCCGTTTGGGAGACTGGAATACTGCTGTGCGCTCTCATGAGCTGAGTGGCAAAATATTTGTATTGGATAAGAGATTCATATTCAGCCTTGCAACTTACCAGCATCTATATATAGCTTATTTAAACTTTTTTTTTTTTTAAGATGGCTTTCCAGGAAGGAAAAAGATTAAAGTTCAAAATTCATAGTCTGCATTTTCTTTAGTCTCATGCAGTGAACCCAGTGAAGGCTTTTCCATATGCAAACCTAATAGAACTACATAGCTGATACCTTTGATGCATCTAAGAAATGTTAAAAGTTAAATTGATTTCTTCCTTCTTTCCCTTAAGTTTTTCTTTTTTCATTTCCTCTATCTATGTGAAACTGGAAGGTCCATTAGGTGAGAGATTTGAAAGGGTGAGGTTAATGAGTCACAGAAAATAACATATAACAAAAATAACACATTTTTCCCTGACTTGTTTTGCTTTGTGCTACCCACACATGCTTATATTTTTGTATTGGATAAACTGAAGTATGTTTATCTATCTCAAATATGTTATCTGGGGAAGGTATTTAATAAGTTTCTATCAACTCATTGCTCTCGTGGACACATGGAATTTGTGTGCTCAGGTTTTTTTATATGAAGCTGTTTGGAGAACAGTGTTGTTTGGGTTTCTTATTTTTTCCACTGCCCCTTGAGCCTGGGAAAATGTTTTGTTGCAAGGGAGGCATCTTTGAAACTTGATTTAGAGGTTCCTTTTGATTGCCCTGGGAAAGAGGCATTGAGATACTTGGTTTCTTCAAGCATTCCTGTTTCTCAATGTCAGAATAAGAAGCCACTAGTCTAAAGGGTTGATTTTTTTTTTTTTTTTTTTATTCAAGGGATTAATCTACTGAATTAAGTAATTTGAGGGATGGGCAGGAAAGCCAGAGCAAATCTCAGCTTCTGAACTGGCTGTGTAGGATGAAGCTGTGTGGGATCTTACTGCCTTCAGGTGTACTAAACTGGCTTGAGGGATGGAATCAAGGAGGAGATACAGATGCCAAGGAACCAAAGTTGCCTACACTATGTTTTTGGCTAGTGGCATTGCTTGATATGTGAAGAAGCCTGCAGCAATTTTGTGAGAAGCTCTGAACTTAGTCCCTCTGTGGTACTTTGAAGGCTGCTTCCTGAAGTGCAAGTGGCTCTTACCACTGATGAAAATGAATCAGGAAGTGGCACTTTATCAGGGATGATGATATAGCTATTTCTAACACGATACCGCTTTTTCTGAGTGGGATGACAGCCAAGGCAGAGCTTCTTATAGTGATGGCAAATCCCTGTGTGGGACAGTCCATGTGACATTAGGAATCATAGGAAACAGGCAGGCTGGGACACAAGGCTGGGTTGTCCCTGAAAGCAGTTTTAGCATTAACGATTCAGTCATTACTGGTAATGACTTTACAACTGTGTGCTAGTAAAAATGAAGAAAATTAAGAGAAAAGCCCCCTTTTTTCCTTAGAAAGAAAAGAGAAGAAACCGTATTTTTTAGATGCCAGCTTAAGGTCGAGGCATTGAAAGAAACCATAGATAAAGTGTCCTAAAAGAAGGAGTAATAGGACAACGATCCTCCTAATTTGCTATGTCTTAACTGTTAATGAGCGGCAAAAAGTCAGTAGCACGTAGTCAGATCTCACAAATAAATCCACCTTGCATGCAGGTAGAAGATAGCGATAGGCTGACTTTTCTTGCTCATGAGCACACTGGGGAGCTGGTGAAATCTGACAATTCATTTGGTTTCCACTGTCGGCTGGCATCTTAGTGGCAATATTCCAGGTCTCTTGCACAAAGATTGTTGGCAAGACTATCTTTAGCAATGCTAGATTATATTACTTTCTAGAAATATTTGAATGCCTCTTCAATATTAGCTGCTAAATGAGCCTGCAGAATAATTGGCGTGTATTAAATGCCATTAAAAATAATATAGAACATTTCAGCATCTTTCTCCTCCTCATATCTATTAGCAAGGCATTAGTTTATGAGCTAATGAAGTAAAAAATGCGGAAAGCGAAGCTGTGTCCAATGGGCCACAGGACAAGAGGGCTCTCAGCTGTGATTCCATAATGTTCCTCTGTCTGGCTCCACTGCTGCTTTGTTACGGAGTTATTGCTCTGACTTTCTGGTAGAGGCAAAACAAGCTCATTGCTTTCTTGCTGGTAGTCAGAACTTTGTCCATTGCTGAGCTTGGCATAGGTGCCCTGAGGCCAGAACGTGTTTTTTCTTCAATATCCTGCTCTTTAAACTCTTTAAACACAGGGATAAGTACTATACTTCAGTACAAAGTGGTTAGCAGTTTCTCAGAGGAATCTGGACAGATAATGGATGTTGATAAACATTCAGTGTAGTGTCTATATTTCAAACAGCTGAAATATTTTAGTTTTCCATATGATAATTTATAATACAGCTTCTTTGTGACAAAGATTACGGAAATACCAGTATACCACTCAGGAAGGCAGAACTAGGGAAGGCGATATTCCAGCTATACTATGGCAGCTGTTTTACTGAATTTCAGGTCAGATTTCAGTATATGTAATTTCTCTTTCTTGCTTTGTCCCTCTTGTGTGTGTCCCTGCTTTCCCCTTGCCTTGTTTTTGCCCTTGTATTCTTCCTGTGTTGGAGCAGTAATGTGTTGATAAGAAGATAATTAACAGGTGTCTGTTCAGTAGGCTTTTTCACAGCACACAAGGTCAAAATGAACCTTGTGATTAATTGTGCAGCATGACAGTAGAGAGTTTATTTAGTTTTAGGAAGCCCACACTAGGTATGGCTTCTGTTAGCAGTTGGGAATGTTTTATCCTAAGACACCTCCAAGTGGAATGTAAACTGGTAGGAGGTAGCTAGTTCTAAATACTAAATAAAGAGTAATAAATAGTAATGTACCCAGCTGCTGTGAATCTTATTTGTTTTTCTTCAGTGCCTCAAGTCTGACTTGGAAAAAGTCAGTATTGAGAGTCACTGTCTCCCTGATGACTCAGCTCTTTGCTTTTCTGCTGAGCACTGCACACTGAGGCAGTGAACTTTAGGTTATGTGCCTGTCCACTAGAAAACTTACTGAGAACACCAACAATTTTCCCAGAAGCCGCTGAACAGCTGTTGAGCAGCAGCAACATTCCTCCACTATTAACCTAGGTTTGATCTGCACCAGTGTGCTCAAAATGATAGTGACTTAGTCTAGCTACTAGGGTTAAACCCTGTTTTTAAGGGTCAAATGAGATCTGGCAACTTTGCAAAGGCAAACCAGACAACCCAAAAAGACAACCAAGCCACAGAAATATGTTCCTTCTTCCTGGCACTTGGGTGTTTACCCCAAAAAAAGTAGCAAAATTCAATGGGCTTAATTAGACTTAATAAGGGAGATTTGCCAGTTTTCCAATAAATGGAGTGAAAAATCACTAAATGCCTCCTTTCCATAATAATCTTTTCAGAACTAGGCATCCTTATTTACTATACGTCATCATTGTTTTGCAGCATTGCATTTTGACCCTAGTTACGTTTGGAGAAGCACATGGAAAAATCAAGTATGCAATGGTAGAAACTGAGTTTTTTGACATGTCAGAGGGACTCACTGAATTTCAACAAGCCTGTTAGGTTTACCTTAGATTCCTCATTAAATCGTAATTTGAGGTGGAGACAGTGCCTTGCCAAGAGCAAATTGAACTAGTTAAACACTTAGTGTAATTATTCTTTAATACATCATGTTTTGCACTAAGTGGGCTGAAAGTTTGGAAAATTCGAATATCTATGATCAGCACTCCAGGTCTGCTGCTCTTATTGCATCTACTGCATATGCTGTGTTATGCACATGAGAGCCTTGTGGGATTTTGTCTACTGATAAAGATCAATCTTGTCTATTGATAAAGACTGACTCATGTATTAGGTCAGTCTTTATTAGTGGTAGACAAAAGATTAGCCATTCTCCTTTTTTTCTTGTGTATCTCACCTCTCATCCACTTGTCCATATTTTCTGCTGCAGCTTCTGCTGACTGGAAACCTGGTGTTAAGGATTCTGTTTTCCAAAGTTTTGATGCTGCTTCAGGCATGATGCTTTTTGCAGGACAGCATAAGGGAAGATTGAACCTGGCATATGTTTTGTAAAGCTACAGGAATCTGCACTGGCAACCCCAACTTCACCAAGGTCATGGGCAAGGGCAGAGTTAATCTTGGTGACTGCTTTGCAAGTAACAGGAGAGCAGGGCACACTGAGTTGGCTGCTCAGCTATATGCATCAGTACACCAGGATGCGTAAGCTATTTTTGTTGTGTGAAGATAACTCAGCCAAATGAGACTCAGGGGCAGTTGTGTCTGTTGCCAACCAAAGTACAGCATAAACTTAGCTTTGAAAAGTTAAGGCTTTTGTAAGTGAAATAAGAAGAGAACTAAAAAAGGAAACTTGTTTTTATTTAATTTTTTTTTTTATCGTGGTAGAATATGAGTAAATCTAAATGTATGCACTGTTATTCAAAGGTTGCTCATCCAAGTATGCTACCTCTTATCTGGGCATAATCACCAGGCAGCTGACTGAATTGAACATGAAGCTGTTTTGTAAGCTCCAATAAGGTAAGAGCCTAGCCTGGAGGGAAGCCATGGCGTTCATAAGGTCCAGCCCCATGCTTTCTCTTAACTACTTGTGGAGAAACACTTTGTGTCTGACACAACTACTAACACAGCAGGATGAAGACTGATGGTATCTTTAGAAAGAAACCAAAACTTATATTTAAAAGAAGGGCTTATGTTTATACTCACTGCAAATGACAAAATGCAGGCTCTATTCTACAATCTGTGCATCTGGTGCCTCTAGTCCACTCTGTGGGTTAGATATACATATTCCTCACTAAGCATGAGATTTGGGCATTAGTTCTCAATACCTAAATACTGGTAAATAAATAGTTATATTTCCCCCGATTATAGTTTATAAATGTTAAACTTTAGGTGTAATGGTTATGAAAACATAGGCGGACTCTTCCAAGACACAATATTGTGTATTTCTCTTCTACAGGTGTGAGGAAGAAATAGCAAGTTTCCTTTGTCAGGAGGGGAATGTTATCATTGCTCTGTCAGATACCATTGGTATCGTGTAGCATTTTCAAGTTAAGATTCAGAAGATTCCAGCTATAGGTTGGCTAATCTTAAAAATCAGCATGCGGGGGAGAAGAAAGCCTTTGATCAAAATGATGTTTCAAAACAGATGTTTTTCTTTTTTTTTTTTTTCTCTAGGCCAGCAAACTTTTTAGTCCCTTCATTTGTTGAGTAATTACTTTTGATGACAAACACCAAATGTAGGTATTGTGCTAAGTGTCTGCTTAGTGTACTAAGGTTTGTCTAGAGAAATATGTGTGCTGGGCATGAGGGAAACTATCAGCATTTGTAATGACTTCTGTAGATGTAAAACATTTTCAGAAGCTATCTGTCAGCTGCACTTATGTTGTCTCTCAAAACTATTTTCTTCTAGAAGAAGAATTTAATAAGATTTCTCAGTCTTTCCTCATAGGAGAGGTGTTCCATCTCCCTAATTGTGGTGGCAGTCCTCCTCTGGACCTGCTCCAACAGGTTGCTGCCCTTTCTGTGCTAGGGGACCTACAGCTGGATGCAGTGCTCCAGGTAGGGTTTTCACCAGATGGGAGAAGAGGAACAAAATCTTCTATGCCCTGCTGGCCATGCTGCTTTGGATGCAGCCCAGGATTGGATTGGATCAAGTACACATTGGCTGCAAGTGCATGTTGCCAGATGATGTCCAGCCTCTCATCCACCAGCATCCCCAAGTCCTTCTGAGTCAGGCTGCTCTTGATCTGTCTGTTCCCAGCCTGTGTTGATACTGACTCAGGTGCAGAACCTTGCTCTTGGTCTTGTTAAACTGAGTGAGATTCCCATGGGCCCATTTCTTGAGCTTGTCCAGGTCCCTCTGGATGGCATCCCCTCTTTCAGATGTGTCATCTGCAAATTTGTTCAGGGTGCACCCTTTGCACATCATTAATGGAGAGATTAAGTAACACTCGTCTCAGTATGGACTTCCAAAGGACACCACATGTCACTGATGTCCTTTAGGACTCTGAGCCATTGACCACTACCTTCTGGATGCAAGAGTCCAACCAATTCCTTATCCACTTAGGAGTCCACCATTGAATCCATTTCTGTCCAATTTTGAGAGACTAATATGGGAGACCATAGATGACATCTGTAGCCCTTCCCTTGTTCACTGATGTAGTCACTCCATTGTGGAAGGCCACTAGATTAGTCCAGAAGGACTTGCCCTTGGTGAAGCCGTGCTGACTGTCCTCAATCACCTCTTTGGCCTCCCTGTGCCTAAGCATGGCTTCTAGGAGAATCTGTTCCATGATCTTGCCAGGAGCAGAGGTGAGGCTGACATGGGTCCCAGGGTCCTCCTTTCTACCCTTTTTATAGATGGGTGCAATGCTTCCCTTTGCCAGTCACCTGGGACTTCACCTGGCTGCCATGACTTTTCAAATATTATGGATAGTGGCTTTGCAATCAACCAATTCCCTCAGGACTCTGGGATGCATTTCATTGGGCCCCATAGAGTTATATACATTCAGGTTCCTCGGGTAGTTGTGAACCTGTTCTTTACTTGCAGTAGGAAATGTGATCCCCAACGTGCTCTCCATCCACTTGAGGCCTAGGAAGAGAAGTTGCCATTGAAGGCAAAAAAGTTGTTTAGTACTTCAGTCTTCTCTTTACCTGTTATTGCCAGTTTTCCAGTATTGTTCACTCAGGAGAATATACCTTTCTTGAACTTCCTTTTCTGTTTAACATACCTGTAGAAGCCCTTCTTGTTACTCTTAGCATCCTTTGTCAGGTTCAGTTCCAGCTTTACCTTGGCCTTCCTCACCCTATCCCTATACAACCAAATGTCATCTCTGTATTCCTCCCAGATTACATGTCCTTATTTCCACTGTGCATTTGCTTCTTCCCCTTTAGTTTGACCAGTGGTTCTCTACACAGCCATATGGGTCTCTTGCCTTCCTTGACCAATTTCTTGCTCGTGAGGATTGCTAGCTCTAGGATTCTATGGAAGACTTCCTTAAAGGTTTACCAGCTCTGTTCTACTCCCCTGTCCCTGAAGGCAGTCTTCCAGGGGTTCCTATTGATTATCTTTTTTAAGAGCTGGATGTTTGCCTTCCTGAAGTTTAGGGACCTAACTTTAGTCTTTAAGTGGCCCATATCTCTTGGGGCTGCAAACTCCAGCAATGTAGGATCACTGCAGCCCAGTCTGCCTCCAGCCTTCATGTCCACAATTAGCACTCTTATGTTGGTGGTGTTATTAATTTCCTAACACTGGGGCAAAATCTCAGTTGTTGATGTCTGTTTTTTTTCAAGAATGATGCTAGACTTTCTCTCCTGTGCAGATTTTGTGGTTAAGGGATAAGCTTACCCCAGAGCTCAAGGAATAATTCAGTTGAAGTCAATCAGCTGAAAGATGTGTGTACATTCACTATCAGGCTTAATTAGTTTTGTTGTTCACACAGCTACACAGTTGAATTCTAACAAAATTCTATAGTGGATTGATTGAATTCAGAACTCTTTAAATCTCTGAGTCTTTTAGGGAAACTATCTCCTTGCTATGTCTAGCAACATTATTCTTGACTCTTCCCAAGGTTCAGATCTTGTCATATAAACTTCAGATAATATTGTTTGAAGCTGCACATAATCTTACAATAGGGTCTTTTCATTATGTTATCTGTAGTATCCCTGATGTGTTGACTAATGGCAAAGATTGACAAAGTGTGTTACACACAAATGTCTTGCTTCATGTTCTATTAAATGTCATTTATATCTTCTATGGTAGATGTCTTTTGTTTTGACTTTGCTATGACATCTTAAAAGAAAAAGAATGCCAACAGATGATATTTTAACACTTGTCAGCAATTCATCATGTTTCTTCTTATTTTTGGATTTAATTGTTCTTGGAATGAACAGTTCAGAGGGATTTTTTTTTTTTAATTTTTCTTTCTGGTTAATGCAATCAATTTGATGCAGATGATAATTAGTAGGATAATTGCAGCCTACACGCATACTACTGTATCGCCCCCCACTTTCTTCAGTGTTCCAATGTTTTTAAAGATTGAAAGATAGGTGGGAGCAGAAGAGTTTAAGTTATTTTTAGGGGCCTTTTGCCCCCTTGTTCTAGTATTTAAAAGTAACAGATGGACTTTGCTCTTTGTGCGTCTTATCTTTCATGCTCCTGAAGTCTTACACCTGGAAAGGAAATGCAACCAAGAGACATGGCTGGATCCACCATCAGCTGCACTAACAAAGGGATTGATGGTTTTCCAGAGCAAACATTAGCTGAGGAGGAGGGTTAACCTTTGGAGGAGAAACAGCTGGCATTGGGCTGTGTCCAGGGGCTGATCTGGGACTGGGGGCATATCTAGGGAAGACATTCAAATCATGGCTGGTGGCATAGTGCTGTTTCTCGACCTTTCTAAACAAAGTCCAGACAAAAACTTCTTTAAGAGTCTTTCCTCTTTCCTGTCTTTTACATGAAGGAGAACACAGCTGGCTGATGGATTGTCTTAATAATCTAAGTGATGATCATTGTATTTGATAATTAATCATGCAAATCTGAAAGAAACAATTGGTGGATCAACAAAAATAAATCTGCAGGCTACATTTGGGGGAATAGCTGAAAAAGCTAATTTGGTTATAAAGATAGGTTTTGCTTTGTAATGAGAAACTACAAGGCATTTTGCTAGCAACTGTCATGGCAACTTTAGAGCTTCTTTATATAGTCTAATTTAAAATGTATTTACCCTGTAGTAATGAAATTGCAGTCTATGTATGAATCATAAAAGCTGGAGATGGAAAATACCCCTTGAACATATGGACCAGTTCCTCAAAGGATACAATTCTGTTTAACTCGAAGTCAGAGAAACAGATATTTTCTGTCTTCAAAGTTAGTTTCTTTGTCCTGTGTTTTCTCTGCATGGGCTTTAACGAGGGTCTAATCTTAGAGCTGTTCTTGGCTAAGAAGCTTTTGTTAACTAGAGATCTCAGTATTTAAGTTTTGCTTCAACAGCTGGTTGAGCTCTACTGTCTACTACATGGCTCTACATAAACTTGAGTAGTCGTTGAACACTGATAAAATTCATTTATATCAAGATGCTTGTTAGTCCTTATGTTTCAAGACACAGATTAGTTGCCTACTTAGTTAAGATCTTAATTGTGTGAGTACTCCATTTTTGTTCCATCAAGCTGTGTTGATATTGGAAATCAAACTGTAATCAGGAAATCAAAGCCTTTTTTTCCCTCGTTCTGTATTAACAGTGACTCAGTCACTTGTTCATGCTAAGCATTGGTGGCAGTTTCTGAAAGGTAAGAATATGGTGGTAGAAAGAAAATGGAACTCTTATGTTGGTGATTTAAGTAAATATAAGGTTTAAGGTGCTGGTTCTCCCAGCGTGTTTCGAGAGCCTGTTTCATTCTGATGACCAGCTTTTAGACTTAGAGGGAAATTCTTTGAGAATTTAATGATGTCTTCCTAGCAGAAGCTAGTTAACTTCCCCAAAGTTACCAAAGCTTGCATTACTCAATCTTATCCATAGCTTGGTATCCTATCTAAAAGTTCTGTTTTCAAGGCCCTTGATGAATATTTTTATTACTCTGTAGATCTGCCAGTATCTGAGAGCCTTCTGTAGAGTGACCATCACCCTGCCTGTGAAGTGGGCTTTCAGATTTAACTGAGATTATTTTAAAAAGCATCAATGTTTCACACATTTGGGGGATGGCATTGTTAAAAGCACCAAGGGCTTATGAGTAACTTACAGCAATACCTCAAAGTCTGCTTCTGTGGGAGGCGAGGGCCTTAATTCCATTCTAAATTAAATATTCAGGTTTTCTAAGAAGGGGATTGAAATAGGGATAATGCAGGCAAAAAACAAGAAAGAATATTATTACATATTATCAAAAAACCACTGTATTTCTTGCTACAGATGCAGTGGATGTTCAAGACAATTAATATATCAGGGCAAAATTTGCATAGATGTAGAAACTCGAATTAAATCTTCAAAACAAAAGCCACAAAGAAATTATTGAAAAGGCTGAAGTAGTGCAAGCAGAAATCCTACAGGCTTCAATGAAAAGATAAAGTTGTGACCAACAATATAAGGAAAACGTGACTCTGGTGAAATGAGATGTTTTGTTGGTTTCTTTTTCTATTAAGTGAGAATGGTGCTCAAATGGAAGAAGCATCTGAACTCCCAAGAATGACAGTGCCTCGATGGATGAGATTGATTTGAGTCCCTCTTCACAAACAGGTTAAAATGCAATGTCAGTTGCATAGTTGCAAAATTGAGCAGGGAAAACTAGAGTACTCTTCAGGTTGCAAATGCAACCATCAAAACCTTATGGATGGGGATGATAATCTGGCAGAGTATGCTAATGAGCATTAGATTTAAGGCACATGATCTTTTTTTCCATGGTTTATATTTATGGGCAGCGGAAGTGGTAAGAAAAATCATGCTGTGTGTCTTCATAACCATGGCTGACTGCAGGGAGCAGAAGGGAAAATTGTTCTTAATCCTCCCAGTGACTTTTAGATGGACCTCCAAAGACTAGACAAAATTCTCAGCCACTAAGAACAGCTGAGCTCTATTGTGTCCTGTAGTACAGAGCTTGCTTATCTTGCTAAAGATCAAGCTCTGCTTGCACCCATCTAATAGGAATATATTGAATCTTGCATGAAGTTCAAGCAGGACTTTGATCAATATTGCGCGCATTTTATTTGAGGACCTACAGCAGAGGCTCTGCTCTTAGAAAAACAATTGAAGTAGGTCTTGGGAACACTTAACAGAATATATAAACAGATGATGTTATGGTCTCAGTGGAAATCTAGCTGTATTGAACTGAAAATAGACCATACAAGGAAAAAATTACGGAATACTTAGTCCTTGTAGTAGAACACTATATGCAGTAGGCCAGCAAGTTCTGTTTGCATTCCTTTGAGAAATATAACTACAATGAAATATCTCCCTCAAAGAATTTAGTACATCTCTCCATACTACACTGTGAACTTCTGAAGGAGGAGTTTCTCTGTCTTACTGAGTGAAGTATGCTACTATAGTGTACTTCACTCAGTATGTAATAGTAAAAATTAAAAGCATGAATTGTCCAGAGAAGGACATTGCAGGAGATGTTCATGATGTTCCACTTTTATAAGGGAAAGTATGAATTCTACAGTCAATATACAGTTTTGTAAAATAAATATATTACTCCTGAGCTTCCATTGCTTGTGTTCCCTGCTCTCTGGGCAATAGCACAATGCACATATCAAATAACTACATATTGACAAACTTCAGGCCTCCACAGTGAAGCATTATTTGTGCTGCTGTCATCTGTATGTTCACATAACTTTGTGTGTTGATTTTTATCTAGGAATGTTGTGCTAACACTTATTTTGAAAAGTAACTAAGAAAAACAAAGTGAAAATTAAGGATTAAGTTCTGATTTCTGTGCCCTTTGGCTGCTTGTTTTCAGTTCTAGTCATCAAGCCCTCAGTATTTTATTTCAGGGCGTTAGTCTGGTATGCTTTCATTTCAGTCTGTTATTTAACTAGCTAAATTGCATTATGAAGTAGAAACTTCTTTTATCTTAAGCTTTGTTTGTTGTGTTCTTTTTGAAAGTCCAGTCTTCTAACTTCTCCTTAATCTTGTTTCTTCTAGGATGTTATTTCCCAAATGTAGTACATGAGAAGTTGTAGAGCCACTATTGCTTAGTAACTATAAAAGTCTTTGCCATACAAATATTAATATGAAATCCCCCCTTTAACAATGGTTGTAAAACTGTTGATGTATCTGTTTTAAGAAGTATGAGAAAAAAAAATATAAAAGGTCATGTGTTTTGACTGATATGGGAAGTGTCCATGAACTAGAGTTTTTTTCATGTCACAATTATGGAGTTGCTCTTGTGGCAGAACAGTTTCAGAATTCCTCATGTTTAAGGTTGCAGTGATTATTTTTGTCTTCAGTGAGAAAACTTTCTTTTAGGGACTTAGTCTGTAGTATTTTTTAGCTACTTGTGTACTTTGCCTCCTTACAGTATAGAAGGATCTGCAGAATCAATTTTGAGTATTTCAATTGTTCTCCCATATTGTCCTTAATATGATCTTTCTTAAAATCTACTCAATTTTGGTTCCCTGAGTAAAAAAACCTTATTATTTATTGGGCTTGTTGAAGAGCCACAAGTAAACTAAACTTAAAGGACTAAACTTTCAACCCTGCCTAGCACCTTGTCACTCAGTTGTGAAATATGATGCCAGTTTCCCAAAGAGATGCTTGGGTCTTATATATATTTTATATATTACATAAATATATACATTTACTGATATATATATTGAACTTGCAACCAGCAAGGGTCCTTATTAAAATCTCTTCTGTACTTTGGAAGTGCCATGAGGAAGGAGATCTACCTGAACTCTATTACGGAATTGGCAAGCTCTTAGGTAAAAGCAGCATGGATCCTGCAACATATTTGGTTCCAACATTGAAAGCCTGACTAAAGTCCTTAACTGAAGGTGCCTGTAACAAACTGAAAAGCTCACTAAGCCCTCAGGAAAAGAAGTCTACTGAGGTGTGCTCAGCATAATGATACAAATCTAACCCTTGGCTCTGAACGCTCACTTTCATAGGGCTCAGAAGACAGGATTACCCACTCTGGAGCAGTACAACTCCATGCTTGAATATTGTTTTTTACCTTTTCCCGGAGCAGTTGCTAGTCCCAGGATTGGAGGAGTACAGGACCCACTTGGATATTTACTCAGAATTTTTACAGCTGTTCTATTGTTACTTAAACGTGTGTTATTGTGATATAAAGGTGAAGACTATTCTTGGTTATAGAGAACATTTTTCACGTGTAAGGCAGGTCAGCTTTTCCAGCTTCTGCTGCAGTGGGACAGTAATCCATCACCATGGCATATTGTATTTGTGTCAGTGTACCAAAAAGACAAGTAAGCATTGCACAGATCAAGTCTCAAGCAACCTAATGCTTTCCACATCAAAGCCAGAGACTCCTGTTGGCTCAGCTTGCTAAGGCCTCTAGAGGAGTACCAGGACCCAGCCCAGCCTTGCTTTTCCCTGAGCTGGTGCCTGCAGGGATGTGCTAAATAGCCAGTAACTCAGGAAGAGGCGGGAACACCATAAATTTTCTTTTTGTCCTGAAACTTCTTGTGGTTTCTCACTCAGTTAAAATATTAACTGTAATCCGCTTTTTGATGATTTTATAGGAGGGCCAATGTTTCTGTGCATTTCAGAGCTGTCAGATGTGTTTGCAGCTGAACCAGATCTGGAGGGAGGCTTATGCCAGCATCTGCCACAAGGAGGCAGAAGTATTAAGTCTTAAAATACTTTTAAACCACGTCCTTGATATGTATCTCAGTTTATTAAAGCCATGCAATGGAGTATCTATAGCTACCTCTGATGTATACAGATGCTTGGGGAGAGAGAAATTTTACAGGGGAGAATCCAAAACATCAAAGAATTTTCTGCATGGTGGGGTTTTACTTGGTGTTTTGATAAGGTGCGAAACCCACCTTTTTTTATAGAAACATATAAGCAGCAATTAAAGCAGAGACACCCCTGCACACCTCTGGCAACAGTTACATGATGATTTCCCACCCATTGCATTTCATAGTTATCACTCTTGTTCACTTTACCTTTGTGAAGGCAACTCTAAAGTCCAGATCAGTGACAGTGACATATTAACATTTCAGTAATTGTGTTTTCAAGCATGCCTGGTTTCCTGTTCAGCTAATAAGTTGCTTGCTCAGCTGCTTGCAGTAATTCAGAAACGCAGCATGACATATTTGTGTTTCTGGAGCTACCTTTTTGGTGAGGATGTGGTCTCTTTGCACTGTGATAGTTGTCTTAGCTATAGTGAATTCTAAAAAGCGTGAGTGGTTTGATTGAGCCTTATCCCTTCACAGAGCTACTGAACGTGAATGAAATCCTACTTGCATCCTGGTGAACAGACTACTGAAAGCTTGGTGGTGGTTTTCTGTGTTTGCTTTTTATTCCTGGTAATGCACATGAAAGAAATGGAGAAGGGGAAGCAAAGTTCAAAGTGAAAGCTTGTATTTTGTCCTTAATTTGCCCTCCTTTACTTAAGTATCAAAGCACATATGGAAGAAAGGTCATTCTGTTATCTGAAATTACTGCAGCTCAATACGTACCTGGGCATAATGGAATTTGTTGAAGGACATGGTATCATCTGTAGTGTCAGATGTCCTACCTGTTACCATCTGACTCCATCTGACTGACTGTAAATAAAGATCCTCTGCTGTGTGCCTTAGACCACTGTCTTGGTTAATGTAAGGTAGTGTGTTGAAATCCATTTTTAAAAAGAAATTTCTTCCTGACTAAAAAAATGTTTGTGTAAGAAACACCTCTTCTGCCTGTGAAGGGATATTGCACTCCATCGTGTTAAGATGTATTACAGGTTTAAATTACTGATTATGACACTTCAAAGGTGCTTTCTGATACTCTTGCAGCCATCAGCCATACAGTCATGATGTTCCTGTGGCTTAATGGCTCACAACTGAAAAGGAAGAAAAAAGGCATTTGATACCAGAGATGCATTTCTGAAGTGCAGCCTATTGTTTCACTCTCATCCTGTATGCAACCACAAATGCTCATTGCTGCGGGCAGGTGTGTGCTCCCCCACTTCTGCTAATGCGGGGCTTGTAACCTTCCTCTGCTCCAAGCACTGTCTTTATATTTCAATAGCTTATTGAGCACATGTCTTTCCACAGCCCAGGGCTTGAATTTGGGATCACATCATCTAGCTTCCACTCTAATTAGTTATTAAATACACTGGATGTTTTCAAGTGTTAATTAATACCCAGTAAGACTGTATACAAGGTGATGAGTAAATAACTCATCAATAGATTTACATTCTTTCTTGGGTACTATGTATATCAGGGAATGGTTATGCTTACTTTTAAATGGGGAGAATATTGGTTTTATTTCTAAGGTTTTGGAAGCTTTGGATTGTAATTAATGGCACTGTTCTAGTAAAACAGCCTTGGTAAGGTCTAGTTTCTGATCTAAAATTATTTTCCTCTTCTTACGTTTTCAGGTTAAGTATAGCTTTTGTAATTGTTATTTTCATTTTATTCATCATTAAAAGTTAAAAGGGAGATAGCGAAAGCAGTTTAACATCCAGGTTCTCTCCTTTGTTTTGCACTTTTTTTGTGATTCCATAATGTGCTCGCAGGAAAAAAATAATCAGTGGTATGTGTTGTTCTGCTGTAGGCTGTACATACTAGTAAACACTTCTCCAGTAAAAGATGTGTCAAAACCACTATGAGGAGCATAAAATAAATGTTTTATATAAGTGAGCTGTTTAATGTCCTGGTTCAACCAGTAAGATCTATGTTGTCCTGCTAATGCAAGTAATCACTTAACCTTTCTGGTAACTGACCTTTCTTCTGCTGTGTTTAGGAGGGTTGTTTTTTGTATCTCAAGACTGCACAAACGACTGTGTGTGACTGTCACATAGTGGAGTGCATGTCTTAATGTCACATAAGACTGCCTTAAACTCACTTCTGCTGTTTGAATATTTAATCAGTTTCTTGAGTTCAGAATGGCCTGCCACACTTTTTTTTTTTTTTTT
>VXBI01006788.1:448489-586355 GCA_013397375.1 Toxostoma redivivum
ACACTTTTTTTTTTTTTTTTTCCTCTTGACTAGACCTAACAATTTTAACTGCTATTGAATTTTGCCGTTTGATTGACTTCTCTGCTATGGAAATGGTGTGTGACATGCCTGACCTCCCATTTCCAGGTAAATCACACAAAGACAAGGGAGCCCAGTTTACCATAATGATACTTCACATTTTCAGATATCATGGCTGAGCGAATGGTCCACCGCTTTGATTACAGTGGTCACTGAGGTAATGTCTGACAGGTTTTTAGTTCCCAGGTGTCTAGATAATAGTCTGTGATAATGATGTTATTGTGTGCTTTTCTGTTTTTTTTTTTTTTTTTTTTCTGGTGAAATTGGTGATTTCTACTATGCTTGAAAATCTGCTGTGCATTTCAGCACAACTGCAGCCTATTGCTTAAACTGGATATCCTAATGCACATCACAGCTCCGTGTTGGGAACAGTCATGGCCCTGGTGGGGAATGCACTGTATCTTTAGAGCCTCCAGAGAAATGGTTCTATTTCAGAGTGACTCCCACATACTTCTGAGGAACTTTTAAAAAGGATTTTATACTACACAGCCAAAGTGTTTTCTCTCACTGCATGTAACACTGAAGTATTTTTCAAAACACCTTGACAGTTAAAATGTGCTTGAGTATCAAGATTTTTCCTGCAGTGTCTGATTATGCAGGTGCAGATGATATAAATTTTTCCTTTTTAATTCCCTCTCCCCCATCCCCAGCTGTTACCTTGAAGTGGTCTGAAACAAGTTTGGTTTAACAGTTCATGTTCTTATTCAGATGATATGCTTTTCTGCTGCACGTCTGTTGTACAGTAGTCACTGATATATCCCTTGTTCATTTTTTTTAACATGTAGTTGTACTAGCAGTGACCTTACTATAAAGTCTCCTCTGTCTGTTGGTATCCTACTCTTGGATGTTATTACAATGATATGGTGTGGGTTTAACTGTTTGTCAGACCTTAAATTTTTTTTTTCCACGTTTAGGCGATAATTTGTTCCCTCAGCAGAAGTGAACATGGAACAAAAGTTCTGAACACTGGGAACATCAGAATTGTGAGTTGAAAGGTCCCCTTTGCCTCACTGAATAATTTGGGACTTAGTTTTGTATTTTTTAGGCATAATTTCAGTGAGACCCAACTCCTTCTGACTATTTAATAACTACAGCACAACTTGTGAGTTGAAAACTTCAGAAGACACTTTGACAGCTGATAAAGCTAAATAACTTTTGAGTTTACTTAATCTCTTTAGGAGAGATTTGTGTTGTAATGGTCATACCTCTTAGGTAACAGCATGATCTTTGAGTGGACGATGAACACATGGTCTGAACACATAGCACTACTCTTAGAGATTCATATTGATTTTCTTTTATCTCGTGTTTTACTTCCCTGTCTGTTTCTAGCAAAGATGTGAAGATATAATTCTGATCTTGGTTGCTGTCTCTGGAGCCATTTAGTTGTGTTTTGTGCCTGCTACACGCAAATATGTCCTTGATGTTGCTACTAGTCTGTGATTTAAAACTACTCTCATTCTTCTTAGTTTTGTCATATGCATACAATATTTCATCTTTTGAGACTGCCTGCAGTCTTTCTGCTGTGTGCTTTCCCTTTGTTTGTAAGGATAGGTATAATCTTCTTGTCAGAGTTATTAGCTCCGATTCTGTACACAAAGTCTCATAAACTTTGTCATGGCTTTTCTCTATTGCACCTATATGTTGCTTTTCTGTTTAACATTTTTACCTTGTGTCTTGTGCAAAATCATATTTTCTTCCTTTTTAAATTTTTCCAGTTCTACTGAGTGAATTATTTGTATGTCTGCTTCCCCAGCTTCTTGGAATTTAGTCTGAACTTGTTAGCTGACATTTCCTATGCTTTGGTAGAGTTACTGTATTCTCTTCTGACTTTTGTCTTTGCAGCTGTGTATCTCTTGTCCCTTTCCTGAAGCGTTTGTCATGATATGTTTTTATTGCACCATGGCTTTGCAAGAGCCCTGAAAGCCAGAAGATGCTTCTATTAGCCACTATGTATAGAACCCCCCTGCTTGTATTATAGGCTGTGCCTTTCTCTTATCAGTTCCTCTCAGCCTGTGTAAATCATTCAGCTGTGCTTCCTTTATTTGACTGTGGGTACAGCTCTTTGTCTTCATGTAACTTTCTCTTTTTGCTTGTCTGAGTGCTTGCCTCTTCAGAACCCCCTCTCACCGCTCCTGGAAGCAAAGCTCAAAGTCTTTGCTTTTTAACCAGGCCATCATTGTCTGGCTTTGGAGTTCCAGGTGTTATGTGTTGCAATTCCTTCCCGAACTCATCTCATTGCCTCCATTGCTTGGGGGGAGTGTGCAATTCCTCGTAGGCATTTAAATCTTCACTGCATAAGGTTGGCAGTATTACTTCCAGGATTATTTCAGGAAAACCTCTAAAAAGATGTACTAAAGTGTCATTATCCCAAGAATGACAGCCACCTTCTATTTCCTACTTACCTTTTAGAGGTAAGCTGTCCCACCATGACTTCAACAAGAGATGAGATCAGTGTGGTGCCAGTTTTGGTGCTAGTTGTAGCTCTGCTACTTGACCAATGTGATCAAAAAGCAAGTGAAATAATATTTTAAAGCTTTGTGGAAATGCCTGTTTCTTGCATTCTTCATGGGAGGAGGTGAATTCTCTAATGAGGCACTGTATAATTTTTTCAGACTGTCTCCTTTCAGTCACTATAGGAAAATTAAGGTTAAAATGGAGGCCAAGAAATTAGAAATGTTTTTGATACTGGCTTTGGTCTCCTCTCCTGCCAGGCCCCGTTTCCTTCTTGAGACATGCTGAAATGAAACCTCAGATTCTGACACTCAGCAACCCACCTACTCAACCTAGACCATGAGATAGGGTAGAAAAAGAGACAGTTGGTTTTTTCTGGAGGCATTTTTTGTTTTTTGTCAGGTCTGCTATATCCAAATAGAGTTACATAAAGACTTTATTTTGACAGTCTAATTTATTCTTTCTTCTTTTTTCCCCTTCTTTTCACGTCCAGCAGTAGGTGTGAAAGCTCCTACCTGCCTTGATGTCCTCATTGGGAATTATCCATTAATAATTTTTCAGCATGCACAAGGTTCTTATCCCAATAAAGCTTGTGTTTCTTCCTCATGTCTTGGTTCCCTGTTAGGCACCTGCTACTGGTGACCTTGCAATAGAACCTGAGGACTCTTCTTCTTTCATTGTTTCTCTGTACTGGCAAGTCATGCTCATGGTATGAGCTGAGCCTGAAGCATGCCAGGAACAAACTGTGCAAAGTCCTTTGTGACCTGAACAGAGGCTGAGACTTGAGTGGAGAAAACAAGAGCTGATACCTGAGCTCAGATACACTTTGTAGTGCCTCAGCTTCATTAGGGCACTGCTGCTAAGCTGTGCTCATGCCATTTGGTGGGATCTGGCTGCAGCACTCATCTGTGGGGAGCAATCAAGAAACATGAGATTCTTTGAGATGGCACTGTTTTTCCTTTGATCTCTTGGGCCTTCGTGATCTAATAGTAGTTTGAACTGCATAGTGGAGGAACTAGCCAAAAAAGTGCCTTTGCCAGGAGACTCTGAGCATCAGATACCTTCTGATGAGAAATTCAACTCTTTTCTGCTCGTACAACTTGAGAAGTTGTGTGACCTCAAATAAGATTAGTCCCGCAAATACAAGTCTCATTTGAGGAGGGAGAAGTTCCACTGCAATAAGCATTGTTAGCAGATACCAGCTGACACTTGAGTTTCAGGCTTCCTTGTATGATAAGGGATGATGTTTGTAAAAAATACTGTTGTAGTCCTTTGCCTTTCCCAAGAAGTTATGGTACAAAATAAAAGAGATTCTTTGGGGAAGAAATATCTTCAGCATGGGTACTGACAAAGTACTTGTGGGGAATACCTGGCAGAGCTTGTTCTAGTTGCAAGTGAAGATAAACCTAGAGAGGAAAAGTAGTTCTTTGTCTTACTTCTCTCTGGGTAAATATTGTTTTTCAGCTGAATTTGCAGAGTTGTTGCCTTTTTTTTTTTTTATTAGCTAATAGTTGCACATGGTTCTGTTGTCATGTACTCTTTGGAAGTGTAATTCACCTGAGCATCTGAGTGATGTACTTGCATAGGGTTTCTAGGAATTACTGGTACTTTTCTGTACTGTTGAAATGTGCAGATGGTTTTGGCAAGTTCTGACAAGCTCCTGCTATGATTAAGAGTAGGGCTACTCTTATAGTTCTTTTTATTAATCTCTTTAACAATATAAGAGACTTGAAGGGATTTTTTTTTTCTTTTTCTCATCAAAAATAGTCTGATGAAATTTTCTGCTTACATCAGTCTGCTCTAAGACAGATTTTGTGTGGCATCAGTTTTTGTCTTTTGTTGAAGTTTTGCAGCTTTTTCAGAAATCTAAATTTCTGACTTTGAGCATGCCTGTAGGAGCTGCCTTGGCTTTCCCTTCCATTTTATGTTTAGCATGTATTAGAGGCAAGAGAGATAAATGTTCATTTTTATGAATATTTTGTGGTCCCTTTTAAAACACCCTCTGAAAGTACAGTTTCTGGAAAACTACAGTTTTCCCTGTTCAGAATCTATTATTTTCATATTTGTGATTCTGGTGATTGTAAACATAGGTCTTAGTTTTATTCCTCTTTTTTCTCAGGTTTCATAATGCATACATGAAAGAGTGGATGTGTCTGTTCTGGGTTTTTTTGCCTGATGCACAGCTTGGTTTGGTTTTGTTTTTTTATAGCGAATGTCAGCACAAAAATCCCGACAATATGTGCATATGTTATATTGACCTCTCTGTAGCTGAGCTATGAAAGTCTGATCTTGAAATTATTTATATACTTAACCTCGGGTTCCTGAGCAGACATCCAGACTTGATGGATATTACTGGCAAACATTAAAATCAGTGGTCTTCCCAACATATGTTCCTGTTGAACAAAACCTTGTTGTTGTTGGGGTTTTCTTCTCCCCATGCTGACTATTGCTATTTGTAAGAATATGCAGACCACTCACTACTTAAACAGTCTAGCTTTTTAAAGTAGACCAATTTCACTTGAGGACTGAAATCATGGCTCTTCCATATGATCTAATTAAGAGTTTGCTGACTTGGAAGACAATATTTGCCACATAATTTGTTATTTGTCATATGGTAATCTTGAAGTTACTGGGGTTTTGTTGGTAGTTGTAGCATCAAGGAGCAAGCAGTCACAGTACCCTATGCTGTTCTTTTGATATGATGATAAACTGCCTTAGTCATAAATGCTGATACTTAGAAAACAGTACTTTTTCCCAAGCCCCTCAGTTGCTCTTAAGTATTTGCTTTTTTGGGAATTATTGGTTTCAGGGAGCTTTAACAAAATGATGATTATATGATGGTTTAAAGGCTATGAATGTTTATTACTTGAAGCAGAAAGACTTTGATTTATTCTTGAAATCACTGGTAGTAATTGGGAATGCCACACTTAAACATATGCTTGAACTGATGCTTCCCTTGGTAGCTCAGTCAGAGGTGGATTTTTTCTGTAGTTATGCATTTCTAGGGGTCTCAAGTGTGAATTACTTGCAAGGCTCCACCCATACCTTATGTGTGCACACAACAGGCAGATATAATGCTTTACCTTTTTTTCTTTATCAAAGACAGGTTGTAATATGAATTGGCAAAAGTGTTTTGAATTTGGACTATTATGCAAAGAACAGAGCAGTATGAATATCTTAAAAAGTGCCAGAGTTCTATTCTTAGCACCTGCTGGCCTCTTCCATTGGTCTTCTATTGTGAGTGTTGAATAAAAGGAAAAAAAACCTGTATGTTTTTTAAATCTATTTTACAGCTGAATGACACATTTCTGAACAGATTAAAGGAAAAAAGGGTAAGGGGGGAAACAGCATGGATTTACCAAGAGTAAAGCATCTGACCAAGTTTTTGTGGTAAAAGGACTAGGCCTGTGGACAAGGGAGGAGTGGAGGGTATAATTTTCCTTGTCTTTAGGGACATTTCTGATGTGGTCTCCTACAATATTCGTGTGCCCCTGTTCAAGGCAGGTGCTTAAATGCATAAATAGGTTTGAATGATCAGGGACTAGGAGCAACGTCTAGGTAGAGCTGTGCTCTGCCTAAGCTGACTCTGAGTGGAGTGGTACTCCTGAATTTTCCTGTGATCCCTATGACTTTTTGGTATTAAATCAGGGTCTACATTAAATACGGCTTTCATGTAGAATATTTTAGAAAATGCTTTTGTTTATTTAGGAGCTTGACATATTTTATTTTAAGATTCAGGAAGAGTTATTTAATTTCTCCAAAGAAGTTAATAAATACACATTTCAAATACAGGAAGACTGAAGTTTAATATATTGCTAACTACAAACAACAGAAAAGTGAATTTAATAACCTGATAGTAATCTTGCCAGTAACACAGTAAGATGTGCATTATAATTCAGTCAGGTTCTTCCACAATAGTCATTGCCACACTTCAAACTGTACTTAAACACATGAGCTCGGAAAGCATTTCCAAGGTTACCCAATTTCTTATGAGTTTAGAAGTTGACAACTGCTTTTGTGAATTTGTATACAATTATCCCATTTTGCAAAATATTTCTTGCTGTTAGGGTTAGATAGTTGGAATGTCTCAGCTGTTAACCAAGAGCATGTACTGTCTTTGTTAATACACTTACTCTGCTTGTTAATACACTTACAGATCTAGCTTACCATGCTTTGCATCAATCCTCTTGCATATTACACTAGAGAAAATTAGAGGCATATCAATGAATTGGATGTGAAATAAGTCAGAAAGCTGCCATTTTTTGTAGAAAGCTCCTAAAATGCCTTGTTAGGTGATGGCAGTTTCATTCTTGAAAAATCTATGTTGAAGAATCATAGAATGACTGAGTTGGAAGGAACCTTAAAAATCATCTTGTTCCAACCTGCAATGGGCAGGGATACTTTTCATCAGCCTTACTCAGGCTGGTTACTCAGGGCCTCATCTAACCTGGCCTTGATCAGTGCCAGGGATGGGGCATCCAGAACTTCTCTGGGAAACCTCTGGTGCCTCACCACCCTCACAGTAAAGAATTTCTTCCTGGTATCTAATCTAAACCTCCCCTCTTTCACTTTGAAGCTGCTGCACCTTGCCCTATTGACACATGCCCTTGCAAAAAGTCTCCTCTTTTTGTAGGCTCCCTTCAGGTACATGAATACTACAGTATGGTCACCCTAAGCTTTCCCTTTCAGATGCCCAACATGTTTTTAAAATTTTAAAATTTAGTGATAGTACAATAACAAAAGCTTTAACCCCAGCATCCTCTTGCAGCTTCTTTCAGAAACATCACTTGCTGCCTTAGCAGTAGATTTGCTGCTAACTATCCCTGCCTGCAGTGGCCTGGTCTATTAGCCTAGCTAAGGTTCTGATGACTAAATCTGAGTTTACTCTTGATGATGAGCACATCTTAGGGACACGGGCAATTATCCAGTATGAGCTAATTTGATCTTAAGGGCATGAGAGCAGTAAAGATGATATTCATCAGGAAGGCATAATTCAGTTGCTCATAGCTGCTTTCTGTCTCTATGGGTGATAATGCTAGTCTTATATGGCAACATAATTTAGGAAATTTCCTATAGACCTTAATCCTGTTCTGAATATATTTACAATGGTGTTCTGTCCCCATCATTTCTGCATATCTGGTCTGGGTTTAGAAATTCTGCTTCTCACATGGGAAGATGCTTACTTCTTACCCAATAACATTGTTATTTTGAGTCCATCTTTTTTGGCTGCCCGTGCACCCCAGAAGGTGCTGTACAGCATAGGAATGGCAGTGTCTTACTATAGCAAGACCCTGAGTTGTTAGTGGAAATAGCACTAAAATATCTTAGCATTGAAAGAGTTGATTGTCTGTCTTAGCCACTGCAATACCATTTCTGCAAAACATTGACAGTCTGTAGTACCAACTCATAAATTTACGAGCAGCTATTTTATTTTTGTTTTGGTTTACTCACTGCATAAATCAAACAGAGCCTTTAAGGAAGTATAACCAATAATGATGGCCCTATTGTTATAAATTTTCTGCTGCTGAATGAAAGGAGAGAAACTCAATATGAAACCTATGAAAACACAAAATTATAAAAGCAGGTATTTGACTCTGAATTGTTCCCAGTTATTCCCAGCACTGGGAGTTTATTCCTGGGTTGTATTTCACCTTTAAATGTGTGACTGCTGTTTTTCTTGAAACTGAGATCTGCCCACTGTCATCTGAGAACTGATATGGTCCCTTTTGGATTTTAGTGAATTTATGATGCTCTGGTAGCTGAATTTTACATGGCTTCCTGTGATGAGTATTACAGGCTCCTGTGAGAAGAGACTTGAGCAGCTAAAACTTGGCAAGCCCCAATGGATCCTGTTAGAGATCAGAGGAGAAACCCACAAGCAAGGACATGGAATAAACAGTGATACATCTGTCAGCAGGCAGCTGATCAAATCTGTACTCTCTGTACAGTTGGGCATGAAAGAAAACACTCAAATTGCTCTTTCACCTACCTTGTGCCTTGCAGCATCTTGTAAAAGACTGGCCATGATGTTGGATTTAGGCTGTCTTGTTAATGAGAGATCACGCTCTGAGTGAATGGGTGTTATGGATGTTGGCACATTGGATTGCAGTGCGTCTTCTTTGGCAGTCCCTGGAAGAAATGGGACCAGCGCTCTCCTCAATCAGTTGGGTTTTCTGTACTAGAATAAAGCCAAAGTCAAGAAATAGAATTGTTCAATGAGAAGTACATTAAAAGAGCTCATTTGCACTATTAGGACATTGAATTTTTATTTGTTTTTGAAGAGAAGTAGATTGTTCTGAAAGGAATGAAAAATGTCTGATTAATATTTATTTTCTGAACTAGACTCACTGGTTTTTAATATATTGGAATTATGTCTGCTTTGTAAAATTCTGGGAGGTGAAAACAGGGAAAGAGAGAGACTTTATGCTTATATAATTCCTATGCTTTTTTTTTTTTCAGTAATATTTAGTCAACGACCATATAGTAACTTAACAAAACTTAAGAATTGGCATTTCATTCTAGACATTGCATTATGTGCAAAAGTAATATATTTTTATGATTACTTCTTTACAGGAAAAACTAGAAGTGCTCCAAAGAGAATACAACAAAATATGGAAAACAAGTAAAGGGTCCTGCTGATCCTCATGCCATTTGGAGGAAGAGAGCAGAGATCCTGGCACATGAGTGCCCCTTGGTAGGCTACACTGCTGAAAGAGGGTAGGATGCTGCTCAGTGGTACTCCTGGAGCCAAAAGCACTTTTTTTTTCCTGCTGAGCAGAGCAGACATCAAGTGCATGTTAATTTGGTGCTTGATAAACAGGTTAATTGTTCCAGGACTGGTTTTACCCTTTGTAAATTGGGAAACTCATAAGGCTGGGCATAGAAGCATTTGTAGTAGAAGCTGCATTTCCTTCTGACATCAGTGTTAGGTCTGAACTGCTTGGCTAAAAAGACTTGTTCCAGCTTCAGTTGAAGGCAGAGCATATCTGAGGTCGCACCTATGTTAGGGACTTGTTCAGAGCAGCAGTTCTGCTCTGGAGCAAGTCTGCTAAGCCTGACTGCTTGTAAGGCACTAGCTTGATTCCAGTGTTACTCTGTAGCACATGGATTAAATCTCTGGACAGCGGACTTGGAGGCCAAGAAAATGATGTTACAAAACTGATATTGCCACACAGAGGATCGACAAAGCATGACCCCAGCACCAATTATCTTCTGTGTGAATATTGAAGTATAACTCAAGAGCTGCCTGCTTGTGCCACCCAGGGAAGAGCACTCCTCTGTCGCTTTAAAACACTTCAGTGGTGAAAGTGGTAGTTGCTGCTTAAATATGTGTATGCAAAATGTTCATCATAGAACAGATGGGTGAATGACACTGTTTATGTTTTCCTGTTTAGTATCTGTGTATTTAGATTATTTTACAGATGATCTAGTCCTTTATCAAGAATCCCTAAGGGTGTTGAAGGATCAGAAGGATGAGGGAGAGCTGCTTTGAGAAGCTCAGAAGAGCCTTGCAGAGATGTGCAATGGGCTGTGGATAGAAATGGCACAAAAGATCAGTACAACCCTCTTTCTCCTCCTGGCCCCAGCAGGTTTTTGGCCATCTACTTTGGTGGATGTTAAATCTCAGTTTGGCTTGACTGTGCTTAGTGTAGTGGAGGGGGTTTAGTAACTTGTGCTTTTCACTGTCTGAAGAAAGTTATTTACTCTGGGACAGTGTTTGGGTTTGTGTGGTGTCACAGTTCAGCCATCAAGAACTGGAAGTACAAACTAGTTCCACACAGGGAAGTGCTTAAATCTGAGGTGTGGCTAATCTACAGCCTGGCTAACCTGTTATGGGGAGCAGGATTCACCAGAGTTGGGTTTTGATGTGGCTCTTTGTTTGTATTTTTCTGGATCTTCAGGACATGCTGAATTTAGCATAGCTACTCTTGCTGGTGTAATGTGGCTGGGTTAGGAAAACCTCTAAAAAAAAATTGAAACATCAATCTGTGTGAGTGAAACTTGCCGAGATAAGTAAAAGTGTTGTAGTTAGAGCTGTAAACAATATTATATTGCTTTTACTCCCAAACATTAATACCTGACAAATTTCTGCAGAGAATAATGTTCTGTGGGATATTATACATGACATCTATAAGTAATGACAAGAAGAAATTAGTGAATTTTTCTGTAATGGGAAAACAAGGCTATAAAGATGCTAGTTTTTAGTTACATTTGCACAGCTTCTACCCTTAAAAAGAGGCAGCTTGTGCAAGAGCTTGAATGCAGTGTGTGATCTTGTAGGGAGTGTGTGGATGTGACCTCAGTATGAACTTCTTATGCACTGGCAAATACTTATAGTAACTTTTATTTTTTTTAACATAAACCACATTTTGAGGTTTTGGGTTTGACCTTCCTTGTTCATGATGGAGATCTTTTGTTTGAAGTTTTGATCTTCTATGCCTTCTAATTTTCTCAGTTTAATCAGGAACAGCAACAGCTATGCACTAACTTGTTGAGATGCCATGAAATCAAGACTTTGATATAGACAAGGAAATCTGGATTTCCTGAATGATGCTCTTCTGCAATGTTTGATGACATCGAGGAAAGAAGGGCAGAGCCTGGAAGTTACCCTAGTGAGGCTTTCACCCATCAGTAGCTCCACGCAGCCATGGCCAGCACATCCAGCCTTCCACCTGCCAGCTGAACAGTGGATGCACTGTGGTGTGGATTCTGAACAAGAAGCTGCTGCTGTCAGTCTAAGCCTTTCCAAAATGGATACTTGCCTCCTAGAAAAAAAATAACCACAGCTGGCATTAACTGAGGTTCTAATTTGGAAGTTTCTATGGAGAAAGTGGCAAATCAGCCCAGGTTTGGGCCATATGAGATGAAATGCTGGTGGATCAGTGTAATGCAGTTAGTAGTGCTCCTGCCTATGGGGATATGCTTTACTGTCCAGCAGTGTGAATAAAGTTTTGCTTAGGTTTTAAAGGAATTCTGCAAGTGTCTAGTCAAAAAGCTTGTTGCTGATAATGTTGATGTGGATGAGTATTTGACTGGCCAGGTGTCCACCTGCCAATAAAAGATGACTGCCTCTCTCTAAGACTTTCTATACACCTGCAAGATAACTGTAAAGCAGGACTGAAGATTTTGTTTTCTGTATACTCACCTGAAACCTGAGAATATCAGTGTGATGTTATTTGGATTGAAGTTTTTAATTAATAAAAGAAATGTGAAAAGCAATCTTTTGGCACACACATAATAATGAGTTTGAAAAACTGTTGTAGTGAGTGCAGAAAGCTGTTAAAGAACCTTAATATTTAGATGCAAGCTCAATGTGTCCAAACAGAGATCTGATAGACCAGCAGCCAGAATAAGTCTAGAGATTAATTTGCTTACAAATTTTCCTCCAGAAAACTTTTAGGAAAAAGACAGTCTTCAAGTAGCAAGGATTTGAAATTGCATGGGACTTATGAGCTAAAGGCCATGTGTTGACTTATGCTTGAAAACAAACTGATAGCATAGTCTTAAAATGCAGTGGCTACCTTCTCTACAAAGGGCTGTGCAGCACTGACATAGTACATCCTGAAACAATTAGCTATAACTGTACTAATTGAGTTCTTGTACTGTGAAGGGAACACAGCAAAGGAATATAATCCCATAACTTATGCCCCACAATTTAAAAAAGATGTTAAGATATTTGAACAACTCTAGAGAAGGGTGGAAATGCTGGTGAAGGAGCTGAAAGGAATTGTCCTCTGTGGAGTAGTTTAGAACACTGGGTTTGTCTAGTTTAGAGGGGAAAAAGTTTAAGATGCCACCTCATTGCTCTCTACAGCTTCCTGAGAAGAAATGGAATAGGGAATGTTGGCTGTTCCTCTTCTTCCTAGGATCCTATATCAGCATGTACAGGAATGGCTTGAAGCTGCATCTCTCAGGGGAGGTTTTAACTTAACACAAGGAAACACTTCTTCACCATGAAGGTGCTCAGATTCTGGAGAGGCTTCTTGGAGAAATGGTTGATGCTCCATGCCAATCAGCATTTAAGAGGCATTTGGACAATGCCATTAATAGCATGCTTTAAGGTGTGGTAGGCCCCAAAGCTGCCAGGCAGTTGGCTTAGATGATCATTGTAGTTCCCTTCCAGAGGGATTGTTCTATTCTGTTCTTCTTTTCCTAGCAGCACATGCAGTGGAAATCTCTGATGACATTTTTTCTTCACTGCCCTGCAATAACAGAAGACATTGAATGGGTAATCATGTCCCATTCTACAAATAAGTTCTGTCATTTGTGGGGCAAAAGGAATGTGCCTTCTGATGGGGGTGAGAGTGGTGGATTTTTTTAGATAAATTGACCACTTGAAGTCATTTGAAAGGAAAAACTGTGCAAAGTGTGGCTTTTGTGAGTCTTCTCCGTTCATCCAGTTTAGCTGTGATTCCACAGGGTAGCTTAGGGTGAATGTCTCAGCTCAGCCTGAGGCCTTCAGACCTTCCCTGGGCCACATTGTAGGTTTGCACATCTGTCTCTTGGAGCAGCCTGGGACCTACAAGGGTGAGCTGCTCTCCTGGATGGACCCCTCAGGCCTAGGACACAGCTTGTCATGCCTTACTTTAGGGATAGCATGGCATAACTATAATACCTTATTCCATTCCCTGTCTTCCCCATGAGTTAAATAGCAATGAGACTCTTAGTTGCCTGAAATGTCAGGAGTTTTTCAGTTTCAGATGCACTTTTAGGGACATATATCACAAAGGTTGCAAGCAGAAATGGTACTTTATTCTTTTCTTAACCTGCTTCATAGCCCATGTTCACAAATTAACAAAATGCACATATGTAGCCAGGAGCAGGTGGATGCGTTCTTCAGTTTAGCTTGGAAAAGTTTTTGTTTCTTTTCAAAAATGAATGGCGAGTGCCAGCTGTGGTTTCTGATGATGACTCCTTGGATCATGCATGCACATATCCATATCTTCTAGCATCAGGAGAGGTTATAAAAACATGGAATCTTGTAGAAGATGGGTTCTTCTAGTTGATACAAAGTTTTGGGATGAATGAAAAATTCTTTTTTAAGCAAACTAACAACAAAACTTCAAAATCTTGTATGAAAGAGGTACATCTTGTTCTTTCCCTTTAGGAAAAATAATTTCATTTCTATTGTCTATTTTTAAACTTCGTATAAGACAACACAAAGTCTACAAAAGTTGTTCAGCTTTAAGGGAATGTTTTGGTTTGATTTTTCATGAATGAAATCTTGTTTGCTGAAATGCTGTTTGCCATGAAGATGTTATTTTGGAAAATGCTTATCAACAGCTCGAATAGCTCTTGCTCCCTGCCTTAGATAGTTGGACTTCTCTCTCAAATTGCATTATGAGTCTTGTATAATCTGGAAGTTTTACTCCTTAGCAAGCCAAAAATTAAATGC
Source organism: Toxostoma redivivum (assembly GCA_013397375.1). Classification (NCBI taxonomy): domain Eukaryota; kingdom Metazoa; phylum Chordata; class Aves; order Passeriformes; family Mimidae; genus Toxostoma; species Toxostoma redivivum. The sequence continues at coordinate 462,414 of VXBI01006788.1, forward strand.
AAATCACAGGAGAAAGCTAATCCATTATGTCTATTTTGGCTAAAAAAAATCCTATCAACTCAATCTAACAGGTTTGTTATTATTGTTCTGCTCTGGGGAGTGATCTTTCCTTGCTGTTTTTCCTTGCTGTTTTAAGCTGTGGGCTTAGATAATATCAGGATAATGTACCATTCAAGTCAAGGAAATAATCTTAGTCTTCTGTCTGGAATATGATAAGTGTTTCTAATTGTAATTAATAACGCATATATTAAATATTCAAAATAGCTTTGGTTGTTTAAGGAACTGGTTTTATATTAATGACCTGAAATTATTAAGCAGTCTTTCTGAGGATTGAATCGTCAGATCTGCCATTAGGCTCTTATTTCTTTGGTCAGATTGTTTTCCCAAAATTTCTCCCTGTATTCATGATTAAATCCCACTGAATTTCTTGTCATCTTGAGTTTGGTTTCTTAGATGACATTAGAATTTTATCGAAGTTTTAATGTCTAGCTAAAATGTTTTGAAGTAGAGTTGTAACCTATTATTTCAAAATACTTCCTACTGTATAGCCTTAACCACATGCATTGCGGTTTCAAATATACATGGCTGGCCCAGAATCCTGAAAGCCCTGGGTTTGTAAACACCTGAACTTTCTCAGCTGGCATAGAATTACACCTTTGCTGACAAATGCTCTGGTTTAAGAGCAAGCAAAGCCACTGCCTTGCCTTCTGCTTCTCCCTGCAGCCATGTCATGCAGCAGTGCTGCAGGCTGTGTCAGTAGGTAATGCGAGTCAAATGGAGCTCAGCAGCATCTCACCTTTCTGGTTTTTTGGGGTGGTTTGGCACAGTACTTGCTCTTGAGCAGAAGTCTGTTTATGTCTGATAGGCTGAACTGATGTCCGTGTCATTTATGTGGAAATATAGCTACTGACTGGCACCCACCCTTTCAGAGAGGTACTGTAAAATTTAAAATATGGAGCAGACTGGCAAGCCCCATCTATTTCTCATTTCCTTTGTTTTGGTATGGGTGTTAGCAGCTCTTCTTGTGGAAATATTTCTCTTTCTTTCTCTGATTGAGAACCTTGATTTTTTTTTTTTTTTGTTCCATGGAATATTTTTATATAAGTCTCTTTCTCTTCTGACCAGCTGTAAAGATGTTACTGGGAAATTTCTGAGAATCAACTCAGTGCATTTCCAGTTGTATTCCCCATAATGGGAGCTCATTTACTCCCAAATTGTGATAGTGCAGTGAGGCTGCTGTGGATAGTCTTGTTGCATTACCCCAGAACTAAACTTTTAAATGGAGATGCCCCTCTATATGCTATGCTGTGCTAGATTCTGCTAATGAGGGGCTTGAGTGAGGTGTCTTCTCCTCCATGGCTTGAGGCAAGTGCTGTATGAGAAGAGGAAGCAGGAGAAAATGAGGAAAAGTGTGCCACAACTAATGTTTTGCTGTGAGCATGTTTGCAGTATTAAAGCAAATTCATTTTTATAGCCTTGTTAGTTTTAACTTTATGGCCTCCAATTCAATTCATAAACTTAGAATGTCTTATGTAAATGCAAAGCTAAAAATGCCAGTAGTGAAGAATTGGCAAAACAGTGTGTTACCCGTGTAATTTATTGAAAGAATGTAAATAGAGATGAACGAATAGACAGACTGCTCTCGTGGGGACAAGGGGAAAGCAATGTCAAAAAATGTACACTGCATGAAGCCATGAGAAGTTAATACAGCATAATGCAACTAGGTCTGCAGAATATCAAGTAAAGCCAATTACTGCTTTTAGCCCAACATGCTTAATAGATTCAGTATTTTGTCCCTGTCCTCTCAACTAATTCCCCTGGGAAAACACAGGCAGTCTTAAAGTAGCTACAAGATGTGACTTTTTTCAAACAATTTCTCAATGCTATTATCAGTTAAAATGTTTGCATTAAGATCTGTGAAACTTGGAACTAATGTTTAAAAAAATTCACAGAACAGATTTACTAGAGGTTGTAACTAGAGCTGAGAGAGCCTGATGCTTCATAGATGCCTTGGCTGAGTTTGTGTGTTTAACTTACACGTGTTTGATCCTTTGAAGTTGTGTCCACAAAAGCTATAGGGTGGAGGGATGGGGTGGATTTATTCAGTAATTTTTAATTTATTGCCTTTCACTTTCCCAACTTGTCTTGAACATGTTTTTTCCCCTTGGCTTGCACAAAACTGAAGCATCACTGCAGTTACTTTTCTATATCTCCTCTGCTGTTAGTCCTAACATGACTAATTATTGATGGAAAACTGTGCCCAGGACTGAACAGACATAGGGATACTGCTGGTGTTTAAAAAGTGCTAGCCAGTGTAGTTACAAGTTGATCTTGTTAAGTCACTCACTAGCTACAGATAAGCCAGTTGTAGGGTGGAAGGGGTTTTACTGCACAAATATGATGCTGTGCTATAAAATCTGCCTCTTGTTTCTGTGAGAGTTCTGCCAGGTGGTGCTCTCTCCAGCTTTGGGTGGTGGCCATGGGTAAGAACAAGGGAAGAAACTACAGCTTTTATGCAATGCCAAGCCTCTCATGAAATCCATTTTGTGCGTTCTTTAATCCATTTTATGTATTTTGGCTGTAACTTTCATGGCCACCTAGATAAGGTATCATGGTGACAGTATGGTAAGAAAGAATAGTTCCCACTTTTCCCAGGAAAATCGTTAGAAGCCAGAGGAGATGAACTCAATCCCATAAGTTAGGGAAAAAATACAGCTAATCAGCAGTTTTGGTTTCAGCTTACAGGCTTTATCCACTGGACTGATATAAAGATCATGTCCTTACCCTGCCTTGGTTCACTTTGTCTGTAACATTGGGTATAGGACACAACCATACGGGGTTCTTCTGCTCTGAAAATGAACTTGGAAATACTCTGCATAGGGTTGGATACACACTTCAGGTTGTGTGGGTTTAAAGTGTTTTGCTGGAATGAGTCAAGTGCTTAGTGGTTTGTAATGCTGGGGGCATTTATGGCTAAGTGCAGGACATCTCCAATATTCATGAGAGAACAGCAGCCCCATCATGGGACAGTGTAGCAATAAAATGGTTTTTATTACCACTTTATAGCTCTCTTGAGATAAAGCCCTGGTTACAAAATTTGTGATCGTATCCTCAAGCGTGTGCAGGAGGACATTTTGTTTCTGCTGTTTAATTTCAAGCACCCCTGTGAATCTTCAGTTTAGAGAATGTAAAGATTTTCACAGACATGGGTAAATAAACAAACACCTCTTGTGTTCAGTAAAATGGGCAGCAAGCCCTACCCTTTTAACAGAGATGTATTAGAGCTTTCATGTCTGCTTTAACTTTGGTAGGAAGCCTGAGGATAAAATTCCCATTATCTTCAACATAAACTGGTTCCATAGGTGCTTTCCCTAAGAGAAAGCTAACCCTAGAAGGAGGTCTTTTACTACTAGATCCACAGATGTGGTGAGATGTATAGAAACAGGATGTGTTACAGCCAGCTGGAGGAAATGATATGTATTGCATTTTAATGTTTTTAGTGTATGCATTATAGGTAACTCAGATTTTATACTTGGGTAACCATAAAGCTATCACTTTGTGAAGGTTGACTCTTACCTTTTAAAATGTGCTTTATTGATATCCAAATGAGCAATACAGCTGAAGAGCTTTTGCCATATTGCAATAAAACTTCTAGCAAAAATAGAAAAAATCAGAAGTCAAGAACACTTTTAAAACAATGAAGATTAAAAGAAAAAAATGGGAGTGAGGGAGGGAAGGAACTTGAATTTCAAAAGCAGTGGTGGAAATATTTTTAAAGTGTCAGTGGAATCCTGCCAAGGATACATATTACACATTCTGATTGATATAGAAGTTGCCTACCAGCAAAATCTTGGGAAGAGGAAGCAGAAAGATGGACAAGAAGGACATGCATCTACATGTGTAGTCTTACTTCCTACTTCTCTAAAAAAATCAAGAAAAATCCTGGAGCCACCAGCTTTGATGTGCTTTTACAGTTGAAGTTTTTTAGCCTGCACAGATGCTGTGCTGGGATTCTTGCAAGACAGTGTGTTCTGTATTATCCCCAGCAGTTGCTTAGCATGAAAAATAAAAGCATCTACTTATTCAGCAAAACTTGCACAGTGGTGCAAAATGAAAATCTTGGTCCTGATATTTCTCTTGGATGCAGAATCAAGTCCTTCAGCAGCCTGAAGGAGCGGTGCTTGTACTGTCGCTGTAATGCAGATGAACATATGAGAAGGTTGTGTTCTGTGTAGCATGATCACATAGAAAGGAAGATGTGGTAAGTAGCATATGACTGATGATTTAACAATAAAAAACAGTAAATAAATAAAAGGAAGATGCTGTATAGTTTATTGCAATTTTCTTGAACAAGAAAAGATATTGAATTCCTTTCAAGAAGGATCTCAAGAGTCTTCCTTAATGCACATCCAATGCCAAGCTCTTGAAAGCCCCATGTATTGTATAATATGGCTAACAAAGGAAAAACTGCACAACAAAGCAGGGGAGGGACTCATATTGACTGAATGTGGACAGACTGTGATTGATAGTGTTGCCTTTTTCCCCTTTGTGCGCTGTGCACAATAATTACTGTAGGCAGAACCTCATGTTTTAATATATTGTACAATGGCCTCTCTTTTGATTGAAATTCATGTTCATTTGATCTTGACAGCAATGCGAAGTTAGTTTTTTCCGGTAACATTTTTAATAATTAAACAAGCTATTTAAAGCTTGGCATTTTCATTATATTTGCACCAGTGCTATCCATTATTCTGATGATCCAGTGATTCTTTATTAAAACGAAAAATATTGCATTCAAATATAAATGTCAGGCATAATTCATACGTGTAATGAAAGTCATATCTGGCTTGGAGATGCAGTCCCCTCATGCATCTCAGTGGCCAGAGATTGCAGCATCCTTTTATGCTGGGCCACCTGGGTGACAATGGATGCGCTCCTAAACCTCATGTCTGTTAACCCTCGCATTCTCCCTCTGGAGAATATTCTCTATTGCTTTCAAAAGTATTATTTCTCCGGATGGAAACTAAAGAGCAATGCTGTCTCACAGTATTGTTAACGTGAAATACCTCAATTGTGATAGTCTGGGCCTGTTATCCTGGAGGGGCAAGAATGAAAACTGAAAAACCCATTTAATCACATTGTGATTTAGCTCAGGCTGTGATAAACCTTCTGTAAAATGCCATCATTGCAAGGGTTATATGATGGAGAAATATCACAGTTTAAATTCAGGGCTTAGGTGTAGATTATCCATTTCATGTCTTTACCCTTAGAAAACACTTAGAAATACTTTCTATAACAAAGGTAAAGAGTCAGAGAGTATTAATTTCCTATTGAGCAAGAAATATTGGTAGAATAAGCCATTCTGGCTGATTCTGTTCTGAGCAGCACATGCTTTTTGTAGAAAATCTCCTGTCTGAACTCCTGGTATAGTCCAGGAAACCCTGTTACACCACCCTGAGCATCTGTCCCTATGTGGCATGGTGTGACTGACATCCTGACATCCTGACAGCTCCTGAGTTAGCAACACGGATGAGCCGTGAGCCCCTTCACTGTCCTGATTTGTTCATGTGGCCTGAAAGGGGTTTGTCCAGCTGATTCACTTCAGTGACACAATCCCAGTTTGGTATGTCTGTGGCTGTTTTATCCCCTGTCAGCAGGGAGGATGACATACTCATTGCAGCTGACTGTGCTGATGTCACTACTTCAGGTGAATCTCCTCCTGGGCTTTCTGATTATTTGTCCAGAGGGGGGAACAGGTTGATGACAAGATAGCATTTTTCCCCATTTACTTTTCACAAGCAAACTGCTTTTGCCTGAGTTGCACCAGTTAGAAAGAAAATATCAAACCTTGGCTTCTCTCTGAAGAAAATAATTCCAGATGGAAGCTCACCTGGGAACAGGGCAAGAGGTGACCTCATGGGAAAGCAATATTGGCTTTGCCAGCAGTGGAAGTGTCATTGCTCTATCCTTGCACTGTTTTTCTCCCAAGAGGAAGGAAAGATTGAAATTAATGTGGTTTTAACTTATATGGAATCCCAAAAGACTGGAATCAGAGTGGTGGTATCATCAGATATTTTTTACAAAGGACAGCAGCTCTTGGGCTATTTCTTTATTTCCCCTAAATTAATTAACCTCTTCTGGTTTATTGAAATTACTTGAGATGGCAGCTCTCTAAAACTCTGGAGCCAAACTTAAAATAAAGAGTAGGTACTATTAGATACTATGACAGCCCGTAAGTATTTTTAGATAATTTAAATGATTTTTGATAACTTTTTGAGAGCTTATTTTCAGACAGCAATTTGTGGACCTCTTTTACAGCCTGTTTTTCTGCAGACAGATGGATAGAGCTGGAGAGAAATCTGGTGAGAATTGCTGAGAATTGTGAGAGAGAATCTGGTGTCAAAAGTCTCCCTCTGAGAAATGGTTCTTCCTGGGATTTCCAGCACTGGTCTGGTTTTACACCCGTTTGCTCAAAGCACTGCTCACTATAAGAGCCTTCCTCTTAGTATCCGGCCTGCCTGTTTGGAGTCTGTGTGAGGATGTTTGTGCCTGTGTATCAGAGAAGCTCCTTCAGAATCACAGGAAAACTTAAACTCACTAGTATTTCCAGAGGGGGTTTAAAGAGGGGACAAGATTTTCTTTAGTTACATGGTTCGTTTTGTTGCTTTTTATTATCATTCTGTTACTTCATTTAAAAGGACCCTCAAAGTTTTGTTATGTTTTTGTTTAATAAGGGTAAAGCCATTAAGAAAGTATTCTGGGATATTATTTGAGTATCAATGTTGTTGAAGCGCATTTTTCAATTTACTCTGACTTTGAAGCCATGGGAGCAACTTTGCATTTGAATCCAATCAAGGAACTCTTGATGTAATAAATGAAACACTAGGGAAAAATCAAGGGTAACAATTGTATTTTCTCCCTTTGACTTTGGATTTTTAATGGGAAGAATAATTTCTGAACATTTTGAGAAATATTAAGTCTTTCCAGGCGAGCGTGCTTTTGCCTATTTGTTTTTTATGTATTCTTGCCACATAACAGTGGGAGATTTTTAACATACAGATGAGACTGAAATATAAGCTCCCCTAATGAGTAAGATATATTGTCAGTGTCAAGTTAAATACAATAAAAAATGAGTGAATAATATGTGCACAAAAAGGTACCATATGCCATTTCGTGATGATTTTTATTTTCATATTTATTCTTCAACTGATGCTACAGGCATGCAAGCACTTTTTTACCTTATGTGATTTTTCTTTGAAATCTGTGTGTTCACTTTTATTTAGCTGATGCTAATCAGCATCTAGTTGCATAACACACATATATATATGTGCATGTCTATAATGGTATGTACATGCCTGTGTGTGTTGTGAAATTCTTGTGACAATGTAATATTGCATGGTGATAGTGAGTGTCTCTTCCTCTCTGTGTTTTTGCCTTCCTACCCATGTGCTGGGGTTGAAATGCAGTCCACAATCCCAGCCAAAGGCTCAGTGCCTTACTGGGTGGCTATGCCAGGCTCCAAGCTTGATTACTCACTAAGGACACTTCATGCCCCTGTACTAAGAACTGAGAATTAATAAAAGCAGTGTCTAAGCCCATATTTGGGTTTACTGTCAAAGCTTTTATTATCGTTGATGGGAACAGTATCGTGTTTAAAAAAGAAATAAATTCTCATTTTGGCCAATTTTTCTACTTGCATTAAATGTTCTGGGGCTCAGAATCTCATTGCAATCAGAGGCAGCTTTTAGCTTGACTGTTTCTTCAGCTGAAATCTACTGATCTGTGCTAGTAGAGCAGGGCTGTGATTTATTATGCATTTTTCCCACTCCACCCACTTCTTTCCTCTGCTCTTCTACCCTTCCCACATATGTTTCTTCTCTTCAGGTCTTTATTTTTCTCCTCAGTTTGTTTATTTTCTTTCCAGTGTGCTTACACACTATTGGTTGATTTAGAAATTCAGAAATCTAACTGAGGAGCTTTGAGTGTCAGATGCAAGATGCTTTGAAGTGTTTCAGTTTTGAGAAGGTTATCTTGATATTTGGAAAGGAGTTTTGTAAAGACATGGTAAAAGGCATAGCCTGAGCTTCAAGTCACTTTAACAACTCTTTTTCAATTTAGTCAGTTTTTAATTAAGTTCATTCAGATACCAGGACCAAAATAATTCAAAGTGCTTTTTGCTCATGTTGAGTTCAAAATATTGATGAAACTAGCACTAATGCTTTCTGTATTTACAATCACTCTTGAGATTCAGATGGGGGAAAACTTCCCACCAATGAAAATGCTAAGGTTCAAGAATGTAGAAATCTGATGGGGGCAGCAGAGGAGAAAGCAAATTTACCAGATATTTCTGCTTTAAAATAACAAATGAATGGACTGAGGCTTGTCTTTTTTTAACCTTGGTCTGTGTTATGTATATATACAAAACTTAAATTGGTCTCCTCTCTTTGAACAGTAGCTCTTCAAAAAATACAAAATGAGTCCTGAGTTGAAAAAATCATTACAGCATAGTGAAGCTAGTTCCCTGTCCTTTTTAAAAATTATGTCATATCATATTGTATTCTACACTTCATTAAGATTATGTTATCATGGATTTCTCCTTCAATAAAGGGATGCCTCTATTCTAATACTCCTGAATCCCAAGGAAACTTTATTTTCTAATTCAGTTACCCAAATGACATACCAAGGGTAGTATTTGGTGTATTTAACCAAACCTAAAGCATAGGGGATATCAGAAAATTCTTGAATTAGGCAGTAAAAAATTATATGATATGCATCTTTTTTCTACATATTAATAAATAATGGGTCCTGTTACCAGGCTGTGAGGCTTCATTGTCTGCAGTTATGTACTTTTCCTGGCCAGGGGGGAAATATAAAGGATGCAGCTATAGGAAAAAACAAGAAAGATAGGAACATGTGTGAATTATGTATTGAGGTTTCTAAGAGTTCTGCACTGTCCTGGGTTAATGTAGATGTTCCTTCTCTTCTTGTGGGAATGATGATTCATGCAGGCACTGCAGGATGAGAAACTAAATCATTTTAAGTATGTTAATGAAATATTTGTAGGAGTTATGAAGTATGGGAGGGTTGGTGCAAGAACGAAACAGATAACAAAATTATTAAATAAAAGTGTAAAAATATGTAATTATCTGTCACTTTTACAGTATTCCCAGGGATTCTGCTCATCACTTGCTATGAGAGAGCAATTGTTATGACCTTAGGGCCTGGTTCTGTAAATGTAATATTGCTGGCGTAATCCTACTGACTACACTGGCATACTTTGTGAAAATCTTTCCAACACCTAGTGCTTAATATCCCAATACCAAAATGTTAGAATAATACTAAAAATGACGGTGCATGCTATTTAGAACATGTTCGTGTGCATATGCCTATNATTATTTTCAGTCCTCGGTGAGCAAGTGCTTGGTCCACCAGCTCCCTCCATTGCTCTTTCAGTCATCCCAAAATCTTGTGTCATGGATCTGCAATTGTATAAAAATACTTAGATTGTACAAAACTTATTAGTCTGCTTGCTGCCTCATTTCTTTGCTCAGTATTTTGCTCATGTTCACATTCAGGAAAATACTTCCAGCTCACAAAAGATGAGATTGATTCAGAAGTCCTAGAAACTGTAAAGCATAAACTCTTCTGATTTTTTTTACCATATGGATTTCAGACCTTTAGGTTCATGATTTTACATGATTCTTTACAGTCTTCAGGGCTAGAACCTTAAACCTGCTTATATGGTGTTTATGTCAAATGCTGTGAAACATGATGGAATTAAAACCCCAAACAAACTAACCAAAGAAAATACACAACCCACTATAGATTCACAAGTCATAAGGTTAGAAAGGAACTGGTTCAAGCACAGAAAATCCTTTCTGTAGGAATGTTAACATCTGAACTATTTCTTTCCAAACTAGAAAGATCTTCGGCTCTTGTGTTGTCCACTGTTGTACTGCAGTTTTATTTCAGTATTTAATATGGTGCCTGCTTGATCTTCTTCTTAGTGGAATTTCAGCAAGTGAGAGCATTTATGCAGAGAATCCTAATCTTTTTATTTCTAGAAAATAGCATTTTTCCAAAGGAGAAAAGTTCAGTAACATTATGTAGAAATAAAATTACCTTGCTCTAGTGCTAGGACTTTGAGGGGGCCAAGTCAACCAGCTAATTGAGACATCTCAGGAAGGTGAAGCTGTGTGAATTTATTTTAGCAAATAAATCAAGATTCAGTAGCCTTCAAAAAACTAACATTTTAACCAGGCAAGGCTGAAAATGCAGGCTCAGAAGACTGACATAGCTGTTAGGATTTTGAATGACAAAGGCTGCATTAGAATTCAACTGATATAATATGTCCCATATTGTATCAGCAACAATGAAAATTTCACTATATGCTTCCTGTGATATGGAGGATAAACTGTCCTTTGTACCGCAGATGAGGACTGTGCATGCCTCTGACCTTTCAAGTCTTGCTAATCAATTCTCATCCATCAGGGTATCCACAAATTGCTGTATGAATAGCTAGAGAGGGGAAATTCTCCTCTCATTATACACAGTACAAAAGGTTTGTCTCCCCCTGAAGCATGGAGGTACTGCTGGAGGCAGGTTACTGAACTAGTTGTACAAGTGGACTTGATGTGTTTTGGCACGTCCTACAGCGCCGGCACGAAGGCACCGAGAGAGTCCACACTGGGCTCCAGCGTCATGTTAGACCACAGAAATGAGTGGTGCCATCCCAACCTGACAATTCTGTAACTCTTGCTGTCAGAGCAGTTCTCTGCTGGTAAAAATTTGTGGAAGTCATGGGAGCTGTACCACAAAAAAGCTAGGAAAAGCTCACAGTAAGTTATATCCTTTGAAGGGTATTTTATTTGGCAGGGGCTGAATGCCTGTCTCTAAGTGCAGGATATCTCTTGGCACCCATGGGAATGGTGGAGGTCCAGGAACTGTAGTAACCTGGCTGTGGGAATCTGACTCTGCAAGGTGCTGTGTGTCCCTGTCAGGGTGAAAGGCACCTATGTAATAGTAATGGGATGTGATGTTAGGATAAAGTCAGGATAGAGGAATCTGCTTTTAATATGATGTCCATTGTGTGATATTCAGGGCTTCGACTTCAATAGCTTGTGTTGCTCTAGCATGACATGCATTTGGGAGGATGCATTGCATCTCATCCTTAAAACAAAATAACTCCCCAATCCTACAAGTTCTTAGCACATAATCAATCTGAATACAGCAGCTTTTTCCTCATGAAGAATTCCTAGATCTGTTTGTTCACAATTTTTGCAGATGTTTATTTGAGTGCAAGCAACACGGTGTAATGAAACAAATGAGTTGGAAGTGTCAGAATGCCCAATTATCCAACTCACTGCCTGTCTATGGGGGTGAACAATTGGAACTACTAGGCATGCTTTACTCATTTAACTTCGTTTGAACTATTCTTGGCATCAAAGTTGCATTAATGTGATAACTTCTGTGTGGCAATTAACAAACTGTAACAATTGGAGACATTCATACTGCCTGCTGGGGAAGGGTTGCGGAGTGGGCAGTTTAGCTGTTCTGCTAATTTCCTGTTGGACCTGAAAGGAGGAAGGAAAAGATTCAATTTTTGCTTCCTTCTCACAAATCTGAAAAGGAAGAAAAAAAATCTACAGGAAATCTGAATTGGAGTTGCTGTATCTCCTCCCAAAAGGACCTAAATTCTTCTCTTTGCCAGTTTATCCCTTAAGCCACCATCACAATTTCCTTTCATTACTTGGTCTCAACTCCTGTGTCATAAAAAAAGGATGGACAAGAGGAGAGGATATCATTGTCAGGAAAAGGTAGAAGTGAACAGAAAGCAGGTGAAAATCAACTAGAAAAAGGCAGAAGAAACTCATTATATTCAGGAAAAGGACAGCTGGAGTAGTAACTGCAGGTGGATCATGATGGGAATGGAGAACCTGAAGATAAAAGAGCTATTCCTGAGCCCTGCACACTAAGGAATTTTGGAAAGAATAAACTTGATCTTATGCTCTGAAAGCAGCCAGGCAGGCCCTGTTTTCACAGACATTGTTCTCATTGACTTATATTTAAGCTTTCTTTGAACAGAGACCACGGATTTGAACTCACCTTGTTCAAATAGATGTATCTTTTATACATGCAAAATGTCACTTGACTGTAAATTATTTCAGTCTGTGCTTTCTGTGCTAAGTGGTAGAATATAAAGTGGACTGAGACACACATTATGTGGAATTCTGTATGATTGTTAATAATAGCTGCCCAGCCATTCTCCTACAATTTTATAGCTTAAAAATAACGCTCAGCTGTTCTGGAACAAGAGGCCATTGGAAAGGGGTGAGGGCAGAATCTTTCATAACCTCTGAGTGGAAACAGTAGCCGCTGATCTGTTGGCACAGGAATTACCCAAGCCTATTATTAATCTATAAAAAGTAAATTGTTATTACCATACGTACAGACCTCCATTTGCTGATGCAGTATCAGAACAGCTATTTCCTGACAGCCCATGCTTCTTAGAGCTGTATTGCATGTGTCATGCAAAGGAGTTTCTTGGGGTTGGAGGGTAGCAAAAATCACTCACAAAAAGGGATGACCATCTACTGTGCATAATTACAAGGGCTTTTCCAGGGGATGTGACCTCCAAAATTCCTGTCAGCACTAAAACAATACAGCATCTTTCTTACCTTTCTGCAATGGAGAAAAATGCATAACCACTCTTGGTGGAAGCACATTTTTAGTGGCCAAGCCCACAATCCTTGCTCCTGTTTAGCAACATGTATTCAAGTAGGAAAGGAGCAAATAAAGGAGTAGAGAGCTGAACTCTCTCTAGACAGTAAGGGCATTTGAATTTTCTAGCTTCAGGAGAATTTTAAAATCTTTTCCATAATAAAGCTTTGTAAGAGTGTTCTTTTGGTTAACTTGAGGCTGAAAACCCAAACCCAAGCCTGTGCTAAAGCAACAGCAATTGTCTTCATGTGGAATGATAGCATGATTTGGCAATTTTTGTGTCAGATCAGCGTATGGGTTTTTTTTCCTGTCAAACTGACTTCCAGAGAACAGCCTGCAGGAGTAAATACTAGTAATTAGTAAGGCTCTTTCCTCTTTAAAAAACTTAGATTTTCTAGAGATGTTCTTCTGAAAGATTCAAAGTGTAATATGTGCATGGCAATCCAGGGGTAAAAGCAGGCAGTGCAGTCTGCTCTTGAACAGTGTTGCAGGAGTATCAGTTTGTGCAGGGGTGTCATGGCTTTCCTGTAGAATTTGTATGTCACACAAGATCGTGGATGCAAAAGAGTAATTGTCTAATTCTGAAGCTTGTCCTTATACTGGCGTGGGGTGGGTTCGCTTCACTGGGTTCTCAAATCAAATATATTTTAAGTGTGAGAAAATGGCTCTTTATGTTCACATACTGTATGAAGTGCTTAATCATTCATAGCTGAAAATTAGCTAAGTGTGATTATTCACCAAGGTACATTAACAGCAGCTGGCGTTTTACTGCACTCCCACAAGAGCAAAAAAAAATGCTGGTCCAAAATCCATGCAGAGCAGAACTCTTAAAGTCATCTGGGTAAATATCTAGTGGTAAATGGACCAAGTCTTCCTGCCTGCACCTTAACTGACAGAGAAAGTCTTGTTTTCAAATCTTGTGCAGAAAAATTGGAGGATGAAAGTGTTTCTTGGGCAGTGTGGCATAGAGGCCAGCTCCCACTCCTTCTGTGGTTGCTGTGGCTCTGTTTCTAGTATGGATGGTAGAGAGCAAACACTGAACACCTGTTCCCTGGGGAGGAAGAGTGATTGAGCTTGTGTCCTCTTTATTCCAGGACAGAAACCAATCACTGTTGCAAACCATTCTCAGGTCTGCCTGTGAGTTCTGCACTCCCCTCTACTGCCTTTATCTGTGCACCAAAACTCAGAGGAGATGCTGTGATGACACCAAGCACTGGTCTAGTGACTGCTCATACATTTTCAAAGAGAGGTATGCTCTGCTAGAAACAAATATGTTATTACTCCCATCATTTATTTTTCATAGTTATGATGGAAGTTGAAAGCAAAAAATATTGTAGAGGTCAGTCAGCCCATCCACCTGCCCCAAGACAGTGCAGGTATAACCAATATGTTTCCCACAAGTGTCTATATAGCTGTTCTTAAAAGGCTTAAATAACAGGGATCACAAGCTCTCTGTAGGCCAGCTCTTCCAGGACTTAGCTATTCTTACCACTAGAAGAAAGCGCTTCCTGAAGTCTAACCTAAATCTCCCTTGCTGCCTTTTCAGCCTATTTCTATACATACAAACCTTGGCCCACATGGAGAAGGGCTTATTTCCTTTCTCTTTCTAGCAGCCCTTCTCTACGTTTGAAGATCGTTATCCCATCTCCCTTCAGGCATCTTTATTTTTAGACTAAACAACTCTGCTTTTCCCAGACTTTCCTCCAAGGACAGGTTTTGAGACCTCTGGTGATAATTCTTTTCATCTGAAATCCTTCAAGTCAGCCTGCGTTGTTCTGGCATTAGATACCGCGCCCAAATCCGGCTGCAGTGCTCCAGCTGTGGGAGCCTTACTGCTTCTGAGCAAAGCAGAAGGTTTACTCCAGCTGTCTTAGGAGCAGTGCTCCCATTTATACATCCCACTTTGATATTTGCTTTCTCTCAAAAGCAAAATATTCTTGACTTGCATGTGGTTTATGATCCATAATGATTCCCAAGTCCTGTTCTGAAGACCCACTGCCTCTCCAGTTGTTTCCTCTCTTATATCTTTTGTCAGCTGCACAGATATATAGGTGTATATGTATATTTATATGTATGTATGTATATATGCATATGCAGTCATCATGCTTCATAGACTTCAGCTCCACACTTGCTGAAGTGAATCTTCATTTGCTCAGACACTTTTCCCTCTGTCTCAGGATTACTTTGACACTAAATCTCTTCCTCTAAAGGATCTGTTGTACTGTCTCACCTTGATACTCTCTTCAGGCCTGGTGTTTTCTCCTTCATCATACCAAATTTTTAAGGAAAATACTGAAAACTCACAGGATGAAAACAGGTTCCTGCACTTAATTCGGCTTTCCTGTTTGGCAGTGAAGCAATGCTTGTATGATTTTTCAAATAGTCATGTACCAAACTGTTATAGGTGATTTTCACCTTGATTGATTGTCTTGTTTATGATAAATTTGTGAACAAGTATCAGAATAGTTGCTAAAGTCAAGACCTAATACAGCCTTTGCTTTTTCATTCTCCATAAGAGCCATGATGCCATGGAATAAATTGTTTGTAGGTGAGTTCATTTATGTTTGTTTATAACTTTTATTGTCTGCTTAAATGCTACTTGCAAGTATTTTAATTCGTTCAATATCTTTCTGGGATTTGAAGTTACTTTGATTAATCTGAAAACTCAAAATATTTGAAAAAATGAAACACATTTTATCAAGATTTCCTGAATATGGTAATCTGGATACAAATATGTATTTTTCTACCCATCTGCTTGCATTTTGTTGTGGAGATGCATGTTGGCAGCAGGACCTTTGCTTAACATGTACTTGATATATAGTCTCAAATTTCAATGTACTTGTCAGCTAGCTAAAAAATTTGTGCTGACTGGATGACCCCCCTGTTTAGCAGCCTCTTGAACCTAGTTCATTCAGGCCACAGGGAATGATTTTGTTTTTCAGTGCTTTGGGATAATAGGCTTCTTCTCCTCAATTCAAGAGAACTTCTGTTTAACCTAACTAGGATGAAAAATGTAATGCAGTTACAGCACGCAGGTTTATGCTTAGGTTTGTGACTCTGTGACACATATTCTGCCTTGATTTTGCACTTTTTAGATGTATAGGAGCAACTGAGTGACTGAAACTTCAACATCTACCTCACTTTTGGAGCATGTATCAAACCACTCCTGGTTTGGTTTAGGGGATTGAGCACATTTGTCGCAGGTTTTTTCAAGGTTACTAGTGTGTCAGGATCTTGCTATGGCCGAGTTTTGTTCCTGCAATTTTGTTCTCATGGTGATATATCTGTCACTTCAACAACATTTTGACGTCTAAAATCTTTTCACCAGTGTCCTTAGTTTTACTAAGTAATTACATTCTAAAGTGATGAGAAGAATTTAGATGTAATTCCTATTAAAACCCAGCCTCTGTCTCTCTGCCCTTCACACTGCTTCAAAATCACAAGAGTAAAACAACATCACAGTAGCAAACTTGGCTTTCCAGTTCTAATCAGGAGCAGTGCCTGTGTGAAATCAATGGCTCTTAGTTTAAATAGATCAGTTTGGAAACTTTTCCTCTTGGGCTTGTATACTTTTTCCAGATTAACTGACTTATCTTCCATGTTTAATGGAGGAGTTACTAGCAGTTCCTACTTGTAAATTGCTTAAAACTTTCCATTACAAAAGATGGTTGAAGCCTTTCCTTTGAGCAGTTCCCATCTTGTTTGCAGTGAGTGATCATATGCAGCATTAAGAATGCCCTTTGGTTAAGGAAATGCCTCTTTTTATTATTATTATTCTTTATCCTATTCCATAGAATGACATTCAACTTGTCCTGCAATATCAAATATTAAAAAATGCCACCTCACTTTTCTACCTTGTGTGCTCCAAGAAGTGCTGGCAGCCCACCAAAATCAGTATAAAGTCTAAAGCCAGGCTCTCACTTGTGATACAACTGCAAAGGTGGAGAAAGGACTATGAGTCCCAGAAAGGCAATGTAGGGGTTATAGTTAAATGGTTAAAAATTACTTTTTGCTTTCCAGGGATAAGAGAGAAACTCCCTCTCCCAATGCAGGTTTCAAGCAGTCTGTTGCTCTTCCTCCTCCATTGTACCCTTGAGGGCTGGAACTTCTTTAGACATTGGTCACAGGGCCTTGCTCCTCCCGCTGGTCCTTGTCTCAGGGAAAAACCATGTCAAACAAGAATGTCCAAAACTCATCCCACATTCAGCCCATGCACTCTGAAAGAGAAGGTCCTGTGGTGTAGAAGGCAATGCTCTGTACAGTCGAAGAGGTGTTGACTGCACCTGGCCACTGTAAAGCCATGAGGTTCAGGCCACCTTTACAACCTGAGTAAGCTTTTCCTGAATGCTGCAGAGGAAGGTGGCAGGGTGGATGGATGTCTTGAACCTGATCCATATTACTGAACAAAGGTACCCTTGTTGCCCTCTCCAACAGGTTCTGTCTCTCTGCAACGACTCAAAATTACCTTTTGAGTCACCTGGTGCCTCCTGTGCCTCCAGAAACCAGCCTTCTCCTGTTGTGCATCACCTGCCAAATCTAATCTGGTGCTCCTAGATGAACAAAAACTGCTGCTGCTTTTAAGAGAGACCCTTTCTAAAACCTAGTACTGCATGGCAATTGCAGATGCAGGGGGTTCTGGTGATTACTCTTGCCCTTTGATACTGTCCTGTGTGCAAGACAACATGCATTTCGCTTCCAGTGTGTGTTCAGATATGTAAACCTTGTGCAAGTGAATCTTTGAGTAGTTCAACCAAATTTCAACCCTGAATCCAACCAAGTAGTTCAACTCTGAAGACTACAGAATCAACCACTGTGACAGGTGCAGAAAGCATTCCTGTTTAACTTTTTATTCCAGTTGAGATGGAAACATACAATCCAATGTGAATTCTGTCTCCTTCCACTCTGTGTCCATTCCCCAGGTATGCGTTTCCTGTTATTGCTGGAGGGAAGGAAAAAAGCCCCAGAATATTGAAATGGCCACACTTCAAGGCAACATGTTTTGAGAAACTTCCAAAACAAAAAGCTACCACCAGTCTCCAAGCACTGTCTCACTGCACAGCTGGGGAGGACCATCAGGGCTTAAGGAGATGCCATCTGTGCAATTTCAGGGCCACAAAGGTCTTAGAAAGTGTTAATGACATTCCTAAAAATGTCTTTACTGTAGGAAACTTCAGAGCGTCTGTCATTTGTAAATTTTAACAGTGGGAATATCCTGCAGAAGAAAAATTCGAATCTTAACCTGATGTATTGGTTAAATATGGATTCTCTGGCACAAGTGACTGTCTTTCAGTATTTGTGTGCCCTGCTAGGGTTAAGAAATACAACAGCAATTAAAGTAGATGCACTCTGATAACTTGCTTGTGCATCAGTGCTATTAATATCCATCTATCTTTCTGGCTGGTTACAAACAGGAGACCAAAATAATACCCCACAAAATGCTGAGGCAATACTTTTCATCATAAACTGCTGTGGCTGTAATGAAATCAGACTTGCATCACTTTATTTTATGAAATGTATTTTGTCAAGCTCTTGACAATGTCCCCCTGTTATCAGGGGCTACCATGTGTCCTACAGTGTTAAGTAGCCATTGCCATTTGTGTCTCTACTTGTCCAGCATTCCCATGTCTTTGAATTTCCTAGCACTTTAACTCACTCAATAAATGCAGCTTTCTTTTCTTCTTGAATCAGACACAGCTATTTCCCAGTGGTGATAAACCTGAAGAAACATCCTAAAAGCTAGATGGATACATCTCTTTCACATTTATTGTGGATGTAAAATACTCTACAAAGAATGTGAGCTGCTGTCAGGCATGTAGCCACAAGATGGGTGTTTTTCTCACATATGTATCCATTTCTTTTAATAATGAATAATGGACTTTATATTTAAAAGTGATGTTTCTATGAATGTGCTAGATTGTGCTATATTTCTTTCACATGAGTATATTCCCATCATGGCAAACTTCTCACAGAGCTTGCCTTCGGGGCTTTTGTTTAAAGTAATGCACTTTAATGAAAAAGAGCTGCTGAAATTTGTCAGCTTCTTCCAGCATGATTGCATTTTGGTGCTGGTTTAAAAAAATCTTTAGCCACTTTATGATCTTCATGCTTGTTCCAAAATCCCCCTTCATTTTTTAAAGTAAAAAGATATATCTACACACATATTACCAAAAGCCCTAAAACTGCCTTGGACCTTTTGCATGAATAGTCTCATTGAAGCCTATGAATAATAGAGGTAGACTTCAGCTGTGTGCAATTTTCAAGCTCAGGCTGTAGGGTAGATTTCAAATATTACAAGCAATTTAGAGATATACACTTTGTGTGTAGTTTTCAAAGCCAGCAATATATTTTAAGGGCTTAATATCTAATGAGAAATGGATGATACTGATACCTCATTGCCAGGAGATGATTTTGGAAATTATCAGCCTTGACTCAGTGAACTAGAGACATTGTTGGAAGAGTGAGGACAAGTGAGTGAAGTACTCTTGTGCTTGTAAAGGTAAGCAAGCATGCAAGTTCTTGCAAGTTTTTTGGTTTTTGCATTTTTCTTGGTAGAAGTTCACGTCCTCTGGCACCAGGCAGATAGGCACGGGAAACTGTATGGCTGCAGTGATGTGTGACCCACAGGTTCCTGATTATTTGTTTCCTCTTCTCCAGGGGGGCTGTAGGGCAGAGCAACTGAAAAATAGTACTAATTCCTGTAAGATTGGCTCTCCTTTAGCAGCAACAGTAAGGGGCTCAGGGGCTGTAGTGCTGGAAAGTGAGAAAGTACTAAAAGGGGACTGGCATGTCCTTCAAGTGCCTTACAGGCACTGTAAGCCCTGCTGGATGCGAGGTGGTCTCTGGGGTGTTGCTGCAGTGTGTTGGAGCCTGGGGGAGATGTACCATCCTGTGGGGCAGCAGCTGTGCTCCTGCAGCCCGGGCTGCACAGGTGTGCTCCTGCCGAGCAGCTCTGCACTGAGCCAGCACCGAAGGCAAAGGTGACCTGCAGCACAGTTCTGGGAGCAGCTGGTATCTATCAGGAGAGAAGAATAGGGTGTGCCACACTTTGTTCTGGAAAATGCTTCCTAGCTGTAGGCCGTGTGCTGGATTGACAGACAACTGGTTGTTCTGAGGGGCTACCTAGTATTCAGGTCCTTTCCAAATCCAGCTAGCTTCTCTTGTCTGCTGAGTATCTTGATGGACCCTGAAAGATACAAGGTCAATAAGGTCATCAGGAATCATAATTTTTGGAAGTGTATATTCATTTATGAATGCTGGTAAAAATCTGAAACTAGAAAGGTATACACATACTCAAGAAAGAAATGCAAAGTAAAAATACTCCATCAGAGACTTTGCAAATGTTTCAGGCTATGTCAGACTGGCTCCTGCAAGAGGGTTATTATAGGATCACAGAATAGGCTGAGTTGGAATAGATCCATCAGGATCATTGAGTCCTGGTCCTGGAAAGGACACTCCAAGAATCACATCATGTGCCTGAGAGTGTTGTCCAAATGCTTCTTGAACTCTGTCAGGCTTGGTGCTGTGACCACTTCCTTGGGGAGGCTGTTCCAGTGCCCAACCACCCTTTGTGTTAAAAACCTTTTACATATCCAGCCTAGACCTTCTCTGACACAGCTTCATGTTTGCTGTGTGAGCCTTGCAGAATCAAATGGTCCTTGCAGAATCAAATGGTCCTTCCTGTCACAGAAGCAACAAAAATGAACAGCAAATGAAATGTACATCCTGACTATCTGATCCCACACTTTTCCATAACCAAGTTCAGCATCCGTTTTCCTATGATAGGCCTTGGGTTATTGCTCAATGGCTCTCTTGATTATTTAGCAACATTGCAAGGTATCCCTAATGGTTGGCTGTAAACCTGACACTTGATCTCCCTTTCTTACTCCATACTGTTCTAGACAGGCAAGCATTTCCTCCAGAGCCTGGACTCATTTCTCTGTAGAGATGTCCAAAATTTGACCAAGCAGCACTTAGAGTGTCAATCTAATGGTTCAGCAAAGAAACGTATTTTAGAGGTTATCAGATAGAGATGAAGCCTGTAGGAACACTATAATCTATGTACATTCTTCAGTAGGAGGAAAATTCTTTCAATATGGGAATAGGATTTCTTCAGATCAATACTTCCTCTTCCCCTAATAAATCTTTAGGATTCAAAAAACAAATTAGCATAAAAAAAATAGCTCCCATCAGAACATGCCCTGAAAGAGTAAATGAAGCTAGAAAGGACCAATGTTTTTGTTATTGATTTACATCAGATGTTCCAGTGATGGGCAGAAGTAAATTATACAGAGTCTGGTCTTCACTGGCATCTGTGCGGTTTTTTTTAGTTGGATTATGTTGTTTGAACTTGCTAGTAACTCTTCAGAAACATTATCAGCTTGTTGGAGAGATACTTTGTCATAGAGTAATTTCTGGCTTTTTCTTCTGCAGAGTGGTGTCCATGCTGTCTTATTCTGCTACCCATTTTGGAGTGTTACTCCATATGGGAACCAAGCAGGCAAATGCTTCCTTCCCACACAAAATGATTTCTAGATTAGCAGGTTTTGTAGCTCATCTATAAATGTGTAGTGGAGCTCTAAGGATTTTTTTGAATTGCAAGTAATATACAAACTGAGTTATTTGGCAGTTGAAGTGTGACTAATACTTGTTTTACATAGTTCAAGTTGATGATTACAAAGTTTGAAGCTTGGTTGAATAGAATTTAGTACCTAATACTCTGCAGAGCTTGTTTTCATTTTACATTTAATCAATTGATTTTTCCTTTAATGGATTCTCTTTGAAATTTTATGTTTGTACCAACGCACAAACTTCACTATTGCTGTGTTACATTACCAAGGGCAATATCAGTTTAAATCACTTCATGATAAAACTTTGCATAATCTGCTCGTACAAACTAATTAAATGTCAAGTCATTGTAATACAGAGCTTATATTATCACCATGGGTCACTAGAAACAGCAATTAGTAATTCATGTGTAATCCAGTTAAATTCAAATTAAGAAAAAGAATGTCAAGTCCGAGTTTTGTTCCTAATTCCTAGTTTTTATAATTTTGTACAAGTTGATGGGGGCACTTAAACACACAGCTTCAGAATTGGTTTGTAATTTAATTTGATTTATACTGCTCAAGCATTGCTTTTAGGTTGTTCTAACCAGTGGTCATATGAGTGCTTGTGCTTGGAAATTAATTAACTTTAGAACATATACATATTTTGAATATGCTAATCCTTCACTAACTACACAGTTATTTTACTGATGGATATTTAATGGTTTGAAGGACCTCTGGCTTCAGCTTTCGCAAGCAGAAATAAAAAGTGGCTGATTGTTAGGTGAACTATGCAACTCATAAATAAATGAAAGAGCACAATGGTAGAAAGTCATGGAGGTTGTGCACCCTGCCATGTGCTAGGTAAAGACAAGTGAGAAGGCAGGAGAGTGCTTTCTTCCTTTACACCTGCCTGGTGGGGCAAGGGCTCTGTGCTGGGGAAGCCCCAGCTGGGGCTGTGTCATGCCAGCTGTCCAGCTCATCCTCTTTTTGTATGGTCTGGTGCCTGTGGGAGAATGTTCTGGGGGAGGCATTGTCTTGTCCTGCCACGTGAGATCCCGTCTCTGCAGCCAAGGACTGGGCAGCTGCGGTCAGGGTGTCCTTACTGTAGCACTCAGGCTGCTGCAAATGTACTGCAGCCAGAGCAAAATCTCCACTGCTACAGTCCTCTTGTTATGACTTTTTTTGTTTAGAGCTCCAGATAAGAAGAGTATGCTCAGCATTAGGTACCATCAGCTCTCTATATAGTTTTTATAGGATTTTTCCTTTAATTTTCCTAGGTATATTTGGATTTGAGCTTCTTAGCATTTGCCTTTCTATGGTTAAAACCCCATTAGGCTCCTATCATATTTCAAATTAAATAGAATATCCTGACTAAAATGTCAGTGACATTCTTATAATGGCTGTGTCTGAAAGAAGCTAAAATACTGGTTGTAATTTATTTATACAGCATGCAAAGGTCTTAGGTGATTTAGAGAGAAGTCTAAAGACAAACAATCAGTCATATTCTCAGATTATTTTAGCTTCATCAGATGACTTTAAGTTGGTGTGAACAGTGTTTGAGCTGGATTAAAAGTCACAGTGTGACGATACTCACTATTCCCAGCCCTGTTCTTCAGTATTGCTCAGATCCATACAAAACCAGTTACTGGTTTTACTGAGTGATCTGTTGTGCATTGTTTTCACATTATGAGACTATCAAAATCTCTTCAAAAAACATAAAAGGAGCAGCATATTCCAGGGCACTTTTATTTTGATGAGTCTCAAATTTAAGTATCTAACTTCAGTTTCCAGGTTTAAAAGATTTGGCCGCCATTTTTTTTCCCCTTAGCAAATTAAGAAAAATTCAAATGTTAAATAACAATCAGCCAAGCCCATCACTGCCAAATTAGGGATGTCAAGTATACCCTGCTCTGTGTGGTTACAGAGAGATGTTTTCAGATATGAATTTGGCTTTCCTGTCACATTCACTTTGTAATACAGTGATTACTGAGCATTCAAAAATAAATAGTTACCCCAAAATATTTTTTGCAGTTGGTTTATTGGTGTGTTGGTAGCCTGTAATAGTGCAAAATACTGAAAATTTGAACAGCAAAATCAGATATTTATCAAGTGCTGTGCTAATCAATTTTTAATATTTTATTAAAGTGTTTTGCTTTGGGAAGTTGCTGTGAGAGCTGCAGAATTTCCATTCCCATCCCAGGAGATTGATATCAAACCCAGCCAACCCACCAGCCAATGGTACAGAGAGAGGGCTGGTGGGTGTCATGGGGAGCTGGAGCTGCCACAGCTGAACATGGAGCCTGGAGATGGCTGGGATAAACTTATGTCTTTTCTTTTCTGAACCAATGCATTAGTAAATATCAGACGTGGCTGCATCATTCTATATCAGCTGAGATCCTGGCCTTGTATTTTGGAGAAAAAAGTGTTTTGAAAAGCAAGAGAGACCAAGTAATGAAAACCTGGAGATGGGAGGTTGGCACACTACCAAGAGCAGCTCTTGCTTTAGTGGAGCTGTATTTAAGTACTGCTGTGCTCTTTGCCATTGTTTCACAAAGGCAATTATGCTGAGTTCATTAAGATGACATCAAAGGCAGAGAGCTCCCACCATCTATTATGCAAGCACTATAGCAAGTCTGCTGTTCATGCATGTAGCAAAATGGTAGTGGGTATTTTGTTTTCCCACTTTAAAGAGTAAATTTAACATCATTTATAAACAATGAAGTCAATAAGAAATTTGAAGAATGTTTCTGACAATAAGCTTCTTTAGAGTAAATATCTCTTGGTGTCTTTAAAGGTTATTTTAGACTATACAGAGTTTACAGAATCCCAAATGGGAATGCTTGCTATCTTTATGTACATTAACAGACCATGCCATCAACTCCCTTCACGCTGATGTTGACAGAAAACTCTATCTGGTTTTGAATACTCTGATTGGTTTTCTAAATATAGTTTTAGATCAGGTCTGCCCTTCATTGGCAGCAGGAGTTCCCATTTACCTCACCTTGTGTTAGCCTGGGTACAGGATCAGTGATGCTGCAGCTGTGTGCAGCTCATCCCAGGCAGTGAAAACAGGAAAAGCCAGCCACAGCAATCAAGCACCACATGGTTGTCCCCTTCCCCTCAAAATCCTACAATGCTTTCTAATTTTAAGATAGATATATTTTTTATTTGCTTGTGACTTTGAGTCATTTGATTTTCTAGTTAAAACAAATAACATTTTAGCTTTTACTTAAAAAAAAAAAAACAGTGGTTTTTTTCCATGGAATTGCATGCTTCTGGAGTATGATGGTTTTTAAGAAAAGATGGTGAATGTTAAAAAAAAATAGGTAGAAGTGATCACTACGTCAAGTGGGCATCCACTGAAGGAAAGCATGTTTTCTCATGGGGCATTTAAATGTTTGGGGATCTTTAGTTATGAAAGAAATCCTGTTGAAGGAAACATATTGAAGTGGTCTGATCTATGTGAAAATGTGAAAGTAAATGAGGATAAATTTAAACCTGAAATAGCTGTGAAGCTGGGATGCTTTCATCACTGGTAATGGATGAGCCAAAATAAAGTGCAAGTATGCTTAAGGACTGATAGGTTAAGTTTGCCTTGACCTGTAAGTGTAACAGCTCAGAAGCAGCCTGGCCTCACTCGTGTTGCACAAGCTAATGGAAATGCCAGGATTAATTGCCTGTGCACCCGTATGATGACATGAAGCTGCTTGTACACAGTCAGCAAATAAAAGCAACACAGATGTTTCTTTCAAAAAAACAGTGCATATCATTGTACCAACTTACACAATGAGAAGGACAAAGCTACTGACCTTGGTTTCTGGAGACATTACAATAGCCACATCACCAGTAAACTCCCTCGGTGTCCCCCCCAGGGCGATATTTGCAAAAGCTGTATGCCACATGTTGTGGTCTATGTGGGTGCATTTAGAAAGCAAGCAGCCACAGCCGTGCAAAAATTAAGCACAAGTTGGTGTTTTCTGACCGCATGTCTCTATGAATTTAGCACTACTGACAGACCGAGTGTGCTGCCATTTCAGTTGGGTTTTTGGGGAAAGATCTGTGGCTATATATGGAGACATTAGTGAATACTAGGGAAATAATACTAATTGATAAAAATATCCGTTGCTTTTTTGTGGACAGCCAGAGGAGTTGCCTTTGTGCAGACCAATATGACCTCTGTGCCCATGGAAACAGCATCCATTAAAAAAAGCCCCGCAAAATTCTTATGCATGTTAGCAGGATCATAGAGGGAGCGAGATTGTGGTTGTAATAAATCCCTTACCTTTTTACATTCCTCCCTTTCACTTTGGTAACTGCTGCACCACGAACTTTGCGTTCAACTTAATTCTACATCTGTTCACTTCTTTCTGCCTCTGTAGCTCTGAGGCACTGGGCTCAAATGTTTCCCAGGGCTCCTGCTAGGGAACTGCATTTCCAAATGTGCTTTACACAAGCTTTCTTTACAACCACAAAATCCTACATGTTGGCTGGTGGACGCTGGGAACACAGACTTCTGCAGCATAGGAAACACCAGGTTCCTTAAGTCTGAGAGGCAAAGCCACATCACATGCAAAAAATATACTGCTTCTTTTCATGGCAAGCAGCATCACTGCTTGTGTTTGCTCCTTGAAAAGCAATTCATTTAAACTGCCCTGCTTTGTTTCCATTAATGTTATCTATAGAAGTAATGATAAGCCAAGCAAGCTCTAAGGGTCCTGGCACAGTCAGGCTCTTTAGGATTCATTATAGTAGGGGAGAACATCTGCAGTCTGAAGCTTTGGGAGTTTGGAACAAAAGATTATCCTGTGTGTTTAACTGGCAATGAACTATTTTTAAATGAATGTCTCTCCTATTTGTTAACACTGAGAAAAGACAATAAAAAGGAAAATGTGGTCTCATATAGCTTTAGGAGACCGACCAGGCCATTACTCCAAAATTCTTGTTTCTTCACCTATGACTTTTCCCCTCAATCTTAACTGTGTCTTGTTGATGACTGTGACATTTCTAGCAGTCAGGATATATTTGTACACTGAGGTCCACAGTCCTGAATGTGAGCTGCAATTGTTTGAGATTCAGAGAAGCTCATCGTCCTGCTGTCTGCCTTAAGTATGTGGTGGTGGGCAACCTTTCATTATATGCTCCACCAGGGAAAAATCACACATCCCCTCCCAGTGACTGACGAGAGGCAGTGAAATCTCATCGCTTTCTGCTCTCCATCACCCTGCCTCAGCCCATCAGCTAACTGACAGATGGGGCATGGTCCTGATGTATAGGTACTGGGAGATTAAAGAACAACTCTACAGCAAAATAAACCCATAGGACACAAGTAGCTTTTAAACTGACCTCAGGAGACATGTCAGTCAGCACACAGGATGGGATTTTCTCAGGTAGGAATTGCATTTGTGGATTGTGTGTGTTGTTTAAACTGTAAAATGCCCTACTGCCAACCGTTTGCCAAGCTGTTTCTTCCTGAGATGAAGGAGGGAGCTGGATCTAGGACTCCCTGTGTTCATAAATAGAGATTATAGATCTGTATCTACTGTTATCTATCCGTTTACCTGTGTATGCTGAATGTCCATTTTTAAAATGAGACTGGCTAAATTTTGTGTAAAGTGGAGCAGAATTCTCCTGTGATGTTGATTACAAGCACACTGTGCACATTTCTTATTTCTGGGGGACAATGACTTAAAAAGTGGTTGAAGCAGAGAGAAGCACATGGTTCTTGGTTTAGTTTCATGGCAAATTACATTTGTCAAAAGCGCAGATAAGGGAACCTCACCCCAAGCAATTTCTGTAACAAAAATTGGAACAAAACCTGACCCTGGATTTTGTGAATTCTGATCCCAGTGTGGGAGTTGTGCTTGCAGGAGAGTGGTGGGCTCAGTCCTTTAGTGCAAAGGGCTTTGCCACGATGTCTGCCTTTCATGCCCTTCCTCTTCACCCAAGGGGGAGAATTTTAGACTAGGATTATTTTTTTGTCCTGTGGAGATGAGCAGTTTGGGGTTTGTGAGCTGTTAAAACCCAGAAGGAGAGGCTCTCAGTAGCTCTGTGGTGATTTGTACTGTGGTTAGGAACTGAGCTGGTGTGTGTGTAGCTGCTGGTGAGAAGGAAAGCAGCAAAGTGTTCCATGAGGGCAACTTCCCTAACTAGCATCACATAAAATAACTCTTCTGTTTATCTGAGGGTGGCTGATATGTTGTGTCACTCAAGTTTATAGATATTTGGAGGAATGAGTCTTTCATGGGACGGTTGTTTCTTTGTTCCTTATATGCAAAAACATTTGTGAGACCGTGGTTCCTTGAGCTACAAAGTTTAAGCTGGGGTATTTGACTGCCTCCAGGGCAGGAGAGGGGGGAGAAAAGAGTTAAAATTAATGTATTCATAGGTGAATTCTCAGGTGTTCATAGGGTATTGCTGAAAACCAAATAAACCTTTTGATTGCTCTGAAATGATTTACTCTCAAGAAGAAAACTTGACTAATTTTTCAGCTGTCAAAGGTAGCAAAGACTCCTTCAGATTTTCCCATTTAAAAATTTTATATTTTTTTGTCTCTTTAATTACCTATATGCTCATAGACTGTGTAGCACAAGGCAGTTTTGAATGGTGAAAGAGAAAAAAAAAGAGCTTTTGCAGCAGCTGGAGCCACTGAAGAAGTAGAGGCAGAATTCTCTTTGGCTGTGGCAGGAAAAGCTGGAGAAGGTCTACTGAGGAAATGAAAATCTGGCCAAGACCAGTGTTTTAGTCTTGATCTTTCAGTCAAAACAGCCGGTCTTCTGGTGTCAGATCTGTGAAAAACCACTGGAGCACCTTTTGGGGAATCCCATCTCTTCTGACAGCTAGGAGAGATAAGGGGTTGCCTTCAGGTCACTTGTTGAGAGAGGATGTGTCTTGGCCAAGCAAAGATCACTTACAGCCTCCCACCCCTACTTGCTGCCCTGGGCTGGGCAGGAGAGAAGGTGTCAGAACAGGGACACCCTTGTGCTGCAGCCAGGCTGAGGTCTGCCTCTCCCATGCAGGAACCAAGCCCTTGGCTTTGGGCTAAGCAACACTGGCAAATTTATAAGCAACTGAAAGCACTCTGGAAAGGAAATATATGTGATTTCATCTACCATGGCATGATGTAGAGGGTTGAATTATTAAAATGCATGAGCGTTTCTCTTTTGAGCCAAATCAGGAGCTGTGGCTCTTCTCTGATCTGAGGCCTGGCAATCAGTCAGATTTTTGCTTTCAGTGTACAGTAAGAACAAGATGTCGCCGCACCTCCTTTCTCTTGCTTTTCTGAGATGAAGATTTGCCAAGTGCCTCGTCTTTGTGGCTGCCTCTAAGTGCTGTGGTTATGCAGGCTGGAGCCTGAGATGACTCTGCATGGCTCAGCAGGAGTGATGCCCAGTGGCCACTCATCCTGGAAAAGTTGTTGAAATGTGAGCCTGGGTGATTTTCATTGCAGGCCTTAGGCACAGGAAAACAGATTGAAATGTGTGCTCTTTCCCAGACTGTGCTGGCTACTAGTGAAGGGCAAATAATGCAGAAGATGGTCATCGAAGCTGCTGTGATAGGTAGCACAGAGTAGAAGATACTTTTATGGTACCTGTCAGGCTTTACCATTGTGTAGAACCACAGCTGAGACTTCAGCTAAATCAAGACCAGATCTCCTCCCCCAGGAAAAGACTTGAGGAAGCTGTTCAGTCATGAAGATGTATTTCTTGGGGTTTTCATCAGGTTCTTCTTACTAAGCAAATGCTCTCTTGCTGAGTGTGTGGGTGTTGGGTTCCAGTGGAGTCATGAGGAAATGAACAGAAAAGCCAGAAGGGCCAAGGCATGAAGGGCTTGAAGGACTTGTGCTCCTGGCAGGCTGAGAGATCTTTTTTCCTTTATGTAAACATTCTGTCCCCTTCCAGTACTCTTCGTCCTGGTTTTCTGGCAGTAAAAGTCCATAAAATCGTGCTGGTAGACAAGGCATCCCTGACTACTGCCTTGGTGGCCATGTGTGACCATGAGGGATTTCATGTGTGGTCACCACGTGAAAACATATCATTTCAAAGAACTGCAAGTAAAATACTTTCACTGTAGCTGGAGCTTTGACAGTTTACTGGAGAGCCTCACACGCAGCTCCTGTAGGCTTGTTTGAGAAATGCTGCCCCAGGCACCTCTCATCTGGCTCTTAATTTCCTCCTCAGGAGACAAGGTGTGCGTGCGTGTGAGGGAAGGTGTCAGGACAGCCTGTTTAAAACTTCAGCAGAATGGAGGGCGGGGTGGAGCTTTCAGCAGGCTGCTGCAGAATCGGTGTAGGGAAGGAGGGTAGATCACACACAAGGACACGCGAACCCTTGGTGGCACAGCAGCCCTGTATTCTGTCTTTGTTTCATTTCTGAGACATAGGAAAATCATTTGAAAGAGGGCGCTTAAATTTTTTTTTTTCATTGAGGATTTTGGAATAAAACTGAAGCCTTTCCTGTTACGTTGTTTTCCCAGAAGTGGTGATTAGCAACCATGATAAGTAGCTAAGGCTTTTCTGCAGACATAATGTTCTCGGATGCAAAGCACAGCAATTCCCACGTCTGCACTGCCTGCTCAGTCCCTGCTGCCCAGTGCTGGAGCTGTGACACCGTTTTCACTGCATCCTTCCTAGAACAACAGAAGTAGGAATCTGGATGGCTTTATTCAGTAACCTGTTATAAGAAATAACTTCTTCCTTCTGGTGTTAAGGTATTTGCCGCTTTATTCTGCATAAAGCACTTTAGTGAGTTGCTGAATTAACATTAGCTCCCAATAGAGAGTGAAGCAAAGTTGTAACACACTGAAAGCTCCAAAGCACTGATGCAATATTTATGTTGTTCCATGTTCTATTGGCAGATTTGAGCATAATATTGTAGACTGGCAGGAGGCCGTTATGTTCTAAACTCCATGATTATGTCAGCATTTAATTTTAAGTTCTGTTTCACACAGCACAGTATCCAGTTACTTTTTTGTGTGTGAGTCTCCCTCTGGAAGCAGAGCTACCGGTGGTATGACTTAGACTGAAAGGCCTGGAGTTTTCTTCTCACTCAGAGTAGACCGTGGATGGTTTGGGCTCTATAATCTCAGTAATTTATCCAGAAGATGTATTTTTGAGTGCAAAGGAAGCTGATGTATCTCTTACTGGTCCTGTGCCATCTCTAAGTCCCACACTGAGGTCCCATTATCCCATTTCATCTGGGAGCATGTGCAAGTACTGCCAGGAGGATGCAACTGCAGAAGACCTTTCTTCAAAATGCTTTCAGTTTCATGCAAGGCTCATTTTTGAATTGCATTATGCTGGCAGAACAGATTAACTGCTCTTCCTCCATTCACTTGTCTTCCCCATGAGAAAGGTCCATCAGAGCTAACATGCACTGCCTGTGTCAGTCCTCTCTCCTAATAATTAGTTTGTTCATTTTTTGCATTTAGTGCACTTGACTTGCTCAGCCCACAGTCTTAAGAGAATGCCATAAGCTTTATGGATGACTAACACCTATGAAACCATTAATTTTTGTGGAGGACTCAGCTCCCACTTAAGCAAGAGAACATCTTTAATTTGAAAATTTGAGTATCCAGCATGCTTATCAATTAGGAGTTTCATGGATAGTTTTAATTTCAGAACTGTATTTCTTGGAAACTGGGGTCTTTAGAACTGAGTCTTTCAGTGATACATCTGTGAGCAGTTGCCCTTTCCTGTTTATGGTAGCTGCAAGACTGATGGTTGTTTTGCATGTCTGAAGGTTATTTGTCTGGTAACTAAAAATAGATTGTCCCAAATAGTTGGCCTCATCCTATGAACTGATGAATTTCTGCAGAAGATACTTTACCTTATTTCATCAGTACAGATTGCAAGAGAAGTTGGGTTGTATATCTTTTTTCCATCATATGTGATGCTCAAATAGGAGGTGCAGTCACAGCTTCAGTCAGAAAGTGAACTTTAGTTTTCAATTTTAGGGACAGATAGAAGTTTTTATTTCAATCCTTCATGCTAAGAACACCCTTGAAAACATAATTGTATTTGTGATAATGTAAGCCAACTCCACAAAAGTAATTTCATCATTTTAGTTCACTATAAACTCAAATTTGTTCTTGGCAGTTAAATACTGAGGCTGAAATTTATTGTCTGACTGAGGAACCGTAGCTTCCCTGTGTGGCCAAGGAGGAAAGGTCAACCTAATTATGTCTTAAGTGGGGTGTAGCACCTTTGCAAGCATCTCTTTCCACTGGTTGCATCATCTACTCTCCTAACTTAAGTACTTTGGTCCTTAAAATTAAGAATGAACGTAGGCCTGAGGAGGACTCCAGTTTTAGTTGATGAACAGAGGCAAAATGCTTACAATACAGCCAAACATTTTTCATTCTGTTATTTGTTGCTGTGGCTGACTGTGAATGTCTCTCTTCCTTTCTATTAATGAATACAGATGTGCAGCTGCCTGCACCCATCTGGCTTTGTTCAATAAATGTGCAGGCACAGACGTTTAAATCAAATATTGATAAATACAGCTTTTAATATGTAAATTCTTGTGAACAAAACTATGTCTGCCTGGTTTTTTCTCATGGAGAGGCATTTCTGCTACGATGATACTTCTTTTGATTGCCATTGTATTCTGCCTACAGTGGCACATGCATTGATGCTTCAGAGTCAGAGGGATAGGAATAGTTCCTGAAATAGATTTGGGGAGTGAATAAAAGAAGGTAGAAGGAATTCTTCGGGCATAATAATTATTCTGTTGCAGTTGCAATATGTTCCTCACCCAAACGCCTTTTCAGAGATCAGAGACGCAATGTGCAAGGTGCACTAGTGAAGTCTTGAATGGTCCCAAATAACATCTGCAGGAGTGCCAGACAGGATGGGGTTAAAATGTGCACTGGCATGTGCATACGCAGAAAAAGTGAGTAATTATAACCCCTAGCTTTCAAAATTTGTGACCCTCTTGAAAGTGATGAACTAAGGCCCTGCTAATATATTTGACAGGTGCTTAGTGGGGTTACAAAATACCATAAAGTGAGTGGCAGTAGTGGAGAGCCTAGCCAAAAGTTAGGAGTAATTTCTCAGGGTAGCTTGAGTTTATGATCAATTATCACACTTGGTGTTAATTCTAAGATCTTAGGGATCTGTGATTTCAAGGAATTTTTTTTTTCTTCTTTCCCCTCTTTTTTGTAACAAGATATTATTAATCAGAAAAAGTCTATTGGAAAAGCAAGGAGGAGGAATATCTAAAGTCCCAGCACTGATATTTTTGCAGGGGAAAGTTGCAACTAAGTGTGGCTTTAAAGGAGACAACACTGTTGGATGGGTATTCAAGGAGCACATGGTGAACTCACAGCATGGCTGGGTGTGCCTTTCTCTCCTTTTTTTATTTATTTTGGCCTTTCCAGAAAATCAGGTATAAAATTATCTTACAATAAATAAGTGAGCTAGTTATATACATATATATACACACACACATATATATATATAATTTTTTTCATAGGTTTCATAAATACACTTTTAATTGCACTTTTTGGTTTTCTTTGGTTTGGAAAAGTTTGTCTTGGTTTGGACTACTCAGAATAGAAAGGACTCTGTTATCTTGAAATATGAGATATTTGCCTTCCCCCTCCCCACTTTCCTAGGGATTTTTTTCTCCTTGGAAGCTGGATGGAGTGATTTATCAGGTCTTTAACTTGCTTGCAGATTGTATGATGCTCTTTGCTGCATAGGAAAGACTTGTCCATCTTGTATCCTTTACTGGACAAGCAGTTGAACTTGCAACTTTTGTGGTACATTGAATTGAAGATTTAAGAAGTGAGACCTTTTTTTTAACATATGTTACAGTCTTAGCATAATTTATTTTGGGGCAAATGGAGTTAGAAGTAGCTTCTGTGTCCTTCAGCATCTCCCATCCCAGGACTTGCTTCCTGCTTTGCTGTCTAAGTAATGGGACATGTGAAGGAACTTTCTAAAATGGAAGAGGTGCGTTCCCAGGAGCCCTGACTGATGGGTTTCTGTCAGCACTCTCAGGACCAGCCCTGCCATAGCAGACATATAGCATTTATTATGCTGCTAAGAAGACTTTTAAGAGGAATTAAGGTAGACATGTAAAACTGCTGGGTATGTATCGTTACTCAGAGTCATAAAATGCAAACTTAAGCTATTCAGTCTGTTAAAATACTTTGGTTTCCTTGTCTGACCTCAGAACTTTCTATGGAGAATACTTGCATGTCACTTACGGCTTTTTTAGTATCTCCAGAAATGTCAGAAATTTTGTTAGTTTTTCCAGAGACATATATTTAGAAATAGATGGCATTATTACAGTGGTTTATAGAGAGATTACTGGATTAAACAACGTTTTTCTGTCTAGACTAAACTACCTTTTTTGCATTGTGGTACAAAAAAGCAAAATCAGAAATATATTTTTAAAATCGACATTTTATTTAAAGCCGTAAATTGCACTTCAAAACAATTTAGATGACATTGCCATTATGTATGTAAATTCAAGGAGCAATGTCAATAAGTTGGAAGCTCTGTGGGCTGTATTTTATGCTTTGTACTGCGGCAAAGGAATGTATGAAAGAAACCTTTCAAATATATACATATGTTGTAAAAAGTAACACTATAAAACATCAGGATTTGAAATGCTTGCAGTAAGTGCTCTGTGGGATTATGCTGCCTTCATAAAAAGGTTGTCAGCGCAAAAAGACTAATTCCAGTCTTAAATTAACCAGCTCAGGGGAGCATGTTTTGGTACCGAGTAGCAGGGCTTGTGAATCACTCCTGGAGCATTTGCCCTGCGGATGGAGAGAAAACATGGTCCATAAAGTTCACAATGGGTCTGAAAAGCAGAAATGTGTGTTGGAATCCTGTTGCGTTCATTGGCTAAACTCAGTGGTGGGGAGCCTGTGCTTCATCAGCTCTGCTTTCATCTAGGAAAAAAAAAAGAAAAAGCACGCAGAAAAAAAGCCTTCAGAAACCATGCATAGGGAAGTTCCTCTCATCCTGAGCCTTCTTTTATTCTATTTTTCCACAGGTTTTATTGTTGTCCTGGGCAGAGTATTAAGCTTTGAATTTTATGTAAATGTTTTCTGAAGAGCAGTGCCTGGACAGAACAGAAGGGGGAACACATTTCAGCCCTCAGGTTCAACGTGTTCTGGATGCCAGGGCCCTCACCCATCCCTCTGCAGGCTCCCAGTATCTCCACACAGGAAGGGAATCTCCTGCCTTCCTCCTCTTCCTCACCCTGTGCATGTTATGGTTTGGTTAAAGTATTCCTGAGTTCTTCAGGTCCTTCACTGAGAAAGGGTGGCTCTGGATGCTCCCACTGGCACTTCTCAAAGTGCACCATAGTAACCAGAAACAACTGAGTGGTTATTATTCCATAAAAATGAGATTTTTTTTCTTAATTCCCTTGAAAGTTAGATCATTCTTGCATGTAGGGCATCAGAGAAAAGTATTTGATCATTATTATTTTGCTTCAGTAAAACCCCAAGACAATACACTCTCCTGGAAAGCTATTGGCATTCTGTGCTTTGTCCTGGGAAATAAACACTTAGCTTTACCGTGCCACTTTAACACTGCATTTTAACATTTTAACAATCTAAAGTATGTTAACTAGGTGTTCATGAGCTGTGATAAATTGCTTTTAACGGCTGTCATTTACCTACTCCATCAAACCTCCTTTGATAGGCTGCTGCTACGGGAGGATGGAGCTAAACTTTGTGGGCATGGGAAGTCCAGTGCCTGGCCTGAGAAGTTTGAGACCTCCCACTCTGCGTCTCTGGTGTTTTCCATCTCTATCTCACTGGTCTATTGCCATTTTCATGCCAGTCTCCATGGTAACTTCTTTCAGGATAACATACAGAAATGTGAGTTAGCTCCCTGCCTGCAGGAAAACTGCCATGGTCCCAATGCCAGAGATGCGGCCCCAGCACGTGCATTCTGGTGGGGTTAGGCAGGTGACAGCAACTGCTTCCAGTTAAAGGTGAAAGCTCTCCTTTCCTGCTTGCCTTGCCAGGCAAGGTCTCCTCAGCTCTTCCCTCTAATGTTTGGAAATGTCCCTGTGTAATTCTTCAGTGGATTACTTTTCCCCTCCTGTTTGCAGGTTTGCATGATTCATTTTACATTTTAAATGGCTTCGTCAATAAAAGCTTCAGTTTTCAAATGAAACATTAGCTGGTAACTGGGGAAATGTTACAGGAAAATGTTTACTAACAGTTGTTAGTGAATTAATGAGTTTGCTGTGCCACAGTGTACTTAGGAAATGGCAATATAAAAAATTATTTAGAGAGCCAGGCAGTTTATTAGGAATAAAGCACCTGAGTTCTGTCCTTCCCATGGCTGTTCGAGTTGTTTGTTCTTATGCAAAGTCGCTGTCAAGTCCTGTGCTTCACCTTCACTAATATGAAAAAAGCAAATGGTTATACATGTTCTTAAATTATTTTGAGGATTGCACATGAACTGCTACCTAAGTGGGAGCCACTTGGGTTCCTCAAAAACAGATGCTCATTTTTTTGGTGCAACTTTAGGAAGTGACCTGTGACTGAGTCCCCAGA
Source organism: Toxostoma redivivum (assembly GCA_013397375.1). Lineage (NCBI taxonomy): Eukaryota > Metazoa > Chordata > Aves > Passeriformes > Mimidae > Toxostoma > Toxostoma redivivum. The sequence continues at coordinate 498,209 of VXBI01006788.1, forward strand.
TACTCTAGAAGTAGATGCTTTAGATGTTTAAAATACTTTCCTTTCTTTTTAAATAAAACCTTAGAGACTTCTTGCAAGTGTATTGCTTTGCATTAACCTTTCCTCACAAGAAGTGTCAACTGGAATCATAACTATGTTGTTCCAAGCTCCCCACACAAACCTCAAGAGAGACTTCCATGAGCCACTCTGTTCAATTAGACAAGACAGAGGCATGTTGGAAATGTTAACCCATTCTGAAAAGGCCTGTATAAAATGTGATAGTCTCAGAAGGTGAGTTTTAGGGTCCTGAGATCTTTCACCTGAAAAATAACCTCCTCTTTTGGGCTTGTGGGAGTTGAGGAAACTGTGGGGACAGCAAAATTATTAATTTCGTTTAGTTTCATATGAAATCCCTGTCTTTAAAATACCAGTTTTCCTCTTTGCATTTAGGGTTGGAGTTCTCAGATAGCTACTCCTCCCTCCTCCCCAATATGAATTGAAGTTACACAGATCCTCCAGAAAAGTCAACAAATTAGGTAGCTGGTTTGAAAATGTTAATCTTGAGAAGTTTTTGTTCAAGGCACCTTTTGTCATATGTTCTTGAAGTGTCAAGTGAGAAAGAAGGCAGAGCTTGAATTGCACGTGTCCCTGAACAGGCATTGTAACTCTGCACAACCTGGGTGTGGATCCTTGGAAAGCACTGCATCTGGCATTGGATGAGAGGGCATGTAGCAGGTTATCATGATTCCACTCCTCATCCCCAGTGCCCTTCATAGCAGCTATTAGTGAAACGAGGTAAAGAGGCAGTAAAGAGGTCCTTCACAGTCCCTTTTGTATGCCTTCTTTCCCACAAGGTAGGAAGCAAAGCTTTTGAAGTGACCCTGACAAATGGGAGCATTCACCAACTCCTGTAGGGAACTTAAGCAGCCTTTCTGCCAGCCACTGTCCTCTTTTTTGATGGGATGCCTTCTGCTAAATCACATTAGGATGGGTAAGTATTTCCAATAGGGATGGTATAAAAATTCTGGTGGTTTAGCAGATACTGACCTTACTCACTCTTCCCTCTTGTGCTGAGTGGAGAGCATTTATTTAAAATGTTGTTGAGGCACATGGTATTATTGCATCTCAGTGAAATAATTCATGGTATCATTAATTGTGGGTTGTTGACAAGATTTTTGTGGAAGCAGTGAAAAGATACATTCTGCCGTGTGGAAAAAATTAATGTATAAATAGAAAACAGAGAGAGTGGAATCTTTCATTTTGCAACTCATGCAAACAGGTAACAGCAGATTTTGAATGCAAATATGTATAAAAATAAGGTGTTCTGAGTGAATAATTTGGCTTCCTGTGGGAGTGTATGAAATTGACCATTTATTCAGCATCCCCAGTTTGGAAATTGAAGCTGTGTGTTGTATCAGCTTGACAACAACATTGCATGCTCCTCTTACATTGGCGTTAAGAGGTGATTGTCAGTCAGAGATCATTAATATTTATGTTTGCAGACCAAAGTATAGCATTTGCTTTTTGAATTGACTTCTTCATGGTAACTCTGGCCAGATTACCTGCTTGGGGTGAGATATACAGAAGTAAGTGGTGGCAGGGGAATCTCTCCATTCTCCATGGTGCCCATTAGAGAAATCAGGTTCATTCAACAGCAAAATGCTGGACCCACTCTCAAAGCTGTTGCTCACACAGAAGGGAGTCTCCTGCTGTCACTCTGATCCCCTGCTGTGACAATTTTTCTTCTGAAAGAGCCATTTCCTTGGAGCTGTACCGTGGAAATGCAGTGTGGCTCTATTCTGGCAGGTCTCTATGGTGCCCAAACAGACTAATGAAGTCTCTGGGCTTGGCCTTTCATGGCTCAGTTTTCACTGTAGCATGTCCAGACCACCAGATCACTAAGTCTTGAAGAGATCTGTTAGTTACTGACAGAAAAGTTCTAATGACATTGTTGTAAACACAGCTGTCTCCCAGCCCCGTGTGGGAGTCCCTTTCTTGCAGATTTCTGAAACAGTGTGTTTATTTGTTAATTTTAAAATATAAACAAAAGGGATACTGCTATCAACAAGGGTGATAAGAAATTAAATTAAAAGTCTGCAAAATCTAAGCCTCATGTTACTGTCCTTCATAATCAGGACAGTTAGCCTCTTACAAACACAGAGATGGGGACTTACTGTTTCTTTGCTTGTTTCATACAGAAATATATTAACAATTTCTATGTCTGTGCTGAAAGTAGTAAAGCCTTCTGTTTCTCAGGATATTTGCATTTGATCAAGCGTTCATGTTAGGGAGGCAAATCTACTGATGAGCTGAGTGTTTGAGGCAATATTATGTCTGAGCATTTTGTATCTCCCTCTCGTGCATCCTCCTTTAGCCAGTGAAAAGGTTCTGGCTCTATCATGTTCTGCTTCTCCAGGTATCTGCCTTGGAGGTACTCTTGTTTCTCCTTCCCTGTAATTAATGGCACACAGTACCGTTTGCAAAGCAAAAGGACTCTCAGTTCACCTTAGCAGTTATTTACTGTCACCCAGTTGCTTTACTTCATTATCTATTTTGCCAAGTAATGTCTGTGGGTGTGATCAAGTGGAAAAATCTACTTGCCACCTTTTTACGGTTGGTGTGGGAATCCCTGTGCACAACGATCACTTGTCCTTCAGCTTCTAAGTATTTACTGGACATAGGACAAAAAAGGGATACACCCTGTTGGGATGTTATCCCTGAGAATATTACAGAATCATTTATGTTGGAAAAGTCTTCCAAAATCATGAAGTCCAACCTTTGACCAATTTCCACTTTGTCAACCAGACCGTGGCACTATGTTTCCAGTCATTTCTTGAACACCTCTAGGGATGATGACTCTTCCATCTCCCTGGGCAGCCTGTTACAGTGCTTGACAACCCTTCCATTAAGAAATTCTTCCCGATGCCTAACCTGAACTTCCCCTGGAACAGCTTGAGACTGTGTCCTCTTGACCTTGTCACTAGTAGCCTGGTAGAAGCAGTTGACCCCTACCTTGCTTCAAACTCCTTTCAGGAGCCAGTTGGTGACTGCTGATCAAACTTTCTGCTAAACCCTGTTAATCCACCTTCCATTCCTGCTTTCCTGCTGCTGATGTTTCTGCCACTATGGGAGATGTTGCTGCTTTCTGCTTCTTTACACTTCAGGGCCTTCCTCACCATCCTGGGACCATTCAAGGGTCCTCAGCAGCCTCCCTGCAGGCCAACAAGTAAATAAAAGGAAGAAAACAGATTCCCTTCTTCAGTGATATAGAAATATTTGGTTAAAATAGCACTACGTGACACCATTCTTCTCCATAATCTCCAAAGTCATTGAGGGGTCTGGTGAGAAGATAATGGTGTAGAGCAGCACCTCCATGAACTTCTCACTGAAAGTGAGAGATGAGGAGGTTCAACAAAGGTCTTCAAAGACCTCAGAGATAAACGGTAATACCAGTGCATCCTGTATTTAAGTGGCCAAGGGTTCTGTGGATTCTGTGTTTATCTTCATTCCAAATGTAGAAGTTGAAGAGTAAAGCACTGGGAAGCACCACAGCCTTAGATTTAGGGCCTTGGGGGATTGAAGATTATATTCTGTTCTAACACAAGATCACACAGCTCCATAACAAATTGTTCAAACTTTCCCCACTGAGGATGAGGATGGTTGGGCAAAATATGGCTCATGTTCCTCAGATGTTCTAAAACTACAAAGTGTCTTGGTTGAAGGTATTTCTTTTCATATTCACATTATTGATTTTCCTAATGCATATTTAGTACTTAGTATTTTCTGAAAGTTTTAAACAGATAGAGACTCTACATGAAAAAGGATTTACATACAACTCTCAAATCTCTGTTGCAAATGATTCTAAATTCTAAAATTTGAGATTTTAGAAATTAAAGGTAGTGGCGATTTCATTCCTGATTCAGTTCAAGAACCTGACAAGGAATACTTATTGTCCAGTTTGCAGAAGATGATATGTTTTTCCTCAACCGTAGTCAGTCAGTTCACCAACATTCTGTAATGATTCTGCATAATCTTGATTTTGATTTTAACCCAAATGTGTTTTGTTTGGAATAGTCTGCAATGGTACTGCTCACAACCAACAGAACTTGAATAGTTTTTTAAGATTTCACAATGGCATTTGACAAATGTGCTACTATAATTTATGTCTGCAGAATTTCTGTCAGCCCATTTTGAAGGCGGGGGGGAAGAAGATCTGTTGAATGTAAGAGTAATTGCTATGTTTTCTTCCTCAGTGATACAGCTGCATTTAGTTGTCAGTTATTTTTCTTCACAACTTTAGTGTGATTTTCCTTTCTCTTTTCTGACTATTCCCTGGTTTGTTTTAGAAAGAAATTAGTTTAGTCCTGAAGGTGTGTGTTTCATAAATATCATCTGATTAGTTTTAGTGTCTTTTGTTTTACTTTGTTCCTTTAACATACCCTCATGACTTTATAATACAAGTAATCGTTGATGCATGCTCAAAACTCATTCCCTCCACTTGACTTATATTCAAGTAGATTTTAAAGGCTTTGCTGCAGCAAGATCTCAGTCACCAGTGTCTTGCGAGATTCATTAGTTAAATTCTGTAAATACCATAAAATGCATGTCAGAAAGACTATCCATAATCTGTGGTTTGGCTAGGAGAAGGTGTCTGCTTTCAGTTTGAGGAGATTTTAAATTTTTTTTTTTCTTCACTTTACTGCTTTGAAAATGTTTGGTATTTCCAAATGGAGCACGGTCCTAAAAATTCCACTGTCCTTGAAAGGAATTTTCTGAATTCCCCTGTGTTTCTGTAGCGTAGACACCCCCTTTATTGCTAGTTAGGTGGCACTTCAAAGCTTTGGTTTGAGAAATTGCTGGTTGGAAGTCACACAAGAATTTTTGTTTTAAATTAATAGGAATCTGAATCAGATTTGGGTTTTGTCAGATTTTAAAATTGAAAAACCCCATACCAGCAAGACCACAAGCACTTGTTTCATGCCAGCCTGTTTTATGATGGTGTTTCATCTTTTACTTAGGAGTGGGGATAGGATCTACCACCCTATAAGCAGCTACGCAGTAAAATCCAAGAAAGCAGTATTTCCTCTCTTCAATGCTCTGCTCTTACTTACCTCCCTGCTCCCAGCACTAACTTCAGTAGGAGTTTCATTGTGACAAAAGATTTGTGATTTGACTCACTGACTTGGAGTAATATTGTTTGAAAGAGAACTATTGCGTTCACTCCCAGTTAGTATCCTCCTGTATTTTTTATGATGAAGCATAAACTTGGTGAACCCTTTATGTAAAATCCTGCTGTGGTAGTTTTACTCATCTTAAGCAGATCTACCTTCCTCTGAAGACAACTGTGCACTTGGATGTCTTTGTGGTCAGCAGCATTAGAAAAACCGGTTGTCTTGGAAAAATAGATTCGCCAGTGTTATGCACTGGAATGTGGGTTTTCCATCCTACCACTCATATTCCAGCACTGATGAAAATTACAGTTATTAAGTTAGTCTGCTTTGTCTCAGCCCAACTAGCATTTTACTGCTCGTTTGTCACCAGCTCAGGATCAAAACCTCTGCTTGCCTTTTTTTTTTTCCAAGGCAAAATACAAGTAGAATCTATTGACATTTTGCTGTAATAACAAGCCAGGATGCTCTTCCTTTAAAAGTGATCTTTGCATGTTGCTATGCACTCAATCCTACTTTTTAAAAAAAATGAATATATTTTGGAAGCCGGGTATGGGTTTTATTCTACCTCCTTGCATTGTCTGGAGAAATCACCATTGTTGGGATTGAGATAGAGAAACCACTGTAGTCAGAAACTGAATTGGTCTTTATTTGGAGGGGAGGGTGTTAAGAAATGCTGGATTTCCCGGGTTTGCATAATGCAACCAAGACAAAGCATGTGAAAGCAGAAGAACTGTAAGAATGTTAATATGACTCCAATTGCTGAAACATATGGAGCCAATCTCTGGCACTGCCTCAGCACAACTGGGAATGGAAATTAGCATTTTTCTCTGAAAAAATATGGGATATTTCTCTTCCTGCAGTTTGTCTGATTTTTATAGCATTTCTCTTGTATAAAAGCAGGGATATTTTCAAAATCCAGGTAAGCTATTTTGCCATCAATATTCATTTCTGGTCTTGTTTTTAGTGCATTCAAATAGGAGAATTATGTGCAAAGAATTTGAAGAGGACTTGGTGTGCTTTTGAGCATAGTCTCTTAACTTTGACACATTCTTGCTGATCTCACCATGGCACACACTGAGGAGCTCCTAATAGTTTTGCAAAAAAATGTGCTCATATCTTGGAGGTGGTACACTGACAAACCGTAAGTTTAAATTGTATTTGGGTTGTGATGTGTCTTCTTTGATCTTAGACAGAGATCTGTATTTCAGCTCGTTGATGTGATGAGTCACTGTTAAAAATAAGATCTGAAAGCTTTTAAAATCTTAGATGTTGATCTTAAGAATCCTTTAATATTAAGAAAAACTATATGGCAACTTCAAAAATAACTGTGCTCCAAAGGAATGATTGCTTGATTTGTGCTCTCAGGTGAACTTTCCTCACTCTACTTTCTTCATTCCTTCTTTTCTGGATTTAGAATTGTTCCAAGTGGAGACAGGAAGGCTTTTTAACCCTGTGGTATCTGTGATTTTTAAAGGAGACTTTTTGTTGTTCTCTTTTCTGTTCATAAAGGTTTTTTTCCAAAACTTTTCTTTCTTTTTATCACAGCTGTTATTAATTTATTTATTGCTATTATTCCTTAGTGGCTGAAGCAAATATATATTCAATTTTATGCCTAGAGATTTAAACATACATAGAGCTGTTTACTGGAATATCACCAGCTGTTTAAAGACATTATTTGTGTATATATATATATATGCATATATTTGTTGGTATTCACAGAGGCCATGTCTGCCCTCTGTGAATAGCAGCAAATAAAGCCAAGAGCTGCGTCCTCCAGCTGACCTCTGGCCAGGCACCATAATCACAGGTGTGCTTCAGTGCTGGGGCAATGAGTCAGGGTGGGGAATTCCACAATTAAAAAACTCATTATAGTGCAAAATACATGAGAAATAACTCCTTGGTTTATTTTTATCCAGGAAAACCAAAGGATTCTTGGTAAAAAGCACCCATAAGACCAGAGTGGCATCAAACTAATACTTATGCAGTGGTATGGCACGTCATTTGTGTTCCTGCAACCATGCTGCTGAAGCTGCTTAAATTCAATAGTAACCTCAAACTTAATATAATTAGTCTAAATATTCTTTATTTGTCTGCAAAATATGGAGGGACAAAAGCAGTTGTTATAAGCAATAAATAACCTCAGATAAAAAAAAATGGAAAAATTATTTGCTTTTTAGACTATGGCCAAAAGTTTTATTTATAATTACTATTCATGCAAGACTTTTTATATTGTCACACGTGATGCATAAAGGTACAAAAGAACCTGGAGTGGTTGCTTAGCTGCATTTTCTAAACACGGTAAAAATATTCTGGATATTAAGAAGATATCCTTTGTTTTTTTAAATGTTTTAATGCATGANATTAGTATTTCTTGAAACCTCTGCCTTAAATTGGCAAGTTGCCTCTGTTCCTAATAATAAAGCAGATCAACTGCTGTTGTGGCTGACAACAGGACTAAAAAATAGTACTTAAGCTACTTTGTATAAAACAATGAAAATTCATTCACACTATTTTTTCTTTCTTTTGTTGTGCTTGTTTTGCCACTGTGTCAGCAGGGAAAACTAAGGCAGGGAAAAAGGATGACCTTTGTTTTTAAAGTAATTTAGATTAAATTTCTTCTAAAAATCTATTTCAATACAAGCTGCATGTTCATCTCATTATTTAAAATTACCAACCCAAGATGCAATGTATTTTGGTCAGCAGGAGACATAACTGAGTGCTCACCTTATTTATACGTAGCTTCCATGCACACAGTGACTCAGTGGGCAGCTTCTTTTATGAACTCTGCAATGTCTTCTTTGGTTTGACTGGAATGTTTCCAGGTTTGAAGTAGCTCAGGAGAAAATTGCCACTGGGTTCACATGGAGTGTAAGAACTGGTTGGATGTTCCTTTTTTTTTTTTTTTCCCTAGGTGGAAAGAGCCAGTTTTGTCAAAACTAAAATGTTTATAGGAACATAACCTTTTTTGATGAACTCTTCCTGGGAAAGAACTAAGGTAGAATTTCTTGTGAAAATTCCCTTTAAAAAACAGTTCTGTTTCATATATAAACTTGAATACATATTGAATATAAAAAGCACCAGTCTAGAGCAGTCCTGCTGTGCTGCTTATTTGCCCAGTTCCTGGCAATAAATGGCTCAGTGGCTCTGAGATCAATGTTGCATCCAGACTATTAACCTTCACAGTGATCTCTGGATCCTTTCTCTGTGATCTATTTTGCAGCTGGCTATTTCTATTTTCATAATTCTGACTACCAAAGTGTTGGGTGGTGCAAGCTCCACAGCTTAGCTGGACTTTTCCAGAAAAAGCTCTTTCTTCTGCTGGCTTTAAGTCTGACAAGTAGCTTCTCTGGGCAGCCCATCCTTATTCCTGGCCACTTGNTTCTGTTCATAAAGGTTTTTTTCCAAAACTTTTCTTTCTTTTTATCACAGCTGTTATTAATTTATTTATTGCTATTATTCCTTAGTGGCTGAAGCAAATATATATTCAATTTTATGCCTAGAGATTTAAACATACATAGAGCTGTTTACTGGAATATCACCAGCTGTTTAAAGACATTATTTGTGTATATATATATATATGCATATATTTGTTGGTATTCACAGAGGCCATGTCTGCCCTCTGTGAATAGCAGCAAATAAAGCCAAGAGCTGCGTCCTCCAGCTGACCTCTGGCCAGGCACCATAATCACAGGTGTGNTTTTTTCCCTAGGTGGAAAGAGCCAGTTTTGTCAAAACTAAAATGTTTATAGGAACATAACCTTTTTTGATGAACTCTTCCTGGGAAAGAACTAAGGTAGAATTTCTTGTGAAAATTCCCTTTAAAAAACAGTTCTGTTTCATATATAAACTTGAATACATATTGAATATAAAAAGCACCAGTCTAGAGCAGTCCTGCTGTGCTGCTTATTTGCCCAGTTCCTGGCAATAAATGGCTCAGTGGCTCTGAGATCAATGTTGCATCCAGACTATTAACCTTCACAGTGATCTCTGGATCCTTTCTCTGTGATCTATTTTGCAGCTGGCTATTTCTATTTTCATAATTCTGACTACCAAAGTGTTGGGTGGTGCAAGCTCCACAGCTTAGCTGGACTTTTCCAGAAAAAGCTCTTTCTTCTGCTGGCTTTAAGTCTGACAAGTAGCTTCTCTGGGCAGCCCATCCTTATTCCTGGCCACTTGTCCACCTTCCTTGTGATTTCTTTAATATGCTTTATTGTCCTGTTCTCCAGGTTTTGTCTCTTTCCCAAAGTGGAAGCAATGTCACACCTCGGATTGCCCTTTTTACCTCCTCCTGTAGCTTCTCAATTTCCTATATGTGGTTATTGTGAGATGAGGTGCTCAGAGACCCAAGCACTATTTCAGAGGCATAACAGCATAGCAGCAACATGCAGCAGAGCATAACAGGGCTCCTTCTGTTTATATTTTTAAATAAATGACATTTATGAAGTCCTGTCCCTCTGGAGGCCATCTCTCTTTCTAGCCCAGGGCTCAGCCCCTCCACCCTGGGGCCCATGTGCTGCTGGGCTTGGAAAGGAGGGTCCCAAGGCGCTGCTACTTGCTAGTGACAGGATTCTGGTTTGGTATGAAATAGCCACCCACTTTCCCCTGGTGGAGCTCATTAAAAACTCTAAATTTGCAATCTCATGTTCCTCACTTTTAATGTATTTCTCACTGTAATAACTCTGGTAATCTAAGCCCTTCTGAAGAGTGAGGTGTTGCTGATACCAATTTCTTTATTTCTTCCCCCAAACCAGACACTTCTCAGCATTACCTGGTTTTTAATGACATAAAAAGAGAAACAATTTCACATAAAATGTCACATTTGGAATTGAAAAATAGGTTTTGGGTTGGAGTTTGTGGTTGTTTTTTTTTTATTTTTTTTTTTTTTTAAACATGGATGATTCTGACTACTGAGGTATGAGGAGCGCAGCTGTGTCCTGCCTCCACTTTTACACTCTTCCTCTAGTCACAAAGTGCCTGATTTTCCTGTCGGGAGATAACAGCTCCACTTACACAAATTGTTGTATCAGTCACAGTGAAAATTAGAGTCAAATTTATTGGGTTCTTCAGCATGCCTGTGCATTTTACAGCATGTTAACATAAATTAAAGCAATATTTTTGTTACCTGAAGAGTCCTGTCATTGCTCTGTGAGGTTTAGATTTGACTAATTAAAACGTCAGAGTATTTTTCTGCCTTTAATGAAAGTTTTTTCTTTCAATCTGGTTTTATTGTTACATTTGGTCTCCTGGAAAAGTACAATGCTGAAGAAGGGTTTTCATTTTATAAAATGATTGCATTTACATTTCCCCCAAATTTTCAGTAAGCATAGGCAATTTTTTGAAGGAAACTCTAGAAATTAAGTTGAAAGCACAGGCTCTTAATATTAGTAGGTTGTTCCACAAATAATGGCAGGGAAATAAGTAGAAGTTAAAAAAAATGAAATAACCTAACCTTCAAATTACTCTTTATATTCAAATTCTCAGCTTGAGTAAATCAAAACTGCTGTGCAAAGTGATATGATCTATTTTCACTTAAAACTATTTATCTAAGTCCGTGGAAATATGCTATTTGCACAAGCTGGCTACTGGGGTATTACAAAGATTGTCCTAAGAAAAACAGCTGCTTTTTTGATTCAACAATGGGGCTTAAATACTTGAAAACTAAAATTAGGCAAATAGTTATCATTGCCCAGTTTATTCCTGCTTGCAATGAAGAATGACATATCCAAGAAGGACTGGCAAAATCTGGATCCAGACTTCTAAATTCTGGTATTTTCGATCCAGAGCTCTGCATTGGAATGGTGAATAGTTTTCTTTTTGTTTAAAGCATGTTGAAGTTATTTCCTGCAAAAAGAGGAGAATGATGATGGAACCCTCTGAAGTTCTCCTGCAAGTGGCATCTGACCTTAATGTGGGAACTTCAATGGGTTGGTTGTCAGTTCAAATGCAGAGGAGCTTTCCAATCTGCTGTAAAACAACAACAAAGCTTCAAAGGAGACAAGTTACAGCAATACAAACTGCATGCCCTATACCTCTTGTATTGATTAAATTGTTCTCTAAACCTGTGGACATTTGACACCTCAATCAGCTTTTCCAAGTTGTGCATCAATTTTTTTCTGGTGATAACACCTCAACTTCTAGCATAGATACATTGCAAATATAGAAAGATGCTTTTGTAAAAATACTAGGAAGGTTTTACAATTTACTTTTGGGGCAAGGGTCACTAACTCCTTTGATATTTTCTTTTCCTCCTTCTTCATGGTTCATTAAATTCCCTGAAAGGATGGTGTATGTTGTGCACATAAATGAACTAGCAATAACAAGGTCCCATCACTTATGTCTAGTAAACTAGTTTAAAAAAACCCAAACAACAAACCCCAAATCCCTCTTCTGTTGAATGGGGCTATCTTCTCACAAGGAGTGTCCAAGTACTTTTAAATCTTTGTAAGTCAAACTTGTAAGAATATATTGCACTCATGAGTTGCAATAAGCTTTTTCAGATAATTAGTGTATTTATTATGAATTTCTGTAATAATAATTGGTAGGGAATGTAGGTCACGTTTTTAGGTATTGATATCTCTGGTATTTAGTCTCATTGTTGGGTCCATAATACAAAGTGAACTGCAAGCCACTGCTCTTAAAGAACAGTTGCTACATCTGGCAGAAAGAGCTGTACAAGAGAACCTTTTGAATCTGGCATCTGTGACCAAGAGTTTTTACCAAGACTGATAATTACTATACACTTTTTGTGACAGCAATTATAAATTCACATGATCAATGTCTATATCTTCAATCACATTATTTAATTCAAATTAATGTAAAAATACCATATTGCAAAATGTTACAATAATTTGTGATTTATAGGATGCAACATGTTTTATTTCCTCCTCTCATCTGCAGAATTTTTCATGCTTTTTATTTCAAGGGCTCTCATATGATAACATTATTGTTACTTCTATTAGAAGTATTGGAAAAAATAATTTTATTATAAATACTTTAATAAGGAAGGCATTTTTTCTTCTTTGTTAACATCTTCCTGCAAAAATCCATTTTCGGAAATTTGGTTCTGCTGGTTTGTAAATAGTTTTTTTATGAGAATTTGTCCCATGAGCTATTACTGATGTAGTTAATGGCATACATTAGCTATTAAAATGGTTATGCTTTTTCAAAGTCAGATTGCATTTGCCTTAAACAAGCCTTGCCCACTTCTCCTTTTCTTGCTTCTCAGGCATTGAAGAAAGTGGGACTAACCCAGAAACATTAGCAAGGTCACTAAATCTGAATTTAGGAAGGATCAGAGCCAATGCAGTCTGTGTTTATTCCTTCCCTTTAGGATTACAGATGCTCCTTGCACAGCTAGAGTTCATACGATAGGGGAACTGATAAAGAAAAGACAACTGAGCAATTTTTGCTGCAGTAACATAATCCCCAGTAAAATCCTTAATGATATCAGTGGGCTTTAAAACCAACTTGTTTTCTCTCTGCACGATGAGATCCTTCCATATTATCACACAGTGTTCCAGCTGCTGGCTGTCTAGAAATCACAGGATAAGTAGATGCAAGCATCACGAAAAGTCACTGAGTTTTGTTCTTCTCTCTGGTCTTATGTGATGATTTCTAAAATATGACCTTGGAATTTGTCTGGGTGTAAATAAATGAAACAATAAATGAAAAGTAATAAATGAAACCAGACTAGTAATGCTAGTAATACAAGTCCATTTTAGCTCAATTTTCTGCAGTAAAAGAAGCTTTTGAGGTCTGCTATCCTGAAAAACACTTCAAGGTGAACTGGATTATCTAGTGAAAATGCTTGACTCAAGGAAAAAGAAAGGGGAGGAACTAGGTAAATTAGAAGTGAAAGCATTTTTTCACGTTTCCCATTTCTGCAGTCCAAACTTGTTTTCATTTGTACCTCTTGCTGTTTCTTCCAACTAAATTTTTTCTTTGACTTCTTTATTTTTAAAATTCTCTCCTTTCTTTATACTCATTGTGTTTTCTTTATTTGATTACTGATGGCATAACTTCAGCTGGACAAGGAATAAAAAATTAAGTGTGTGTTAAGAGGGCTGAAGGCCTTCAAGCAATTAGGCTAATAAATATTCATTTTTGATTTGTATTGCGTTCAGAATAAAGGGAAGAAACAAAGAATTCTACATTTGATGTTTGCCAAGAAAAAAGTGTGCTCTGAGGCATCTCTTGCTGTTAATGAGTGCTTAAGTTTTGTCTGTCTTCTTGCATATTGATAGTACTTGTTAAAACAATGACCTTTTCCTCATTGTCCCTCTGATCCAAATATATTTTGCCCAGATGGTTAGTGTAGGTGTTGATCTGGTAGTTGTGGAAATCAGCGAAATAATCTGCTGGTTTATTTATCGTAATATTTCTATATGAATCCCTTAGTTGACACAGATTTTATTTCAGTGCTGATCAATGAGCCTGGTTTCCAGCTGTCTCGCTGGCTGCAGGGCTGTGTGTTGCCTTTGGTAATGTCTGTGGGTTTGAGGTGAGCTCTCTGGGCACGCAGATGTCTTCCCTACCCAAACGTGACCCCACGGCAGGGAGCTCGTGCAAGTAACTTCCCTCAAGTGTTTCCTTTCGATGACTGCTTGGGATCTAATGAAATGTAGAATTAATAGCCAGAACTGAGCTGCATAATGTTGGTTCTATAACCCAAGCACAATCTAATGAGTTGACTAATTAGCACTTTTTGAGCATCTCCACTGTTGAGGTGAATTGAATGAAATGGATGAGCTCTCTGAAATATTTCCCTTCAGAGTCGAAAGAGGCACCCATCTTGCTCCCATAAAGTTTCCTTCAGAGAATTTTCAGATTTGAATTTCAAGCGATGTTTAACTTGTAACAAGCCCTTGCAAGCATCTGCACGTGAAAGAGATAGACACACCAAGATACGAGCTCACTCCATTAGATTGCTTTATCCCATTGAATTTGCTTTACTCCATTAAATGTTTCCATTAGCCATTTCTTCCTGAATCATGGAACTTTGTTCTGCATGGCAGGTGGTTTCTGAAAAACCTGATGGCAGCTATTGAAGCTTGGAAGGGGTGACATCCAAATAAAGCAGCCATAGCAGAGTTGGCAGAAGGATAATGAGGCCAGAGGTTTTAGCCACCCTGGTAAACCATGATTCAGGGAAACCCCCTTTCAGCAGAGATAGCTGGGATATCAGACAGCTGTCATGAATAATCAAAGTACATGCTTTTTCTTGCTGCCTTGGGTACTAGTTTTTTGTTATGGTTTTTTTTTGGTCTTGGGACTTGAGCAAGCAAAAATCTGTTCCAGTTATGGCTGTGCAAGAATTCTGCTTTGGATCATGCAGGTAAGAAGACCTGTGATTATATGCTGGAGAGGAGCCCTACAGAGAAAGCCCTTGCACTTTTTATTCAGACTGTCTTAATATAAAAGCTTAAGCAGCAGGGATAGACTAGTTATGTTGTTTAGGCTATTGGATAGGAAATGCAGCATGGAAAATCTTGCTGTTTATAGACAAGAACTCCCACTGGCCACATTTACCTGAAAATCAGGTACAAGGGACTCTGGAACTTTTTAATATGGTGAATGAAGGCTGCATTTGATTACAAGAAAGATGTTAATATAAAAGATTTTTAATTTTTCTTTATATAAGCATGAATAGGGCTGCTCTGAAATGCGTAAGAGTCAAATGTACTTATTGAAGAAGGTCAAATTTGTAGAATGAACAGTTGAAATGACCAGAGATATGCTTGCTTTACAATGCTTTTTTGTGGGGTAGGGTCTCTAATCAAGAGCTGTTTCAATTGAGGAAGGCATAATGAAAATTGTGGACTTCTTGACAGAAATTGAGTTTTTCCTATACTTAAAAAAAAAAAAGTTGAATACTTAGGGCTATTTTATCTATATATAATATCAAATAAAGATTATATTAGTAATTTTTAAAGCAGTGAATGATGTGTAGTGCTCAACAAATATTTGTACTTGTGTGTGCCTGTGGAATGTAGCCAGGTTAGCCCAAGTGATCTGGTGGTAGTGGTAAGAGTGGAGTCCATTTACAAAACTTCTGCCAATATTTGATTATCTAGAATAATATTAGCCTGTATGATTGACTGACTTTTGAAATTTTTTTATTTCTCTGAAGTATATTTGTATTGTTTCTCAAAAGAAATTAGGCAATTTGCCCTATTTCAAACACTAATGGAGTGTATGAGTTGTTCAATATTCTGGTAGCCTTCAGAAGACTTTGCTAAAGCTGTCTGACGCACGTTACAAGCAGCATTTTGATGCATTCATTTTGAATTGCAACTGTTTCAGTAATCTATTGAATATCAAAAAAATCTAAAACAAGGGGTGGAATTACTCTTTTTTTTACATGAGTTTAAAATTTATGTGCTTATGTGTACAGTACAGGATGCAAGATCCATCCAGAACAAATCTGGCCCTACTTGTGAATGCTCTTGATCAGTTTTTTCCAGGGTTTCCAAGTTCAGTCTTCAGATTATTTTTTTTTTCCTTTGCAACTCCAGTAAACTCCATTAATCTATTTGGGTTGTGAGGCTTACAAGTGTTTTCTGCTCAGAAAAGTCACCTTTAACAATGTTTCCTGGTACTTCTTCCATGTTTACTCTTTGTTCCATAATTAGCCTGGCGGAGAAATCAGAATCTTTTACAGTGTATTCATAATTCTAATTAGTGGAAACAATTCTATGTTAATTGTTCTTGGGGTTATAATAGAAATGCTTCCCAAAAGGGTACACGATACATGAAACGGCCCATGTCAGCAAATGGAGGTTCCATGCGTGGTGGGAAGCAGCGGAATGTTGCACAAAGACAGTCTTTAGCGTGACTTCCTTCTCTACATCGCCCAGGGCAAGCCTGTGTCTGTTCATTGGCTCTGGTGGGAGCACAGTCTCACTAGATTAAACTCTGCTTTTGTAAATACCCTCTCAGCAGTACAGAGCACTTTCATTAAATCAGTCAGAATTAGTCAGTTGTTCATTGACGAGGTTCTTAAACATTTGCAAGTCAGCTTTCTCCAGCATCTCTCGGGGGAGTCCCCACGCTCCCATTGCAAGAAGAAATGTTTAGCCATCTCCTATGAAGCATTGTGTCATTTTGGCACCTTGCAGTACTACAAAAATCTTGTTTGTTAGGAACTGGTTTGAGTATGAAGTGGGATATATCACTAGTGAAGGTGTCAGAGTTGAAGATATGAACCCACCATTGCTTTTATATATTCAGGCAGAATCCTGGTGCCTGAGAGGTAGGATTTAGGGAAAGTAGCTAAAAAATCGGGTGGCTTGCCCAGCTATAACACTTTTAATTGCAACGTTTTTTTTTTCTCTCTTACTAGAATCAATTGGCAGCTGTATTTCTCCTCCTCCCCCTGCTTCCCACTGCTTTGTGAAGAAAAATGTGGCTCTTAGGGATTGCGGGGAACAGCACAGTCAAGAAAATTCTTTGTACTGTTAAGAAGTAGGATGATGGCTCTTTTGCCCGAAGGTAAAACTCGGTTTGAGCAGTAGGGGGCATGGAGAGTGTTTGTAACCATAACTGCAGGCTGAAAAACTTATGTCCTGCTTCCTTCTACACCTTGTTCCAGAGGGCCAGAGGGGAGGTCGAAAGTCAGCTTCAAGTGTGCTGCATTGCTCTTTTCTAAATCTCCCAGCTCTTGGGGGTCTGACTTTTCAATGAGAAGTGGGCAGTGCTAGGATGAAGCACCTACCTTTTTGTGAGTTACAAAGTTGTGCTTTAAAAGAACGATTCCTATAATTACAGCTATATCCAGATGTTATTCAGACATTTTAGCCTGGAGTTCTGCAGCTCAGCCTGTGGTCTCAGGGGAGGCCAGTGCTTTAGGAGGAGGACTTGCACCCTCTCTTACCCTCCAGTTCTCTTCTCCAGCATTCTTTTGTACTCCTAATATTTGAATTGCTATTACCCCCAAACTGAGGCTTGTAAGAAAGGATTTTGGCACAAGAGGCTTCTGGCATATTATTTCCTCCTTTGTACTCCCCAAAGGATGGGATCCCTTAATCTCCTGATTGATTTGGAGCCAGCCTCCCTGCTGCTGAGGGAGGGATGTGAAGCTTTTCTGCCATCATCCCTTTCAGATACACTGCTGGAATGTGCCACTAATCATGAATAAGAATTTCCCCTTCCTGCTGGCTGTTGCTCAATGCTCTTTGGCTTGCCCTGGGTTGTGCTTCTGACTGGTATCATCGAGGCCTTCAAATTGGAGCTATTCCTTCATTTCCTTGTGTCTGGAGGCAGTTTTGGAAATAATCCTGTTCTGCCTTGCGTCCATTATCTTGGTAAGGCCACTGGCATGGCCTGTAGTCTGTCACCAATTTTCCTGCATCCAGGGCTCCTGGTTCTTCCCTTGTTTCTAAAACCACCGAAACTCATGGTAAAATGGGAGGGGGTCACTGGAAGGTTCTGTACCTTCTTTTGCTTCGCTGCTGGACCTTGATGTGGGTTGCTGAAGACATGGATTCCTGACCCTGCAATAGAATACAATAGTATTTGTTGTATTTGTTTTCACTTCCTTTTTCTAGCCAAGAGAACCTGAGTTCCCAAGTTTACCCTCTATCCATTATTAAAACGAAGGCAGAAAAGTTGTTGTAGACATGCACCTTCAGTCAAAAATATGCTGAGTGTCCCTTCATGAACTCGAGAGGAGAAATAACTCATAGTTTCTCACAGAGGGCTGATACACTTCAACCAGGTCCCTGATTTTTACCCATTTATACCTTTGTCCTTGGAAGAAGTGTCACCTTCTGCCCATGGCTGCTGGCCCCAGGCAGCCTTGGTTGGGATTGTAAGCACTTATTTCAGGTCAATATAATAAGCACAACAAAGTGTTCAAATAATTTTGGAAGTTTTTTAAAGATACAAATTAATCTGAAATGCTGACTCCAGACACTACCAGTAACATCATGCAGGCATGAATGGTGGTCTGAGGAGCTGGCAGAGATGTGGTTCCTTACTCTTTCTCCAATAAACATGGTCACCTAGGAGGAGAAACTTCATCAAAGCATCTGTCCAGTTTGTGGGGGTTTACCCAAAATGCTCCTAAGGAATATTACAAGTATGTGCTAGTAATTTCACAATGGGTGGAGTAGTAAAACCAATTTTTGTCTAAATAAATGCTTCTCTGCGTAGTGTTGCATGTGAATGTTATTAGATGAGCAGCTACATTAAAGTCAGTCAAGTTCAAATGTATCACTCTTCTTGAACATTCCATGAGTAGTTCTCTGGTGAGGTGGAATGGGATGATTGGATATTTAAATTGCACAGCAACAGCATAGCTGCTTACAGTACCAAAGGATGGTAATGAATTTTTAGTTATTCCTTGTTGCTTGTAAATGATGAAACAAAACAGTAATCTGAGGCTTTTATTTTTTCCTCTATATTTTATTTCAAGGAATAGGATCATTTCAATTGCAATAGAAGTTGCTTACTTTAATATTAAATGCAGCTAACTAACGTAATCTACTCCATGCTATACAAACCTTTTGACAGGATTTCATTACTGCTTCATAATCAGTAAGATTTGCTATTTACTTGAGAGTGGGAACCAGAGTTTGCTTCTATTTGGCAGATTTTATTAAAATCTCAGGACTTTCAAGACCACAGTAAATTAAGGGTGTATGAAGGGAATTTGTACAAAGATGCATAACCCTACGTGTTATTAACTACTAATAAAACTTAATTAGTTACTTAATTACCTACTAATAAAACTTTTGGCTCTCCAAATTGTGATTTTTCAGTGGTGGTCAGTTTGCATGGGGCTTCAGTGTTAACAATAGCAAGGACTTTCAATGAGGAGCACATTATGGAAAACCTCGTTTTCTGAGCTAACCAGGGGTTTTGTGACACCTTCAGTGAAGTACATGTTATTTCTTATGCAGCCTTTCTGAGAAGTGAAATTCAGTGCTTCACACCTGCTTACAGCATTGTGTAAGATGAACTGACATTTCAGGTAAATGTTTGGAATAATTCCATGGTGGTCAGTGATCAATGGCAGAGACTTTCAGCAGAGCATTGGCCCAAAGGTTTGAGACTTAATGATCTGAAAGCCACTGTGCAGAACACAGCCTTGTTCTGAATAAATGTCAGGAGTGCAGATTGTGTTGAGGGAACAGAAGATATTGCCTAGAGTATCATGAAACTCTTCAGAGTTTTTCTTTACTTATTTATCCTGTAAATGTATACTTCAATTCCTGTCCACTGTTGAGAATAAAAAATTGCTTGAGGAAACTCTTGAGTGCAATTTTATTTCTCAGCTTTAGAATATGTGAAGCCTGTATATTTAAATGAGAAACTGTGTTTCATAAAGGTATATGGTTACTATGCATTATTATGTAATTATAAAAAAATTATGTAAGATTTCCTGTATTGTGCCTGGTTTGATTTTTGTTTGTTAAACCTGCAGATCTTCTTATTTTATTAACCATTCAGAAAGAAAGCTCTTTGAATAGAGAATTTCCAGTCTTTCAGGGGAACCCAAGAGACTTATATAAAATTGTTGTCTTTGTTGATGATGTTGCTTTCTAGGATTTGCAGAGAGAAGTCTTTTGTTTATCCTAACTCAAATTTAAACAAGTTCTTCCCAACAGATATCTAACAGGAAGTGTTGGACCACTATGTCACAACAGCTGTCAGATGCTCTGTAAAGATAGTTACTCCCATATACTTTGTTGACCCTGTAAATAAAATTCGGATATACCTTTGAAGTAAATTGCCACACTATAGTTAACTTTTTCTCCAGTAAAATGTAATGTTTTTGCCAGGTGCAGGGCAGGGGAGGGAGCAATAAGGGGGGATAATGGGGAGAATGGAATTGATTATAGGTGGTATAAATTTCAGATGATGTAAAGTATCAGCTCTTTGCACAGGGAAACCAATGATTAAAGACCTGGGTAGTTCTACACAATTGACTTATACTCTGGAGTAGTGTTCTCCAAATTACAAAACCAATCAAGCACCCTAATTGCCTTCATTCAAAACCAGTCACCAATTTGATTCTGTTACCAGCCAAATAAGACAGCATAAATCAGGCAGTGTGAGTGTCAGGGAATGCACAACTGGGACCCAGCCAGATCTTATATAAACCTAACAATAGTGTATTAAATCCATGGCCAGGGGAGACTTGCAAGTCTCACTTTGGAGCAGCATCTCCTTTAGGCTTTCTGTGACGTGGCAAGTGTAGGACTGAAAAGCTCCAGCTCTGAATGCCAACCAGATATGATGGTGTGGCTTTACAATGGCTGTGGTGTAAGTGAGGCTTGAACGGGGTCTTTACTTTGTAGTGTCTGCCTTTATTACGATTTTTTTATAAAAGGCTTTAATGGGATTTACTTTGCTCCCATTGAATCAAACTGTTACTGACATTAGTGAGAGCAAGTTCAGACCCCAGTTAGCTTTTCACTCTTGTTGTAAAAGCATTTATTGGTTTCTTTTAGCTGAGTGGAGCGAATTCTTTTTTCATCTTCAGCATGCATTCTCTTTGTCTGCTTTTGTGCGCATATTCTATTTCTGGGGGGAAAAAATTCCTTACTTGGAAATCTCACCCCATTTCAGCAGGCCTGTAAATGGGAAATGAAGCTGTATGACAACTTTTGGATCTTGAACATGCTGAATAACTATGGAAACAATTAAAGGTTGCACTGCCTGAGGAGTCTTTCCTTGGAAGGAGGGATGAACTTCTCTCTAGCTAACAGCAGGACAAAATACCCATTAAAAATTCTCCAAGCCCAATTTGACTGTCAGTTTAGGAGGTGCAGTCACAGATAGGCAGTGAAAGATCTTGTTGGTCAAACAATAGGAGTTAAAAGCAAATAGTTTAAGTAGATGCTTGAAGCAGAAAAATGTCTGCCACTGATGGGGCCATGTAAGAAGTCTTGTAACACACTGTGACCACTATACACAGGAATCTAATGTGAAATGTAAAGTTTGATTAGTCTAATATGAAAAAAGAGTAAATTTAATAGAATTTAGAATAGAATTCCAGGTCTTTCAAATGCAAACAAGAGGACGGTGCAGAAAACTACCAAAATGACAGAATAAACTTGAAAAGGAGGTACAGAACATTTCATTGATACATGAAAAGCTAGGAATGCTATGCTGAAGCCTTGACCCATCTCTCTAAATCTGCTAGTAAAAAAGGCATTCCATAAAAATAAAGTAATACGTTTTGCAGAAAATATTGAACCCGTGATATTTTTACAGAGAAAACACATTGTGGTTATGACCAATACCTGATGCCTTTACAAAAATGTAAATACAAAAATAATTCATTCTTAGGTTTGAATATATAAATGTATCTTTAAAAAAATCCTGTGCTGATGAATGGTATTACTCAGCTTTACAGGTGTGTCATAGTGTTTGTTTTCTGAGTTCTCTAATAGATTACCTCTAAACTGGTGAACAGGATGCCAGATTTTAAAACAATGGCAAAGATTTACTGAAAGTGTCTGAAAAAATATATTTCCTGTTGCTGAATGTTTTCTGAAATAACTGGAAGATGCACTCTTTGACTTCCTTTGGCTGTTAAGTAGAGGCAAAACACACTGTTCTAAGATAACAAAGAATTGAAGATACAAGAAGACTTGCAACCAGTTTCAAGTAAGCAAACATTGTCACAACCTGTGAATTCTGGTCAATTTTGTGAAATTGCTGTATTGTAGTTAAGGCTTCATATCTGTAGGTGTGTCATTTCTGAGCTTGGACAAGGGAGAGAAACAGAGTGGCATGCTGGTGTTGGACACAACTGCGTATGCAGGACTTGGTCCAGGAGGAAGGAAGAAGTTATGCATGACTTGGTAGAGAAGTCAAAGGAAGGCCAATAATACTTTTTTAGGAAGGTCTGACCTAAGCAAAGACAACACTTGAGACTGTTTGGCAAATTAGAACAATTTCTTGGCTGTCTGTACAGTTGTTTCTCAATCTTGTGGGACTGCCTGTTGGCCGACAAAGAGATGAACTGAGGAAAAGATAATTAAAACTATGAGTAGGAGATAACCTCATGCTCTTAGCGGATGAACAGGAGGGAAATAGGCCCACTGGAACCTGGTGATGATTGGAGAATGTGCAGACAAGTGAGGTGCTACTTCCGTAAAGAAACATAGAACTACTGGGCTGCAAGTGAGCTGAGGAAGGCAAGGAGGGAAACTGGAGCCTCTTTTCCCAAGAGTATGGCGAATGCCTGCTCAGAAAACCCCTAGGCTGGAGTTGGCTCTGCTCAAATGCAAGTATCTCATTCACTCCTGCAAGTTTCTCATCCAAAACCCAAAATGTACTGATCTAATGGGAGAACCTGGAAAAGAGCAGTGGAGTCTGATGAGCATGAAGAAGCCCTTCCCCCCAGCAGCCCTCCTCTTTCATGTGCTGAGGGGAGTGTGGAGAATTTCTTCTGAAAAGTGGTATTGTAAGCTGGACAGAGGAAGGAATTGAGTGCATCTCCGCATGAAATCTAATTGCATAGTAAATACTTTTTCTTTCTCTTTTCACTTGTATCCTTTCTGCTATTTTCACTTCTCATGTCCTGATTTTCATTCCTTCATAGTCTCTCACTTCTCTTCCATTCTAATTTCATGTAATTTTGTCATTACTATCTCCTTTTGCTCAGATTTTTGAAACAATTATATCTTTTTGGTAAATATACCAGTCTGCAGTCTCTTTGCCTTTTTCCTCTAAATGACCACATTCTGGACCCTGTGTTCCACTCCCTGGCCTGAATTCTCCATCTACCCATGCTGAGGTGACTCTCCCTCACCACATCCCCAGAGGTGTAGAGCACTCAATCTTATGTGGGGTTTAAAGAAAAAGGCCATAGGTGCATATATCCATTTCCTTTTTACAGCAGGCAGCCAATTCTGTCGAGGCAAGGTTACCACAAATAAGACTTTGTCCTGCCAAACCCTGAGATGTCTCAAGCTACTCCTTTTTTTAGAGGAATAAATGTATGCAACATATTGATCTTTCATACCCCTCAGAAAAAATCTCTGTGTTTTTATGGTGAGTGGCCTGAAAGATCTGGTTTTGCAGGATGCGAACAAAGAATCCCAGATTTCAGTCTGCAGGCAGATGGACCTTTAAACAAAACTCCCTGCACAGCAGGGACATCTGCTACAATTTGTGATCCACAAACTATAAGGATACTCAAAATTCAACTATGGGGCTCAATCCTTAGCTAGACCCAGCAGGAGAAGTAAAAGGCAAAGTCTGTGTGCTGTGAGATTTGCTGAGAGCTGAAATAGTTCCTGCAGCAAACTGGAGCTATGTGATTTTAACCTCATGGTGTCTGGAGCATTGTTTGGACATCTTTTCTTCCACTTCTTTGTCCTAGAAGACTGGACTGAGGAGTTGGAGACAGTGATAAGCAGCTTGGTGAAGCAATTAGAGGGGTACTGTACATTAGGATGATATTTTTAGAAATAAATCCTTCCTGAAACAGTGCCAATGGCAATTTTTCATTCACTCTGTGGAAGCAGGAGCCAGCCCAGTTGTTTGTATTTACATTTAACACCTTCTGCATCTTCTGTTGGGAGCTAAAGGGCACCAAAAAATTTTTGTCTCTGGTGTTGAGTGTTGGAGACTATAGAATTTTTTCTGCGCTACTTTAAAAAAGGCTCATTAGCTGGTGAATGATCCACATTTTTGAAAAAAAAATCATTTTCTATTAGGTAGTGGGAAATAATTTATTTAATGCATCTTTTTCTTGACAATTTTCAGAATTTTCTAGAAAAGCCATATGACTTTTCATTGCAGTGGTCATTTCTGATGGCACTGCTAGCATTTGTGCAGACATTACATGAGGTTTTAAAATGTTAATTACTAGTTTGGATTTTTTTCCCCATGAATGGTTAATAATAATGGTCATTTAAGAGAGGACTTAAGTACTTTGCCTTTTTTGTCACTCATTAAATGTGTATCCTTTCTTTTCTTCAACTTAATTGTTTCAGCAAATACTACTTCAGCTGGATTCCTTGCAAACATTAAGTGAGGAATTCAAGGAGCTTTGCTTAGATGCTCACAGTGTGTTTTACTTGGACAGATAGGACAAACATGAAATTCATGGGACTGTGTGGCTGGCACACCACATGCTATATTTTAAAAGAATTCTATCTTTAGCCTCCCTGTTCCTGATGGTTTTAGACATGAATTAGTATTATGTTTATAGAAGTTCTGAACTAGTATCTGTGAATATTTAAAAAAAAATAAATCCAGAAGGTGCAAATTTATAGGCAAGCAGAGCCAAACCAATTTCTATTTCTTCTTTTGGCGAATATTTAGGAGAAATATTTAGATATTTTAAGTTCTGCTTGACAAGTTTCTCTTAATATCTCAGGTTCTTCTATCCCTAATTGCTGGTGTCACAGCTTTTCCACAGTTGCGCTCCTGCCAGCAATGGCTTGGAAAAGCCGTCTGTAATCTGAAACTTTGTTTTGAAATTCATTTCACAGGATATACCTGGCAAGAAGTCAAAGTGCTTCATTGTGTGATCTTTCCACTTTCTGCACTACACAACATGCCTGTAGCTCTCCTAACTGTTCTTTCAGGGGTTGGCTCTCCCCACCTCCCAGATCTGTCTCCACATGATCTGACCTTTATCATTCTGGGGTAGAAATGTGGAAATACAGTGTGCATATTAATTTAGCAACTGAACTGTGTTTGCCAGGAACAACCATCTCTCTTAGATACCATAGGAAAAAAAATTGATTTAGCATTTGCTGGTATCAAACTGATGCTTCATTGTACCCCTTTGGAAGAAAAAGTAAAATAGTAGATCTTCTAATCACTTCCTCCTGTTCCTCCCTAGTTTGGGTGGGGTAACATTAATTAAAAGAAAGAAACTCGTGTTTTGTTGATAATACTCTCAGAATTACTCGGCCATTTCTGACCTTTAGGGAATATTCAATAGAAGAAACTTACTGTTTTTCACGGTGATCTATAGTGGTTTTTATCCATTGAATAGTTAATATTAATTGAAGTGTCCCATGATTGTGCAGCTTTCATAATTACCTAGTGTTATTTGTAGATATCATTAAGCAAGTATAGTGTTTCTCTCTTTGCATAACCAAGTCTGTGTGGAAGTGTTCCCAGCTGATTCTCTGCCATTTTCAAAATTTCACCCACGTTTAGTTGCCTGTAGATTTTTTTTTCAGATTATCACCTTTCTTCCTGGATACTTGAAAACAAACACATTGCTCTTGAAGACTTTCAATTGTACTGCTAAGAGGGAAAAACATGGATTGTACATTCATTGGGAAAGTTTTCAATTACTGAGTGGAAAGAGGGCTACCCCTGGGGATTTCCATTTGCCAAGTTGCCATAATGTATCTTTTGCTTACAAAATACTAAACTCATATAAGATGCTAATAGAGTGTACTTACAAGAACACGTGAGCATCTTTTTCTTCGAAAATTTCACTTTAAAACCCTTTTTATGTTGCTACTGCTCAGTTTAGGAGTTAGCATAAATTCTCATTTCTCAACTAACATCCATGGTCAGTCCAACTGGGACATGCTTATAACTGTTTTGCTTCGTATTTAATAATATTTAATATCAATAACAATATCAATAACAAATTAAAATGCAAAGTCTACCTTAGAGAAACTACTCTTCAACCTATACATTCAAGTTTTAGAAGTTGAAAATTCTCTTAAAAATGTTATAAATTCATGGATATCAATCTCAACATAACTCAGTGAACCCTGAAGAGGAAAAAAAAGATAAATAAAAACCAGTAAAGTCTATATCAACTCTTAAAATCAATGGAGATGCCTGTGTCTCTTATCAGAAACAATAAATAACAGCAGATTTTTCATGTCAGTCATTTGGTTACTGAGATTTTGTTGGCCGCTATAAACCTCAAATTATTTCATTGTCCATTTAGTCTTGGACTTTAAATTTTTGTTTGTTTCCTCTGAGTCAGATTACAAGGATATAAATTATCAGGTGAGCATTCTACATATATTGGCTATAAACTATAAACTGCTAGCAATATCTAAAGAGAGAGAAGTGAAAAAAGTTTCACAAGAAGCGTGTGGAAATAAGAGAGGAATGGAAGAGTCATGAGGACAATAAAATGAACACCCAGGAAGCTGGTGATAATTGAAAATCTAGATGCTAGTTGCCTACTTAACTTTGCAAATTCTTGAGCTTCTCTAGTCAAATGTAAGTCTTTAAATACAGATTACACAACCAATTCTTTCAGTTCTGTCATCTTTTTTTCATGTAAAAATGTGGGATTTTTAAAAAAGATACGGTGGATGACTGACCTTTTAAAAAATTAGCCCTAATAGAAAGTAAATAGAAAGCAAGACAGTGAAATATTTCAGTCATTTGTTCCTGTTGTTGTCTTCTGCTCCCAGACCTCAGCTGCACCAATATTTCCTCCAGGAAGTAAGAGACATAATGAATGTGTGTGTTTTTTTCCAAAAATGAGTATATTAAAAGAAGAAGGTCAATAGGGCTCTTTGCAATGTGCAGCCCTGTTACCACAGAAGTAGCATTCTGCCAAGAACCTACAAACACTATTGACTTCCTTTAAGTTCAGAAATTTTGCATCATAGCTGTATTGATTGATTTGTTTATTTTCAAGCAAGGAAAAGCACAAGGGAGGGAAATGCATAATCTGATGCTATGTTTTAGAGATTAGCATAGTGGAATTCTCATGTAAAGATCAAATGGGGCCATATGCACCCTCTGGTTTTGATTGCTGTATTACAGTGATCGATGCAGCAAGGCTGTATCAGACCATTAAGCATCTCTTGTTCCATGAGCCATTGCTAAATGCTTCAGAACAAGGTGCAAGATATACCATGCATAATAAGAGTAGAATATCCTGCCCAGAGAGTATTAATCTTTCTAGCTTTCTTGTATAGCCTGCATCATGAAGATTTATATCCTTTTTAAACAAACAACAAAGTCCCCCCTTTCCTATCTAAGCCTCCATCTTTTTGTTCTTGCAAAGAAATAAAGTTTTTATCATCAGCACAGGATCAATTCCGTTAGATATTTAAGTCTTTCAAATGAAAATCTTTTCTGTGATTCTGCTACTGTACCAAATCCTCTGAGCTCCTGTAGACTTCTTCCTGCACTTGCAGCTGTGCATATGCTTACGGTTCTCGGTGCACTGGGAGCTTGGCATCCAGAACAGAACTGACATCTGACATCCAGGGCCTGAATGACACTTCCTAAAGTTATCAAATTTTTGCAGATGAATGGTTATCAGAGTCTTGTCAAACTGTATGACTCTGATGTTAAAGAGACAGATAAACACTATATTTTTCTCCTTCATCTAACAAATTTGCTATTCTTTGATCAGCTAGATGTGATCCATGAAATCAAACAATTTCTTAAAATTTCTCTTAGTAAATCTGAATTCTATTGTTTCTAGTATCTATATCCCTGTGTATTTTTTCTTGAATTTAGGGATAGAAGAAAATACTTACTTTTTTTAGAGTAAAATTATCTTCTCCTTAAAAGTATTTTTAAAACAAAGAATGGTTTTTCATCAACTAATTAAATGGTTTTGCATTAATTAATATTTTCTCTAGAGAGTTTTTTATGAATTACAATGTTTCTGACTCAAATCAGAATTTTAGGCAGCAAAAAAAACCCCCTTATGTAAATTCTATTAATTTGATCTATCCAAGTTAACAATTCTTATTAGGAAAGTCAGTGTAGAAAATATGCCTTTTTCTGTATCATGGCTTAAGTAATAGAGACCTGTAAAAAGGGTGGGTAACCTCAAATCATGGTGTGACTAGCATCTATTTGATATTTTTTATTTTGTTAAAAGATTGATAATGCCATCAAATATTTGAACAGTTTAAGTCTGACTATTCCATTGCACAGCAATATCTGCAAACAGTTTGGGTATAATGACAGTAGATATTTCTAAAATTACCGGAGATAGAGATATAAATATATTTGTATTTTCTTCAATATTTACACTACAGACTATAATGGTTTTTTTTTCCTGTGTCTTTATCCATTCACGTTACATAAATCTTAGGAGCAGATAGTTAAAAAAAAAAGGATAATTACCCTTTCCTTCTAAATAAGTGTTTCTAAATATTTATTTTAAAGCACATAATTTAAAAAGAATGTTCAAAATGTTGTAACAAGGTGTTTTTAATTTCAACATTTTTCCCTTACGTAATATAGACATAGATGCATACATGTAAATATACATAGCTGAATGAGATGAATGAAAGCTCTATTATTATGATTCTGGTCCTCAAATTTACTTTCCTCATCTTTGCTTTTGTATGCCTTTAGCTTTCTTAAATCCACCTAATTCATGGTCCTGCTTTCAGCTTCATTAAAGAATTAGTCTGCCATCAGATTTAAACAAAATTGGAAGCATCCTCTGTGTTGTTCTGCCTGTGTTGTTATTTATTCCACTTAATTACATTTACATGTATATATGTGAATTACTAGAGGCCTTTCTGTGTCTTTTGTTCTGTTTGTTCCCGATCATACAAGCTTTCATACTCATTATATACCTGAAAATTGACCAAAAACTTAATTCAGTGATTAGATAATTGGTGATTAATTTGGGACTTTGCTGCTAAAATTTGAATGGACAAAAGATGTCACACGTTCTCCCCAAGGGTCCAAAAGAGAAAGTAATGTCTGTTACAGAGGCCAGGAAAGAGCTGCGCAATGTTTAAGTCGCATAAGAAGCCTGATTCAAAGGTAATGGTGAGTTTTGAACTTCCAAATAGTAGTTTTCCTCTTTAGCTGAAAAAACATCTTTTTATTCCAGATACTGTAGATGAGATTCCTTTCTTTTACATCTATACCCATTAACTTACCCTCTATCTATGTAACCATTCACTAGATACTGAAAGTTCCACTTAAATAATCATGAAGCTACTTATAGGTGATTGGAACTTTTAAAATATGTTTTAAACTGAACAAATTATGTGCCTCCAAAAATATCTCTTGGCAATCTTCAAAAGCATTCTCATGAGTCATTCTGAACTGTTCAGGTAGAATAGGGTAAGTAATGTTGTAAGTTTCTGTACAAATCTTGTTAATATTACTGTTTTTTCCTGTTTCTCCTGTAAGGTTATGGCACCCAGACATGTCAGGAAACAAAAAATATGACTGAATATACGGTATGGGAAATTTTCCTGAAATGTATATTCTAAGCCCAGAGCTGCAGAGAGCATCTACTGATATAGAAACATGAGATTCAAAATATGACTTTTAAAGGAATTTCTAGGGTATTAATTTTCTATTAATTCTCTAGCATTTTTAGACCAGTGCCCTTACAGAGTTGTAAGAAATTCTGTTCATCTTCAGGCTTTGGAAATACAATCAACATCTTTAAAAAGTCTTTGACTTGAGAAGTAGAGGTTTTAAACCAACTGGGAATAATGTGACAGGACAGTATCTGTTTAACCTCAGAGCCCTCTGCTGTAGTTTATGGCCATCTCCTCTCTTCTGCTCTGTCTCTGTTCATTTCTCATTTTATTCTTGCAGCCTGGACATGACTGCTGTACTTATATTAAAAATCTGGATTTTAACAAACATTTGGGAATATGAAAGGGGGCTCTGGTTACACTGGGGAGAAACACGAAAGTAGAGGTTTCCATCCCCCCATTTGCCTGTCAAGTTTATGCTGTTGAAGTTCAATAGGGAGGATCTGAATCTTCTTCATCCCATTGAGCACTAGGGGAAAAAAATCCCTTAGGCTGAGTTGCACTGAGTTATTCCCCTAGCTGTCAGTGTTTCCTAAGTGGAGAAGTACAGCTCCACATGCTAGGCTCTGAGGAGCTTCAGCTGGATTTCCTCTCTTGAGGCTCAATGACTTCTCATATTTGAGCATCCTCCAACAAGATTCAAAAGATCTCTGCTTTCCACTTAGAGCTCCTCAATGTGTAGTGTGTTGGGCTTATTTTTTCTCAGCAGTGTAATTTCATGAAAGCTGGAGCTATTTTCAAATCTGTCTGTGTTTTTCTTACTGCAGTAACCTTTCTAAAATGTAAGTAATTGGCGTTTTGTTGTGGCTATTTTGGTTTATCAATTCATGGAGTATAAAATGCCAATCTGAAACCCTTATGGCTTGGCCAAAAGCAAATCAGCCCTGTATCTTTAGCTGGTAAGAATAAAAGGAGTGGTTTATAGTTTGAAGGGAAAGTACTGTTGTGGGGAGGTTGCTTATTTCCTTTCACATTGATGCTTTATAGTAAAAGTGTTTTAATATATTTAGAAGCATTTGACTGGTATTATATTTACATACAGTAGACAGGGATCTGTTTGCTTATACTCATAGTTTCCTTTGAGGTCATGACTAGTCCCATTGTTCTGAATGCTGTGCAGACCAAAGCCAGAGAAGCTTTGCATGGTCAGATGTTCAGCATGAGTGCCTCGTGTGTACCTCATGCTGCTCCATTCCTTCAGATTCACTAAGTGTTTCGTTAACTTAATAGTACTTTTGTTTATTTGTTGATGCCTTTGTCTCCTTCATACCAGTTTAGACTACAGGATTGTCAGTAATCTGCAGAATTAGCTAGATTTTAATAGCCTTTTGTTGCCTTTTTTTTTTTTTTTTCAGAGTAATAAAAGTAAAACTTGGCAAATCTCATAAGATCTGGTGCCTTACCATACTACCTCTTAGGTATTTCTATGGTGTTTTATTTTGGGAATTTTAATGTAATTTTTCATTGAGATTTGCTTATTTTTAATGAAATCTGTGACCTTGTATTGATGTATCCTAGAATACCAGTCCTCGCCACACTAAATTCATACTGGGGAGTTTACAGCCAACTTCCCAGTTATAATTTGCTCATCCCTTTTAATAAGTTAATAGTCTCTCTCTTCTCCAGTATGAGTGCCCAAAGCTGAAGGGAAGAAAAAGCAGCTTTTCTAGACAATTCCGTAGCCCTTTGTGCATGTTCCTCTGTTCTGTATTTGGTACTCAACAGATATTTGAGGCGGTTGATTTGGAATACCCTGAGAGCTGGTCTTGAAAATGTCTTCTTGTTTTCTTTTTCTCTTTGTACCTCATTCTGTTTTCTCTTTTATTTTTTATCTCTCCTACTGAAGTCATGCAATTGTTAGACTGACTGTTACATTCCTAATAGATCAATTGAGTACTGGAAAAGACAGAGGATATTAGCCTTTTCACATTCAAATGTGTAATATACAATATATGTGGTTCTATGAATAATTAATTTGAGTGAAAGGCCTGTCAGAGTATGATTTCACTGGGTGAGAAATAGCTTTTCATTTCTGGATTTCCTGGCTATCCAGTTTGCTCCTTGTTTTTTAAAATGTTCATTGAGCATTTTCAGC
The DNA here is from genome assembly GCA_013397375.1 of Toxostoma redivivum. Classification (NCBI taxonomy): domain Eukaryota; kingdom Metazoa; phylum Chordata; class Aves; order Passeriformes; family Mimidae; genus Toxostoma; species Toxostoma redivivum. Next base: position 529,669 of record VXBI01006788.1, read on the forward strand.
TGAACAGAAACCATTGGCAAATCCTGATTCAAGTAGCAAAATTCATATTAGGTTTTAATTTTAATTTAAAAATATTATTTTGTCTGTTCTATTTATCTGTCTTTTGTTTCATCCTCCTGTGTTCCCTTGCTTGGATCTTTAGGGCTGTGTTGTCTTTAATGCCCCTCAGGTGATCAAACGTGTTGGTGCTTAACAGATAATGAGAGTTCAGGCGTGATATTGAAAAATAAGCTATAACTTTCTCTGTATTACTTAATTCCATAAGAAATTATGCTGAGCTTCAGATTGTTGTGCTGGAAATTATAACTCCATGGTCAGAGAAAGCAAGCTGTTTTATTGTCAGGGGAGCAGGAGCCTGTTCACCAATCAGCAGTAAAACAATTTATGGGAGGAGTATTTGTTTCTCCAGCAGAAAATAAAAACTGTTTGCAGGGTATTGTAGCTAATGACAGGAAGGATAAATCATGCACCTGCAGAACTCCTGGTATACAATAGATATAACATTATGGGAAGGAAATCATAGCTTTGATAAATGTCCTAATCCCATGGTGAGGTTTACAAAAGCATGCAAGCCCTTCAACAGGAGCTAGTGGGAGAATGGTACATTGGTTAGTTTTGTAGGATTTATAGAATTCTTCCCAATGGCCAAACGTGTTTCATAACTGCACTGCATTTAGTAAAGTAAGCATTTTGTGTACATGAAGGCTTGTAATATGCATGTGATGCTGGAATCAACACTTGCCCTACTGCAGCCAAGGAAGGAAATTTGGCTTTTTATCATTTGGTCAAATTGTAAAAGTGATGTTGGGCCACGAACATTGTTCATAAGCATTTCTCTTCTCTGGTATCTCAGCCTGGATTGCATTCACTGGTTAATGTTTCAGATTTGCTTAAATTGTCAGCCAGTTGTTACTCTTGGGATTGTCTAAAAAAGCTATGTATTTCAGATCTAGTGTGAGGAAAATGCATTTTATATCCAAGACAGTGGTTGATTTATTGTTCATGGGGTAATTCAATATACATGGAGTAAATAGATACATCAGAAAAAATGTTAAGATCCTGCAGAACATAGTGAAAAATACCTTTGGGTACTGTAAAAGGGGAAGGAATTCAAGTGTTAATGAAATAATTATTTTTCTCCCCAAACTATCAAAAAATAATGAGTTGCACAATATATTCTAGCAGTCTGTAAAAAGTCCCAACTTGGCACACAGGTAAATGCTAAAATCAGTCATTAATCTGTAAAGCTCCTGATGCTTTGTTACAGTTAGTGTTACACAGATAAATAAGATGTAGGTATAAGTGGTTTGTTGACTTACAGCAAAATTGATAGAAGAGCACTGTGTACTTGGAAATGTGATCCTAAGGAAAAACATTTATAACAAATTTTTTTTTCAATTTTTGCAGCACCCTATTTTGTTCTCTGATTTTCCAAGGGAATGCTATAAGTCCCAAATACTGCTATGTATTTTGCAGAAAATTCCTTTAAGAGTGGCAACAGGCACCTATGAAACAGGGATTCTTAGACCTAGTAAAAATATTATTCTGGAGATCTGTCAGTGATGTGTTTTGTATGTAATCAACAAATATCCTTAGTAATAGTGTTCACCAATAGACTCTCTGATCTAGAACAAATTCTTTGCCTCTGTGACTTATGTGCTTAACAGCTGCTGGTGGAAGAACATAGTTTTCTCCAGCCATTTTGTACAGATGGACTGTATATGCATTCATAGGAATATTGCACTGAGTGGTTTATTTCATGTGGCTGACTTCCTTAGAAATTAGAAATATTCAGGTCATCTGTGAAAGGGTCTTAGCCAGTGCTAAGAGTTTACTAGAAACACTCAGTTCATGCTCATCTTGGGTTAAGACAATGCTTCACTGCTTTAAACTGTAACCATGATGTTTTAAAAAAGGCTGGAGTAAATTTAACAAATTCCAATGTGATTTATTTTCAGAAAATAATTACTTAATGACCTACTATTACAGGGTCATATTCAATGTCCTTCTGAGGTTGTTATGATTTAAATTTATCACAATACATTGGCTAAATAATATTCAGAACAGAAGAAACTTTGACATGGCCTTACTTGGAGTCAAGATATTCACTGTGTTTAAAAGTAAATCAAAGGTTTAAACTAGACCAAAAAGAATCCCATCTAGCAGAAATACATTTTAATTCCAGTTTACTTTTTAAAAATAAGGTAGCAAAGATAAACAAATAAAAACCATACATTTTGCAAAGTCACCTTTAATTTTCCTTTCTGTGGAAGGAAGACATACAAATGAGTGGTCCAGAAGCATGAATGTCCCAGTTCCCTACAGCTTGCTACTACATCAGTAACAAAACCATTAGAGGCATCTCCTATGCATGCAAAATCCCTTTTCTTATTCTGGAGAAATTAGTTTGAAGTGTACAGGAGCATTTCTTGGGACTCTTGGCCTTTGCACTGACTTTGCCTGCTGAGAACTTTTGGAGAGGGGTGTGTGTGCAGGAGTCCCCTAAACCCAGTGGTCTCTTGCTTAGAGAACCACCAGGTAACAGCTACTTCTTTTGTCTGTCCCACACAGGCTGCCAAGAGGTTTTAAAGTTTTAAACTGGATTACCACTAGCCTGTTTCCTACTACTAATTCTTTGCCCCTGGTGTGGATGCTTTGATGGAAGAAAACCAGCCTCTTCATGGCCTCTTCCTCAAGCTGTGAAGGCCTTCATTTTTTCAGCTCCTCTGCTCACTCTCCTGTAACTACAAGAGCAACATTTCATATTTTGCCCAGGAAAAAAAATGCTCTTGGGATTTAAGTAACAGTTAAAAGTACAACATGAATTACAGTGTTGTCAGTGGAAATGACAGCAATTCTAACCAGAAAGTGTGAAAGCCATATATATTTTGTTTTCAAGGCATAATAACTCTGGGGGGAAATAATGAATGGCAAACTCTTTTTCTGGAATACATTCTATGAGTTATTTGAGACCTATCCTATAAAGTCTCCCCACTTAGCATTCATACAGGGCCCCAGCTGTCAGTATTCCAGCTGTGCAGACCTGGGTCCCCTTCACCTGGCCGACAGGGAGCCTGCCTGCCAAGCAAGGCTGTCCCATGGAGAGCATTCCTCTCTCACTTACTGGGCAGATGGGCTGCAGATCCTGACTTTTGGCATGATGCAGGCAAGCTCTCAGTGCTCTTGGATTCCCTGGATTCACTGAAACCTTACGTGTATGCCGAGGTATGAAATACAGCCTCATCATTTCTCTGTGGTTTCAGTGGAATGCTATTTCTCCCAATTGATCCTGTTTTTCCAGGTAGAGCATATTGAGTTTCAATCCCATGTCTGGAAAAACAATGTTTCTCTCAAATTTGGTCATGTCTCTGAAGTTTTTTGGTTTTTTTTAAGGTTATGAGACAAACTTGATAAACTTGAAATCTGCAATGGCCAAATATTAAAAACTCATTTCTTACTTAAACAGATGGAATCTGGTCCTAGACTGTTAAAGATTTGCAAGCCATAGTGAATGATTACATTGGGAAAAGTAGAAGCACAAAATTCCTCTTTTCTGCCATTTAAAAAAAAATCTCAAAACCAATCTGCAATATCTTCTATGTTTAGTTTTTGCAACAACCCCAGGAGAAAAAAACAAACAAACAAACAATCTTCACTCTTCAATTTCCCAAATCTTTAAGGTCTCTCACGTGGATTTTGTGATGAACTAACTTCAGATTTGGTTTGCCAGTTTTGTATTTTCTCTGAGCTTAAAAAACCCTGCAACATTTTAGCTCATGCAATAATGTTCCAAGGAAGGTATTTTCATTTCTTACTTTAGCAGGTTATAGGAAACCTTTGATTTCTATGGGAACAGTAGTATTTTGTAAAGCATCCAAACTTTTAAGAGCATAGGACTGTGCTTTGCATCATGGACTGATCCAAATACAGGCATATAGAGTTTCTGGAAGCAGTATCTCCAGAATGGCAGTTTCTCTCCTTGGCTTCTCCCATCTTCTATAATCATTTTAGCATCCAAAATAAGGGATGTCAAATCCCATGAAGGGATACAGGAAGATAGTGGATGCCCTTTCAATCACAATTCCTTTCAGAAAAGAAAACCCCAGAAGATGCATCTGAAGACAGAACCATTCTATAATCAAAATCCAGGGGACTGAAAACAGCTCAAATTGTGTGGGCTAAGAAAATAACATCATAGCTTGTACAGTTGCTTTTAAAGGTGAGAGAGACTGAATTCAGATGTTTACACCCCTTCATCCCACTTGTTTGTTGGTCTTCATTTTGTTTTTCTGAAAGTCAATGTTAGTCAAGAGGTAGCATGATGTAGAACATTTGAGCCTCTCCCTTCTTTTGGAGTGCCAAAGCCAATAATAATCATAGCATCTTGGCATGTTTGGCAGAAGTGTCTGATAGATGTAGTAAATCTTGCATTTGACATGATGTAAAAATTCAGAAGTTAGCACATAGTTTTCCTGTTAGTTTACTGTATGGTAACACTGCAAAATGCAGAGCATGGGCATGATGACATGAAGACTAAGGCTGTGTCAGAACTATCAGTTTTGTTTAATGTCCTTGTCAAAGGGTGTGCTTCATCCATATATGAATAGAAAGGAGGGGTTGCTAGTTCTTACATCCACTATAAACTTCTTTAAAAAACATTGCCACCATTTAAAATGTGCACAGTGCTTTGATGATAAAAAAGTATTTATGTTCCATAAATACTGTGTTCTATTTTTTTCTCTTAGACTTCACACATCAGCTATTACAAGAAGTAAGAACTGAAAGCAGTTAAGCTCTAGAAGTACTAATAATACTAATAACACTTCCTACTTCAGTCATGCTTATGTCCAAAAATATTAAAATCTTTACAAACAGGAAAAGGTTACTTTAAAATTTTTAAAGTAAGATTATCCATACTTATAAACCAGAGAAATTAAGGCACAGGAAAAAGAAAAAAAAAAGGTTACACTGTAAAATATGCTTAGACTCTTAAATTTTACTGATCTCAATTTTATATTGCATTAGGCCTTTGGGGTATAAAGGTACTGGACTGAATTGCTCAAGGAAAAGAAAATTCTCCCCTTCCTTGATAACATTTTCTTGTTTCTGGCAAGACATAGCAAGGAGGGCAAAAGTTTTTGTAGGTTTTTTTAGTTTAGTTTTGTGTTTGGTTATGAGTTTTGTTTGTTTTAATCTGATAATTTTCTGCAGAAGTTTTCTGAGAGAGGGTGACTGGATTGTCCCAGAAGTGGCAGTGGTGGTCTGCCATTGCCTACCTAAGAGCTATAAATCAGACATTAGGATTATGGAGGGAGGTGATTCTTTTTCTTGGCGGAATCAGTAGTCAAGGGGAAAAAGACACATTTCTAAACCCTTAGTAAAAACTCATGTGCCACAACACTTGCCAGTTTGTGGTGAGTTTAACTTTGCTGGCCACCAGATGCCTATCCAGAGGTCTTTTACTCCCCCTCCTCAACAGAATAGGGGTGGAAAATAAGGTGGAAAAGCTTGTGGCTCAAGATAAAGACAGGGTGATCATTTAGCAATTACCTTCACAGGCAAAACCAGAGTCCATGTGGGAAAAATAACTTACTACCAGTTAAAATAAGTTGGCATAATGAGAAGGAAGGGGAAATTATGACAATAACCACCCCTTCTTCCCCCTGCCTTTTTCCCAGGCTCAGTTTCGCTCTTCTGTTCCTGAGTCTAAGCCTGCTTCCCATGCCTGCTGGCACAAGGAGTGGGATGTTCTTCGTCTCCTGCTCCTCATGATCCTCCTCTGCTGTACTGTAGGCCACAGTTCCTTCAGGACATCTGCATCTGCTCCAGAGTGGGTTTCTTTATAGATCCTGTCCCACACTTGCTCCTGGAGGGCTCTCCAGAGGCTAAGGAGAGCCTTCTCACCCTCCTCCTGCTCTCCCTTGAGTCCTCACAGGCATGTTTCTCACTTTTTCCCTCATTCCCAGGCAGTGTTTTGCTCTTTCTAAAATCCATTTTCCCAGAGGCAGCACTGCCTTAGCTGCAGGGCTCAGCTGTGCCCTGGAGTGTGTGGGTGGCTGGGACTGGCTGTGAATGGCAGGGTACAGCCCCAGTCTCACCTGGCAGGGCTGCCTTGCACTGCCAGCACTGGGCACCACTGTCCCCTTCCAGCTCTCCCAGTTGGTCCAGTGGCTTTTCCTCAGCTGCCTCTTCACTGGGCTGAGAAGGCTGCAGAGATATGGAGTGTTTTGTTGAGCAGAGGACACCTTGAAATCAAATCATCAACTTTGGAGTCCCTGGTCTCACATCCTTGCTCCCTGACCACCTGAGGGGACCAAGCTCTCCTGGGACTTTGTGGCTGGTGGTGCAGAGATCTCTATTTTCTGGCAGATAACCTGCATTTCTTCATGATTTCAAAGCCAATTATCCTGCGTGTGTCCACTGACTTTTGTTTGGTTTTGCTATGTGTTTTGGGTTTTTTCTGGAGGAGATCCAGCAGCAAGAGAGCAGCTTTTATGGGTTCAGACATGGTGGTCCCCGACCAAGGCCATTCAGGGCAGAGGGGTCTCCTCTCAGGGACCTTTCTCCCATGGCTCCTGGCCAGCCTGAGGGGGAGAGGGGTCTGTGGGGTCTCAATTCGTGCCTCTGCATCCTGAGACATCTGCATGGGTAGGACACCCTGTACATCCTTGGTGCTCTGAATGCCTCACTGTTCCTAATGCACCCCGTTTGGGGTAGGAGCTGGATGGAGTAATAGAAACAGGGCAGAGGGGCTCAACTCTGTGCCTGGATTTAACACTGGGGCAGAACTGGGCCTCCAGCATGGCAACAGATCTGGGAGAGCATTCTGTGTGGCACACAAACAAAAGCCAGGCAGCAGTCAGAAGGCTGTCCAGCAACTCAGGCAAGCTGTGCAAAAAACAGGCTCATTTTTGCTTCTGTGCTCTCATAAGAGAACAGGTATTCTGTGCATCTGTGCAGTGCCAGTATCACATCTCTCCTTACTGTAGTGGAGCTCGCTGCCAGTGTGAAAATAATCAGTTAACAATTATCACAGCTGTCAATGCACCTTTACATCCCATCAGCCACAAACACCTTCCACTGGTCCATACAGTGAAAAGTCATCAGAAATAATAGGAAAAAGCAAAGTTATTATTAGGATAGAATAGGACATTGTTCACAGAATATTCGATGGCGGATCAGCTTCTCAAGAGAAGTTAATAAGCAGCCACACTTGAATATCTGATGTTTATAAAGGGGAGAAATGCACACAGAACAGTACATTAGGGCTAAAAATCAACTTGATCTGGCCGAGACAAAACCTAGCCTTCATCTCTTATGTAGAAGCAAGTCTACCAGGGCCCAGAAAGAAAGATTTGTCTTTGAGGAGTGATCTGAAAGATAAGTAATACGTCAAAGGAAAGAAAATGCAGTTTCTGCTCCTTGGGGAAAGAGGGTAAAAGGGGAAAGAAAAAAAAAGGAAAAGAAAAACCCCACATTGAAATTCTGAAATTCCTCGGGGTTTTTGTTTTGTTTTGTTTTGGGTTTTTTTTTTTTTTTTTTCCCTAGCTGTAGCTATAGCCTCTTTCCTTTGATTTTTCATGATTTAAATTCATACAAAAAGATTTATTTCAAATAAGCCCCTTTAACTGTAGGGGCAGATATTTTTTTTCCCTAAAGCCTTTTGTAAGAACAAAGTAACCACTTGTCACACGCAGTGACTAATGAGAGTTTAGTGTGGGTTTTAGTGTTCATTCATACGCTTTGTGTTCAGCTAGTCGTAAGTTAAATCTTTAGAAATCACACGGCAGGAATCCTTCTCTTAGGGGTGGGGGCGGGAGGCGAATCTGTCGAGATATTGAGAGCTGGCGAGCGGAAACTGCTCTTTTCAGGCTTCCTAATCGGCGGCACAGGAAATAAACATATGCAGGAAGTCGTTTGGCCTTTTCTTGAACTTTAAGTTTATACAACAATTGATAACGGAAGAAAACTTTGCGTACTTAAACTTCTAAAAATTAAATGGAATGAAGAGGGCGTGTTCAGCCCATGCCAGCATGGTCTGTAGTTCCTGCAACCAGCTCATCTAAATACAGTATTAAAAATTGGAAAGACTACAGCATATATATTTTTGCAGCTAGAATGTGTCCTTGAAACCTTTTTGTATGTCTTCTCTCTGTCCTCTTTTCTTTCCCTTTCTCTGATTCTCTCCCAATGAACTGAGCTGAAGCACTGAAATTAAATTGAAAGTCATGTTTATGAAGCTGTTTTCCCTGCTTCTACACCAGACTCTGCTCTTTTATTCTTTCCCTGACCTTCTCATTTATCTTGTAAGCACTTCAGGGTAAGCATGGTCTTGGATCATGCGAAACACTTTGTTTGATGGTGGCCCATATTGATATTTGGTTAATGCTACATGTATGATGTATAAAAGTTGTCTTTGAAAGGAGGGTAAAAATAAATGAAGTGTCATTCTTGAGTATAGCTTTTGAAATTGATAGCATCAATTTGCTAACGGGGACATTTATAAGCATTTCTAAGAAATATTATTTGTGTTCGTATTTCTCGAGCTTTCACTGTATAAACAAGGTCACCGTAAATTTAATGCTCTAAATAGAACAGGTTTAGTTTTATAATAACTACAATTAGTTGGGGTAAATTTGCATGGGAAATTTAGAACACCTTTGCCAATAAAAAGAAAGCAAGCAAAACCCAAATGAAGAGCAGAATATGGAATAAAAAGTACATTTGCATGCCTTTGAAGACCAGCCTAAATACCTGCTAAAAATGCATTCACTCCTATGCATCTTCTACTCTTTTGAAAATTGATTCTTTTTGCTGCCCTAATAAACAACCCCTAACACTGCAGATGTTTATTAGAGATGTTTTTTATAAAACAAGGACTAGAAGCAGAAAGCTTTCAAAGTAAGCAATTAAAGTAAAATGAGAGAAGGACAGAAAGAATGCATGTGACTTTCAGATGAAATTATTGAATTAAAAAAAAAAACTATTCGAGATTTTGGATTTTTTTTTCCCTAAGTAATTAGAACGTCATGAAATTTTATAGTGTGCTTAGAAGGTTGCATATTTGATATGCGGCTTTGTGATGGCTCGGCCTTAGCTAGCCACTAGATGGGATTACAAGTCTCCAAGAAATAGATCTAAATAAACATTGGCACCAAACTGCCATTTACTGTAAAAGGGCCATAGCTGATCAGTTGTTCAATAAATGTCAATGTAATAAAAAGATATGGAAGTTTCTGCAATTAATCTTGGGACTGTACCTTCTACACATTTTCAGAACATCCCCTTACTTCTATCACTTATCAATTGTCCATTTGATTTACACACCAGCCTGAAGTCTAACAGCCATCAGTCTTCCTTTTGGGCATTACAGTGACATAGCTCTTTCACTGATGTCTTTGATGGAATACATTTTTTTACCTTTTTCCAGCTCCTTAGAGTAAACATTCAAGTTAGTTCCAAACCATGTGGCATTATGTGTATGCACAATGATGATTTATAGCTGCATTATTTGTATTCTACCCTAAAAGCTATTTTTACGTTGCATTTCTTTCTTTTTTGATAGTCCAGCTCCACAGTGAGAACGTACCAAAACAGTAAATCGAGAGTGACCATGAGCCCTGGCTTTAGCTCCCAGTGGAATAGCAGCCAACCTGCTTGGAATACATACACCTTTCCAAGAGCAAGCTTGCACTACCAGTCTCATGCTAGCTACACCTACTGTGCTGGACATCCTGCTGTAAGTAATGAAAATCTTTTCTGCAGTTACCTGAATGAGCTCTGTGGTTCCCTGGGAGGTGGAGGCACTCAGGGGCTGATGGCTCAGCACCCTTTTCCAGCAGTCTTTATGTCCCATGCCAGTCAGAACAGCTCACATGTATTAACCCTAACACTAAAAAAAACCCCATTAGAACATCTTAGACATAAGCAAACGTGAAAGTTTTATGCCTCAGTACAAATTAATATATTTTTGTACATTTAGTATTCTTTTTCCTTGCATGAAATTATTGTTGTATGCCTGGGTTTTGGTGTCAGAAACATAGCCTGGAAAGCAGTATTTACAGATGGCCTCATTTCTGTTTCTGGTGAGCCTGTAAGATGAATGAATTATTCTTTCTATTTCAGACATTTTAAATTGCGTGGATTAGTCAGAGAAGGAGAGCATCTCTTCTCATCATTAGATTTGTTTAGACTCACTACTTTTTCATTAATGTGATCAGTGGTGAGCATGCAGTCTTGTTGCTAAGCAAATACTACTGGTCTTCTGTAATTGCGTGAACTGGTGGCCAAAAAGAATGGGGAAGGGTGACTCAGTATTGTGTGTTTTAATTTGACAGTCATGAAAGGGTCACAACTATAGGCTGATGGTGAGTTTTGTCATATTGGTATTGTTGACTGCTTATAGCAGAGTCCTTTCATTCATGTAGTTTCTGGTTTTGAAAGACCCCAGGAGAGTTAATGGGGGAAAATCTCATTAGTGTAAGCAATCTTCCTTTCTTCCCCACTCCACACTTTGTTGTTTTAATGTTTGGATTTGGACTTGGCTTTTGACATTTGGTTATAGAACTTCTTAAAGGACATAGCATCTTAACTTCCCGCTGTTGTGTACGTGACGAAATTTTGCCATCCTATAGTAAATTCCAGTAGGGAAATGGGAAAGTGCAGCTTTTGGTACAGAATAGATATTGTGCCATGCAGTCTTACTGCAAGATCTTTGTGATTTGATTTAGATTTGCACTCTTACCTCCCAACAGACTTCTGGCTGGAAGTTTGGGCTAGGAATTATCTCAAACATTAACATGGTAACTGAAATAAAGAAGAGGAATAAATTTGTAAAATCTTACTTTTTTTCTGAGATGATGAGTTCTCAGAATAAATTAAACATCTCTATGGATTCTTCTGTCTGCTCACTTCCATTATGGTGTCATTGAAAGTTATAAAAACTGTTGTGAAGAAATAAAAAGTATTTGACATGAGAAGGGCATAGATATTTTCCTTGTTTAGAATGATGGCTCAAAAAGCATCCCATGACAGCTTGATTTATCTTAAACAGTGGGTATTCAAATCATTAACTGCTCCTTAACTTTGATCATTTAGAATAAACACTATCCCCTCTGTGGCTAAAGCTTTGACTCTGCTTAGCAAAAGAGCATCATACAAGAAGAATGCTTTATTTCCTGGAAGAGAGCTTAAATTTTGAATTGAAATTTCAGTCTTCTCAAGCTACTTCCACAGTTCCTCTTTCCTTTTTTAAGACTAAAGTTGAAGGTAGCTCCACTACAATTGTAGTAAAATATTTGTATGTTGTACATATACAATCTGTACAATATTTGTTTTCATTAGCATCCTAATATGTAGTCACTGGAAATGATACATCAGTCTGGAAGTTGATTTATCTGATGGCTGGAAAGCAGAGATTTTAGAATGTGCAGAATTGCATAAACCTTTTTGCAGATTGGTTGATTAGTCCTGCCCTCAGTGTCCCTGGGTTCAACATTTACAAAACTTGGCACATTTCTTGGTTCCAGCTCATCTGAGGAGCTCTGTTGCGTGCTACTCAGCAGAGATGGGACAGATTCCTTAAGCTGGTAATAAGCAGCTGTACCAGGTTAGCTGCCATTGCAGTGCTTACCACTGTGATCACACACTTTTTCCATACCTTCCCTACTTCTGTATTCTCTGAGGGTGAGTCCATAAGCAGGGCCTGGGCAAGGCACTCCAGGAAATTCAGCTCCTCCTGTCTGCAGCATCAAAGGAAGTTCAAGTTTCCAAGAAAAAAAAAAAAAAAAGCCATAATATTTGGTTGGATATCTGTTTCATTGTATATGATAAAGTTAGAATTAGTCTGCTTCCTGTTTCTAATTTGGTTTTGTTTAATCTGGGCTCAAACCAACCTTTTTATGGTAAATGACAACAATAAAAGCTGGATACGGGGGAGCTCCTTTATTTGTGAATCTTCCCAGTATTACATGCTCAACTGGATATCTACTTTACTTCAGAGGATTTTATTTGCCCTCATCTGACACAAGTTCACCGGAACAAGTTGTAGAATGTAGAGCTGTATGAAGCCATTTGTGCAAAACCTCCCACATGGAATATATCTAGAGATCATTGCAGTTCCTTGACACTTTAGAGGCTAACAAACTTACATGCACTTTGCAAGTTCAAGGCAGACAAATGTCAGGGAGTTGGATCTGCCCTTGAAGTACTTAAAGATATTAGGCCCCGAAGACAGCGCCAGGAGAAAAGCTTTGGATTTCTCTACTGTTTGGAGAAAAGCTGAAGGAGAAAAAAAGATTCATTTTAATTGGCCAAATGTAACTAAAAAAAAATCAATTTTTTTTTTTTCATCTAAATGAAAGAAAAAATATCTTACAAAGTGCAGTGTTAAGAGACCCTTATGACTCTGGCTGGTCCTGAGTATGTCAGAGCCAAAGGTGGGGGTTTTTACTTTGTTTTATCAGAGAAAACTCTTGGCATCTCTCTTCCATACCTCTGCAATCATTGATTAAAAGCAGGCTTTCCATCCTAGGAAAGAAAAGAACAGGAAGTTTGTATAAACAGGGTAATTTTTCAGCTCTTGAGTTATCTAAGGGAAAAACAGACTGCTTATCATCCCAGTCAACAGTGCAATGCAGTTTTTGAACAAACAAGAAGGTGCTAATTTCTAGCTATACTGGGAAGCAGGATACCCTGCAGGACCTGTGTATACTAATATAAATGATAATGTGGTAGATGATCCTTACATAGTAAATGATTTTTGATATTAGGGGCTTGAAATTCTCCTGGCATTCACATTCAGAGGCTTGCAGCCAGAAAAATACAGCATGTAGTGCTCAGAATAGGAGAAGACACCTAGTCATCTAACATGCTTTTCTCTTGAACTTTCTTCACTCAGGAAGATAAAAAAAAAACAAAATAATTCTGATTTTCCCTGCTGGGCAAGATAGGAACCTTTGAGTGATAGTATCCTTTGAGCACTTTCACATCTTCATGGGTAGGTTTCCTACCTATGCTTTTTTAAAAGTCTCAAAGACTCACTTCATTTCCCCTTCTCCATATTATGCTGGAAGGATGATAGAATTTCACAGATCTTCAGAAATCCTGTCCATTGAATTAACACTAACAAATGAACTACTTAGACTGTACTGTTGTTTAAAAAAAAAGAAACATCTGTAAAGTGAGCAAACACAGATCTCATCAGCTTTGAGTATTCCAGCTGAAATTGTAAGGGAGTCTTTTACGTCTTTCTTGGATATTCATGTAGTAGTTTCAGGTACCTGCCATGCTCACCTTTGTAAAAGTCAGTCCTTACTTATGAAGGAATTTGGCCATGTGATACTCTCTGATGAAGCAGGCAGAACTGTGACAGAAAGTGTTTTCAAACCTGCAGGGTTCGAAACTTTTGTTGTATGCCCAAGGGATGATGAATTTAGCTGTGTGTATTAATTTCTCCATGTGCATACATCTCTGTAGCATATCTTTGAAATCCTCATCTAGACACCCAACCCAGCGTATGTAAGACTTTCAGTTAGAATGTATTCTACACTCTAACAAGATTTGGTCATGCTCCACTAGATCAGTGACAGCCTTCAAAGCATGATTGGTTAAATCTGTAGAGTTATTGTTTGGAGCTCTACACATAATGTTTACAAGCTGTTACATCTGAGATGTCATATATGGATCAGACAATCAGTTTGCTTAGCAGTCCCCATTCCAACAGCCTGTCCCCAGACTACTTTCTACGGCTTTAAATGCGTGATTGCTTCTGAAATTACACTGTTAGTTGGGATGTGAAAAGCAGAATTAAAAAAAAATGTGATGCAGAGTGCTGTGAGGCACTACAGGCATTCTTTCACTCACTTCTGCAAGCCCTAGTAGGATCTCAAATCTTTAATCTTAGAAATCTTAAGACCCAGTAGAAGGAGCTGTAGCTCCTTTTACACATTTCCGCTGACAATCCTTGGATAGAAAAGCAGAAAGGGAGCAAGGCTGTCACTGTGGACAAGTCTAATGGAAGGGCTTACTCACTGTCAGCATGACTATGCAGAGTCCATCGGAAAAATTTCCAGTTCCAGGTAGGTAAGCCTCATTGCTGATGACAGAACTGCCGGACTGCAGCATTGCACAGCTGTAATGCTTTATGTAAACTGACTGTTCTGATCATTACCACACAAATTGGATTACCATCTGTAGTGAGCTCTCAGTGATTGACTGTTTTAACAACTTATTTTGTATACATTTATAAAATTAGAAAACCTGCCATTTTTATGGGATTAGATAATACAATGTTTAGGGACCACCTGGGGGTGTGAGATACAATTATCAGTTTGTATACATATTTATATATAATGGCTAAATTGTTAGTTTTAAGTGTGTGTGTATATATATATATATAATTTTTATAGATACACTTAAAACTTTATACATATATATATATACAGCACAGATCAAGCTTTTGGCTAAAATCTTCACAGAATGATATAGGAATGTTCTCAGTGCAGGATTGGAGTTGGTTATCAATCTCTAGTTTTCTGATGTGATCCTATTCTCTGAAATGTAAACCTAATTAGGGAACACCTTTTTTAAGTGAAATAGTCTACTCAAGTTGGTTCTATAACACCACAATAAGAGTAACAGAAGCAATTTACTGATGCATAGCAAATTCACAAGATAGACCATAAATGATCTGACCATACATTATAATGCAAAGATAATGTTTTAAGAAGCATCTTTCCTTAAATTCAGGAAGTATGCAATACATAGTGCAGGTATCCTATTCAGAACAGACCTTTATTTCTCTAGCAATATAAGTAGAACAGATTGGCAATCAGGTTTGGTTTGTGGGTTTTTTTAATACAAAGATCTTTCCAGTGAGTAATTCTGTTGTACCTCTCCTTAGAGAAAGAGACAATGCTAAGAGTGAAATGCTTATGCAGTATAATCCTGTCATCACTAATTTCTGAGATATCTGTTTAAACAAAAGCTGTCACTTTCTGATCTGACTTGAGCCTCCTGCCTGATTCATTTTGTAATGTCACGAACAGTGGATTGTGGATTCGTGGAGTAGAGCTGGTCTGATTAGAGAGGAAGAAACTTCTTTATACACATGCACATCCTTATAATCAGCAATGATGGGAAAGGAAATAAATAGTACAGTAGGCATGAATTGGAAGTGTCTCTTTAAGAACCTCTCAATTACACTTGAAGTTCTGAAGTCTTGGCTTTCCCTGTCCTTTGTGTTAACCCTTTCTTACCTTCAAGGGCCTTTCATGTGAGATTGCTCCCTACTATTGTCTAGCCAGTATTTCTTTCATGCTACTGACCCTTGTCATTATAATAGCCACAAATGAATAAAAGTGGAAATGGGTCCAAGAAATTATACACTGTTGAAGGACCATTGAAAGAAATATCTGCCAGATGTCACTTTGGTCACAGTCTTACAGTATATAAAGTGTAAAGGATGTGTTTTGATCCTCTAAAGTTGGTGACAGCCCCAGCTTTACCCCAGTAGTTAATCTGGGGAAAGATCAAGCACTGGCTGGAAAGAAGTAGGAAAGAAAGTTCCCAACCAGAAGTAAAAGATAAATGTATCATGAGAAGCTATTTTATATGGTTGCTGACATTTTCCTTTTGAAATTCTGCAAGAACAAGTGAGAGTGTAAAATAAAGAGGCAGTCATTAAAGTGGGAATTAAAAGCATGACATCTCCATTGGTAGGTATCAGTTGTTCTATAAGAGAGAAGCTGTGCCAGTTGGGAGAAAAGTAATGAAGGATTGTGGAGAAAGAAATATTTTTAACTGATGTTGTCGCTATCAGGTGCAATGAGTAGCTAGTGATCAGCTGCAAATCCATATGCTAATTGCTGACATAAATTATTTATTCTGTTTATCTATTACCTCCATCTACAGGAACAGAGCCTCAAAAACATGAACTTATTAGGCCGCAAACGTAAAACACATTTTCACTGTGGCTTGGCTTCTTTGGAGAAGAGAGGGTGGAAATTTCAAACCCCCAAACAAATATGTCTCTTAATTAACTTTTCTCACCATCTGTGCTTACTTATAGCTGAGGCAAGCAGTACCAGTGACTTGTGAGATTGCTTTCAATGCTGCCTCTTTAGGCCAGCTTTTCAAAGCAGCAATCACATGCAGTTAATTCTGATCAGATCAGCTTATCAGCTCAGTTCATTGTAGTGCTTTCACAATAATTTGTGTGTGACAATCCATTAAAACTTGGCCATGCCTTGAAAAAAAAATCACAAAATCCACCAATGTGTTTTACATTCAGCTTGTGAGTTAACCAGCATATTTGTTTTGTGTATTAAGCTTTGAAATGGAACTATAGTGAAGGGTTATAGGGAAAAGTTACTAGCAATACAGAACTCCAGCCGGAGTAATTTACTGTATTTTACCTCAAAGAGTAGTTTTATTCCAAAATGTGTACACGATGCTGTAATAATTGTGGTAAATTCTGCCTGTGGCTCTGCGTGGCTCCTGCAAAGGGACAGTGCTGTGGATGCTGCTCACCGGATCTGAGGAGCTGTAAAAGGCCACTGCCCAGGCGTGGTGCAGGTGGGACAGGGCAGTTTGTCCCTTCTGGAGTACTTTTGATGGATGGCAATTGCAATTTGAAGTTGAATGCTCGGCTCAAAAAGGGCACTGCCTCTCAGAGTGGAGGGACAGTAATGGTAACACAAAACCTTTCAACTGACTCGCAACAAATATTTTTCAGAAAGTCTGGAGAAATGGAGAAGTTCCACATAAGTGAGTTTAGAGATGTTTAGTTTCAGAATTCTGATTTTTGTGCGTAAATGTTGTTTTAATGTTATTTTATCCAGTATCCTCTACTCCTTAACACATCACAAATATTATATTTTGTCATTGTTTCTCTTAATCTTAACAGATTAAATTAAAAATTTTGTAGATTAATGTTTGTTGATGCCTTTTATTGATTTGTTTCCTGCATGTTATTTAACAGGAAAAAAAATCAAATTTTCTGCAAAAAACACAGGACAAAATATATTTTTTTTCTCAGCAATTAATGCTAGCAAGACTGGAAAAAAATCCCCTGTATATAACTAGTGCCCTTATTTTCAAGAAGAAAGATTTCTTCATGGGAAGTATAATTGAGACCTTTGAAATTACCAGAAGTACCTATATAGATATATCCACAGCACTTATTTATTGGTAAAATAACTATTGCTGGAAAATTTCTCATCACCTTCAAATACTAATAAATTCAATAATTTTGGAGATGGGAACTTTTTGTTTGTAAACAGACTATATGGGAATTTTCTTGCTGATTCTACATTTTTTATTCTTGTGTGCTGAAGTGGAAGAAGACACAGAAAGATGATATTTTTAATTGACTTTAAAAACCCAAACCAGATGCTGCTTTTTTTCTTCCTTTCCTTTTTTTTTTTTTTTTAAGAGAAGAAAATTCCCTAAGTTTAGACTGTAAAATAGGCTTGTAGGAGGCAGTAAATACAGATCTTAGTAAATGTCTGTAATTTACAGCTACAGATATATGTCTACCTATACATATCTCTATGTGCATTTCTGTCTGTATTCTTGAATGTATGCCTATATATATATGTATATACATGACCCAATGTTTGTTTTGGTTTTCTGCTTTAATTTAGCAAATAGGAGGTGTATGGTTCTAATTTAGCTTCTCCATCTCATTTTCAGTAAGCCAGACAGGTTGTCTTTAGGATTTGTTAGTTAAGGTGATGAGTTCCTTCAGGCTCCAGAGAAAATCCTGGTATTAGGGCTTGACAGTAGATGTTACAAACTGCCAACCTGTCACATGTTTGGAGACACCTGACACTTTTTGAAAGATTGATTATTGCAAAAGGCCAGCAACTGTGTTGCTTTCATTTTAAATAATTAACATGCTCAGGCAACTTCCTTGTATTGCAGCCTCCAAGGGTGAAGAGTTTTGGACTAGTCTGAGCAAATACTACTACAAATAATTTTGCTGATGGACTCTTTCTCTTCTCTCTTAATTTTAATTGGGATTATTGATTTAATATAAACCCACCCAATTCAGTAAAGGCATAAGGGATTAAATTTTCCTTTTGCATTTAGACCTATCTCCTTGCCTTGAGGATTTATTTACACCAGGGATGCTATCAACAGCACTGTCAACAGTGCCTTCTGTTTACAAAGGGACATGGAAGAAATGCATGTCTGTGGGAAATATTGATTTGTCAAAATTGAAATGTTCTTTTGATGACATTTCAGGTTTTTTTACCCTTGACAAATTTCAAATGTTGCTTTACTGTAAAGCCAAATGCTGACCAAAGGTCATTTGTCCCTTGCTGATTTCTGACATATGTTCCACCAGTGATTTAAACACTCTGTTGAGGGCACATGATCTAAAAAAGATCAAAATCCTAGAGTTCCTTGCATGACCATGCTTAATTTGTTTAGCCATCTAAATTTTCATCTTTGTCACCTTTGTTGAAATGTTTGCTCTTCCTTTTATTAGCTGGGTTTCTTCTAAAAGACACACCTGAGAGACATTGTGATCTATGTGTCTGTCTTGGGCAAGTTTTTCATTAATTTCTCTACTTTTGTCCAGTTTTAAGGTTTCTGTGGGAGAACTTCATTTTGAGGAGACTGAAGGCATTGCGTGGAAGGCATCACTCTTGAAGGAGGGAGCTGGAGTTTTTGAGAGGAAAAACAGAGATCCACAAAATAAATGGCTTTATTTATTTCTGAAATCCAGGGAACAAATCAGAGTGCTGTGTTTTTCCATGATAAGGACTCTATTGGCCTCAGATTTATATCAAAAATACTATAAAAGAAAGTCTCTATCCCAAGGCATGTAACTAGATGAGACAGAAAATAGGAAGGGAAGCAGTGACACTGAAAGGGATCCCACCCAAGGTCCTGCAGCTGTTGGAGGAAAAGAATGGCAGTAAGCTTTGATTTTCATTCATTCCAGGTTGGTACCTTATCTGTCAAACCAGGCTCTTTCCTGTATTTTTTTCCAAGTATATAGGCAGTGTTTGCTTTTGTTCTAAAACCTGGAACTATAAGGTGATGGAGGTGTTTTAGTGAAGCTCAAAAGTTCTAGCTGAAAGCAGGTATGATTAGTTATGTTCTTTGCTTTCCACCAGTGTCTCTCTTCTATGCCATATCAAGTTCTCATTAAGGATGTAAAATACAGATATTGGTGCTTTTGGAAAAAGAGATGCCCTTTCTGCAAGGGCATCTCCTCTTAAGGCATCACTCCTTTGTTTCCTTTTTTCTGCTTTTATTTTATTTGGGGGGCTGTCAATATTTTAATATAGTTTTCCATGGCATTTATTTTTTTAGCTGTAAAATGGACTGCCTGGATTCTGTCAAATAGACTGACTACCTTTAGGTTTCACAAGGAGCAGAATATTTTTCCATTTATGTACAAATACCTCTCTTCCTTGGGTATACAGTCAGCTTCCATGCAAGAGGAAAAAAAAAATGTAGCGTTCTGGAAATATTACAAAGGTCTTTGCAGAGATTCTCTACAGTATTTTCACCTTTCATGCTTTTTTCTCGTCTTCTTGAGCATTAGCCCTCTGGCATGGTCAGGTGCTAGGAATTTCCTGGCACCAAAGGCAAATGCTCTGTTGAAGTTCTGTCCTTCTGGCCTGGTGACCTGTCCCTGGATGCCTGCCAGCATGGCGTGCTCTGCTGAAACCAGAGCTGCTGCAAATCTCTCTGCCAGCTGCTTGCAGTCAGGGAGAACAAAACTCAGCCTTTACGTTAAGCATGGTCACAAAACCTTTATGGTTGGACTCTGTCTTAAAGGTCTTTCCCAACCTAAATGATACCATGAACCTGTGACACAATGTCAAGGTTGTCAGGAATTCCAGCATCTTCACTTCTGCTCTGTGCTAGGTTTTCCTACTGCATCTCTGTGTGGTGTTGGGAAAGCCATTTGGTTTTATTTGTTCCCCCATCCTACTTTATTTCTTTGTTTGTATCCTGTAAGTGAGAACATTTGCTCACAAACACTTAGATGTGTTGTTGAGCTTTTTTCTTTCTTTTTTTTTCCTTTTTGTATTGTCAATGATTTATTTGAAAAGTAGAATCTTTTAAACTTCTAGAAAGCACCTCAATTTTTGCTTTGTTATCAGGGCAGTCTCTCTTTGAAGACTTCATTTTCTTCAGAAGCTGCGCTTGTAGAAATCCTCATATTGTATACAGCTGGGTGAAAGGTTGGATTGAGTTGTTTTCCTGCCAAACTATAAAGTGATTTTCTTTTTAAATCTTTCTTTCCATTTGGCTGCTACTTAATGTCTTTTGTCTGCTTAAGGAGGACAGGTGCAATTATTCACCTCTCAGTCCTGGGAAAGAAATAGTAATTCAGCACGGTCTCTTAGAAAGGAATGTAATTCACTGCCCCACATACGGTACATTATGCAAGACAAACAGAACTGTGAAAGCTGTAGCATTGTAAAGGAGAGCATATGATGAACAATGGCTGATACCAAGTCAAGCTGTTTATCTTAATATTTTGTTTGGGAGTTGGAAAGTAAAAGAATTAATTATATACTGAAGCTTGATAGAATTTCCTTTTCAGTCTTTTAAAAATCTCCTGGCATTGCTATGTGAGGAAAAGAATGTGTTAGCATTCTCCAACTAGTTCACTAGGATGTAGATTTTAAAGCAGTGATAGTAGATACATCATTACTTAGAAAATTTAGTATTTTTTTCTTTCATCGTAATGAAAATGAGGACCAAGATTTCAGAAATGTAGCTCAGAATCAGCTTCTGAAGAGTGACAGTTCTCATCATTTCCTTAAAGAGCAAACCTGTCTGCCACTGAGTTAAGATACTCAGGCTACATGGGGGTTTCAGCCAGAGTGAATATATTCAATAGGTAATTGTAACTTCATGATAGAAGAGATCTGCTTACAGAACAAAATTGTGCACTGGGTAAACAAACAGTTTCTAGCTGTGGTCACGTAGAACTGCAGAGCAGCTTTGCCCCACCATACTTGTTATGTGAGAATTACACAAAATGAACAGATTCATTTTAAAGATATTTAATTCAAATTTCAAAAAAACCAAAAAAATAATTCCCACCTGTGAGGCAAATAAGTCGGGTTACCACTTGTGTGTATCACAGTAAAGTTTTTTCACTTCAGTCCCTATTTTTACTTGCTGATAAGTTTATGACACTTGTACCTTTTCAGAGAAACCTACGAGGTCTGGTGTGATGTTAAAGGGATGTTGTTGTGTAATTTTGAACAGAGTCCTTTTTGTTCCTCATAGTCAAAAAAGTCAGATGCACTTATTCATCAAATCTTTTCCTTTTGTGAAATGCAAGACAATGATCTATGAAATAGATACCACTCTCTTCTGGCAGTTAAATGTTCATGCTTCCCCACTCCCTCCTGCATGCTCAGTTACATCAGGAGCAGAGATATAAACTTGATGCTTTCCAGTAGAGGGTGTCTGAAGCAGAAGTTTGGTCATTTTGACTTTTCTGAAATGTAAAGTGGAGTAATTTTGTGATTCTCTGCCACAACTTTTTTTGGAGCCTTTGGGGCCCCCTCCACATCCCCCTCTATACCTCTTCCCCCCCATTCCCCCCATTTTGGTGTTTTTGGTTTTTTTTGTTTTTTTTTTTACCAGAGGAGTTAATTCAAGGTAAAAGGGGCGATAGAAAGAGGAGGAGCATTCAATTTGTTCTTACAGCCAAGTATGGTGCAACAGGCAAACTGACTATGGAAACTGTATCTGCTTACAGTAAGATGTATAATTCCCTTCAGAGGAAATACAGGTTGCTGTGTAGATGTAAAAAAATTCTCAGAATCTGGGAATAAAAGGCTGTGCTGCTGTTCCAGGACTGAGTGTACCACATAGCAAATACTTTGTTTTTCTTGAAATGTTAGTGAAGCAGAAAATGAACAAAAAAAATCACATAACATTAATAAAAGAAAGCTAAGCAAGTTAGTGCTTTTGTGATGGCTTCAAGTTATATGGTTTCATGAATAACTGCTTTTTAAAGGGCAACCAGCATTGAAATCTTGTTAACTGACTAAAGAGAAATTAAATTATTTGAACGACTACAACCAATTTTGATATTTTATGCTAAGATGTTCCATGTGAATAAACACCTTTTTCTAGTCTTGTTAACCTCGTAAGGGTTGTCTGTGTTGGTGGTGGTCCCTCTGGATAGAGTATATGGCATGATTGAAAATATTTTTCCTTATTTAAGGCAAAAAAAAAAAAAAGAGGGGGGAGGAGTGTAAAGATTCTTTTCCTCTGTAAAAGGAAGAATAAACCATGCAGAAAGAAAAATACCAATCAAATTATGTTTTGGGGAAAACAGCTAAACTGTCTGGAAACAACATGTCAAATATAAAGAAGGAGGGAAAAAACCTAAATAGAATCTCTTTCATCAGAAGGGAACTTACATTGTTAGCTATAACATTCTTAAGGACTTTTCCATGTTTAAATTTGTCCTAAAAAACCCTGCCCCTCGTTTGCCAAACTGTCCAAGAAAACCCAAGACCCGACAGAGGTGCAATTCCCACTCAATGAATGCTTTTTAAACCAACCCTATACATTTTTAGCAGTCATATGTCTGGAAGAATAAAACCAACTAATTTTACTACAAGCAAAATGAAAAGACTTCGTTCTGTTTTAAATGACAGTGAATGAAATGGAACTAAAAAGCAGATGTAAACAAGGCTAGTGATCACAAAGTATTAGTTGCTGGTCCAAACAGGGAACTGGAGGAGAAACTTGAGAGTCATTTGTGCAAATTACATATTGTAAGGAGAAGCTCTTTCTCTTGCTTTATACAATTCTTAAATTTCACGAGGAAGGGAAGGTTTCTTCAATGAAGTCTTGACTACAGTGATGTTCAGTGATGACATTGGTATCAGCAGATCTGCAGCTCAGTGTGAGACTCCTTGCTGATATATTGGACATTTATAATGCAGATTCCAGTCTCTATTGCTGTGTAGAATGTCTCCCACAGATATTTCCCTTTTGCTTTTCCCTCTCTAAAAGCCCTAAAATATACACTTTCAGTTTCTGTCTGAAGAATACAATCTGCCAAGCTGTCCCATGATCAGAGGTGATGAAGTCCCACTGGTCTCAACCAAGACATTCCTGTTTGTATTCACTGATGATCAAAAGTAGATGGAAGGTGTTTCATGCCAACATGGACTTCTTTGTGTCTTTATTATCTATTGTATCAATACACTGAAACAAACCTCGTTCAGGTGGTTCTAAAGAGGCAAAATGGCTCTGAGGTTTGCCCTGACCCTGTTGCTTTGACCACATGTATGTATACTGTTCTTTTCTGTCCTCATCTGGTTTTTCTTGACATCATGGGAGAAAGGAAAATACCTTTTCCACATGAGGCAAAGAGATTTTTTTTTTGTTTTGCTTCCCACTATTTTCTTTGCTATATTTTGTTCTTTCACAGGTGAAAGAATCCCCTACGTACCTGTGGGGATTTTAAGAAAATAATCCTTTAATATAGAAGTGTTTAGGTTCTCATTAAGGGGTGAACATAACATCGATTTCCTGTACCCTCACCCAAAATCCAATTGCAAACTGTAGTGACTGGAGATAAGTCTGGCCACTAGGTTTAGTCCTGTTTTACTGGTTTAATTAGGCTCTGGGTTTAAGGTGTTTCATGAGAAGAAAAGGGCTTCTCAGTAGTTGGGTTAAAAGGCAGAGAGAAACAACAGCTGTAAGGGCACTTTCCCATGTATTTGAGCATGATTAAATGTAGCAGGGGGTTCTTCCTTCACTGAGTAAATTACCTTTGTCCCACGTGTATATTGATATAAACTTTAAACATTTGCCTTTGCAATATATCTCAGGCTGCTTCTCTTGCTGCTCAGGGTCAAGAGAGAAATTCATGAATACTGACAGGAAATCTCTCTCTAAGTATAAGGAATAGGTGCACACTTTCTCAGATAAACAGAAGATTCAGATTGTCATATTCCTTGTGTGTTTACTTTTAAAAAATACACACAGCAAATAAAGCAACCTTGTCACCAGATTTATATTAGCGATTTAGATGTCACATAATTTCTCTAGTGTCATACATAAAAAATTTCTTGGAAAATCTGCTTCTCTGTACAGATTGTTTAATCTTGCCTTGGTGATTCAGGGGAAAAAAAAAGACTAGTTTGGGTTATTTGTTACTATTTTAGAAGCCAGAAGATCTGAGTCTTCAAGAAACTCTACCTGACACTGCCAGATGCTACTCAAGTGATAGTTGCATCAAGGTGCCACAGGATTTTAACAAGAAGTGTGCAATTTTTTCTTTCAATATAGGAATATGAGATCAGTTAATAAACTTTTCATTTTCTCTCCTAACTGTCCCATCTCTATCCATATTAAAATATTTTTCTTCTCTGTAGCATTATGACAGATTTAAGACCCCAGGTGAAGCATAAGACATAAATAAATTAATACATGAGCTACGTAATCCAAATGTAATTTGTTAAAATTTGTTCAAAATCTTGTCTGACAGGCTAACCTATATTTTAAAATTCTCCAGTTCTTACCCCTTCTATCTAGAATTACTTTAAACTGTTTGGGACTGCTAAATGTTGGGTATTTATTAAATAGAATATCAATATATTTCCATACTTTATAATTTTCTAGCATTGAAATAAATACAAAGTTTCCTTGGTTTAATATCAAGATGACATAAATTTGTGATGTGCTTTTCAGTCAAGCTGAAGATATTTTCTTGGACTCTGTTTTCATAAAAACATGACTAACAGTTATAAAGAAAATATAACGGTTCAAACATTTAGACAATAAAACTTTTAAACACTGAGACCAAACCAACTCTAACACAACACCTCTGGGTGTATCCATTCAGCCTGTGCCTTAGTAACTGTGCTTCCCAGACTTCACAGTATCACAGGATGGGTCAGGTTGGAAGGGACCACAGTGGGGTCACCTGCTCCAACCTCCCTGCTCAAGCAGGGCCATCCCAGAGCACATGGCACAGCATTGTGTCCAGGGGGTTCTTGAATATCTCCAGTGAGGGAGACTCCACAGCCCTGGGTTTCTCTATAGCAGAAGAGCAAGCTGGCATTTAGGCCTGTGAGGCTGTGCCATGTGGACACAATTCACCCCACAGAAGTCTCCGACTACCAGAAACTCCTGGCATGGCTCTCATGCCACCACCAATTTACATCGGGTCCTGAAATATCTTAAGTGATCAACAGCAAGCTATTTATCTCCGTTTCTGACTGAGAAGTATTTCCATGAATATCTTTGTTCATTAACTACACACTAGTACTAAACATTTGTTCCATGTAGCCACTCTTTAAGCATGCCGTTTCTAGCTCATGCTCTGAATGCACTATTTGATAATGATGGTGAGCAAGTAACTACAGTTAGATCACTAATAATCGTCTTAACCAGTCTGTTGTGCAGCTGAACAGATCGAGTTAATGCAGAAAGCAGAGAGGTTTAGAAGCAGTTTCCCTATCAGAAAAGTTTAAGACCAATGTACATTGATTCAGATTAAAAAAAAAAATAAAGCAAATTGCTGATCTGAACAGAAATAAATATATGCCAGTCAGAATCAATATTGGCCTCAATGAGATTTATTTTGTTGGAGAAAAGGATCTAATATTCAGGAGACACATGATCTGTGGTTGTTGTTGAGTATTGTTTATTCAGGCAGTTGAATTACTGGGCTGAAGCAAGGAAGGTTTATTAGCCCTGCCTTGGGCATCCAACTATTAGATTTCATGTAATTTCAGCCGGCTTCTTGGAAATATTTTACACCTTCATGAGTAAATTTGAAATTCTGGGCACTGGGAAACTACATGAGCATTGTATTTTTCATACAATTTTCCAAATAGTGCTTAGTTCCTTGAGACCATAATGTTTTTATTATGATAAGCATTATTTGTCCCTCTGTATTGTTAGTGGTCATTTTCTTTTTAATAGCAGTATAAGAATGAGTGCTGATATGAGGTACTTCATAACTATGTTAAAAATAAAAAGGGGAGGGAATGGTGAAGAGCTGCCTCAGACAGATGAAAAATGCCCAGTATGTCAAGGAAAATATATTCCCTGGTGTCATTTCATGCTCTGCAGGGGTCTGTTTTCTTGAGTCCAGTGCAAATGCATAATCTCAAGAAAGCCATTTTCTGCTTAATGTGGAAAAGAAGAATAAAGCAATTTTTTATTCTACTTTTATACAGTCTTGTCAGAAAAGAGAGGTGGATGAAGAATTACAATCTTTAGAGATGCCATCAAGACTCCCTAAACACAAACCTTATCAACCCCAGTCTGAAATCATGTCAAATTTCACAAATTAAGCAAGACTGGATTCTGCTTTGGACACCTCCAAGGAAAACCCATGACAGAATAGAAACTAATGCGAACAATTCCTTAAGGAGAGCTCTTTTTTTCCTCTGAGTGAACAGTGATGAGATGAATATGGAGAAAGTATTCACCCCCTCCCTTCGATTCCTTGGAAGAGATTCTCTACCAACCCTTTCACCCCACCAAAATTAACTCTTGCTCTGACCTATTTTCATATTTTTTATTCCTCATGATCTGTGCCAGAGAGCAGGCACAGAGCAACACTGAGAGT
Source organism: Toxostoma redivivum (assembly GCA_013397375.1). Lineage (NCBI taxonomy): Eukaryota > Metazoa > Chordata > Aves > Passeriformes > Mimidae > Toxostoma > Toxostoma redivivum. Next base: position 556,265 of record VXBI01006788.1, read on the forward strand.
TCATGCACCCGCCTGCAAAGAGATGGAATGTGATGCAAGAGAAAGCTAAGACAGGAGAATTGATCTCTTCAATATCCCAATGGCAAGCACATAATGTTCAGTTCCTAAATGAGTCTAAACAAAAGGTCCTGTGCCCTTTGAAATGTCGTGGGCTTATCCTTCCTTGCCTACAGCTCCCTCTCTGGAGGACCACAGGTCTCCTGTAGGTTTTGTGTGATACCTGCCAGGTCTCTGTGGTTGCTGGGGGTACTCCAGGGCATCTCAAATGGCACTAGGCAGCTATAATTAGGCAACTTGATCAAGCCCTTAGTTCCTAGGAGCGCTTTGCCAAATATCTAATTTTAGCTGTCAGTGATGCCATGAGTGGACATTTCAGATGCTACAGAAAATGAGAATTGTCACCATATGACTCACCAAATCTGCCAACTCAAATGAAGTGCTCAGCAAAGCGTGAAAAATCCAAAGTCCTGAACCTGCAAATGGGAGTGTACCCCTGCAAATGAACTTATTTTTGGCTAGTCACTTTGCTTGCATTGGATTTTTTGTATCGAAGGGGAGAGTGATGTGCAGTGGTAAGAGCAAATGAACCCAAGGAGACAAAAAGAACCCCAAATCCCAAGAACAACAAAGAGCCTTCCTGAGATTAATTACTGTAGACATTAACAACACTGAATATTTTGGTAAAATCCTAAAAGGACTCCAAATCTAGCTAAATTAAATCCTACAAATGATTCACTTTTATTATAGGTCAATGTAAATCTAAAAGTTGGGAGAAAAAATTCTTCAGCTCTATATAAAATTGTAACATAACAATAATTTTCCTCCAGTACTGCATGGTAGTAAACTAACTTTCCAGGATGGGTAGGGATTGAGGTAGTCACACTATTCATTTTAAGAAGCTGCCTTGATTCTACTCTGCTACATCACTTCTAGAATGCACAAGTAGTAATGTTTGGAATATTTCTCAATGAGGTTAGAAAATTCACCTTTCATGTCTGTATCTGCTCCTAAATTTCACGAATGTAAAAATAACTGTATTCCTCCAACTGGTAAAGAAGACAAATGCATAGTCTCTTAAGAAATGGCATCTAAGAAAAATCCTCACACTTTCCTATTGATGCAACAGTTAAAATATTTTCATGCTATACTCCATCCCCATATGGTTTTCTTCAGTGTTTTTTCTCAGTTGATGGAGGGAAATTCCCTAGACACATTTTACATAATTGCTTGTATGGTTGCTGTTGCTTACATTTGATCTGTCAATTGTGGATAGTTCTTATTTCCAACTATTTTGTTAGAAGTGTTCAGAATGCTTAAAAATGCTGGAATAAAGTATATTTAATACAACCACCCACTTACAGAGCTGTGCAAAGCTGGAATTCATCCCTCAACTCTTCTCTCAGCACCTAGCTATCTCTCATACCTTTGCTGTTTTCTTTTGCTTATTTTAACAGTTTTTGGTGTTTGTTGGGGGTTTTTTTGGTAATTTTTAGAAATTATTTTGATAGTTGCTGAAGATACATGTTCACCACTGCTTTTGTCTGAAAATTTATTTTGTCCCCTTTGAGGCAACACAGGCCATTGAAAGAAGCCCAGGTTCTAGACCCTGCACTTTGGTTGACGATATTTTTCAGATTAGTTAATAAAGGGATTCTGTATTCTACAAGTGTTAGCAGGTAACTTCAGTATTTCAATGGGGGAACATTTCCTTTACAGTTTAGGAGAACTAAGGTGGAATGAAATTAGATGGAGGAGCATTACTTGGGTTGGCACTCCTTCTTAGCTACCACCTTGCTAGATGGACCAGAAGATATTAATCACCATTTTTTTTTTTTCTGTAGCATCTTACCCCCTAAGCAGAACAATGCAGTAATACTTGCCATTGGCCTTCCTGATGTTTTGAAAGTATTGTCAGTTCTAAGACAGCATTAAATCCATGTGCATAGAGATGATTGCCTGAGGTAGAGATGAGAGTGGCTCCCCACATGGATCACCCTCCGGCATTCGGGAAATTTCCCCCCCACGTCTTTGATCTCTCACTTCAAAAGTCAATGTACAAAGTCCAAAATCAAATGAAATCTGACCTGGTCAGTGAAGTATTTTTTCCATAGACCTGTGGAAGCATCCACAGGTTTGTTTTATGACTAAAAGAAATTACACAGGGTTTTTGTTTTATTTCTTTGTTTGTTTGTTTTTTCATTCCAAAAGACTGATGTTGGACATATTAGAGGTGACACGAGGGTGAGTGCTTCTTAAGCATATGCTCTGCAAAGATCTATTCAAAACATTAATCTTTTAAAAACCCAAGTATCCTGTCTTGTAATAAAATAAGATGCCAAATCTCATCAGGAAAGTTCTTTTATTTATACTTTCTTCATTTGCTGAAAAATTACTTGGGGAAAACTTCCTGAAAGTCAAACCAAAAGCAATAGATTGTGCCTGTAAGAAATCATAAAGTTCATTATGTACACAACGATGTGGCAGAGGAGGAGAGCTGAATTTTTAGTAGCACTGGATGAAAATTAATCCTGGGTAAGTAATATGTTGCAAAGTGATAGTTCAGTATGTTTGAAACTCATTTGAATTCAGCACTAATGATAAAATGATAAGTGAGATCTTAATAGAACATTTTAGAGTGTCTTTTCAAGTCTGTAGTCTGTAGGAGAGAAAGATTTTTATTTTATACCTGCATAAAACAAAAAAAAAGGTTTTTTTCCTTTTTTTTTTCCTAGGACGAATTTAGAATACTTGTCCAGTTTTATGTCCCATAATAACCCTTTGCTGGGGAAATAATCTGTCAATTTTTCCTGTTTTTCAATTCAGACTTCTACATTCTGCTTTTAACTCAAAGAAGGTGAGAAGTAAAACCAATTTCCCAAGTGATTTTGTTTTTCCTCATAATGAGGAATGCAATTTGTAATGTTTCAGATGATGTAGAAATCAGCTGCAGATTTAAACATCAAATTTCTATTTTCCATTAATATGACAGTTCATTCTAGTTGAAGAGATCTTTCCCTGCATATGTGGACATCCTGCCATACAAGAAGGAGATGCTGTACTTGGGAGGGTGGTGGGCTTTTTGTTTGTTTTTTAACCTACTTATAAGGACCCGTAGTCATCTATCAAGGTTAATTTCAGGGCACAGAAGGACAAGCCCTTTCTATTTGCTGTAAATAAGCAGCAAACTGAGAGAGCTACATAGGCCACCCACAACCACAATTGTAGTTTCAAATCTAAATGAACATGTAAAGGGAATAGCCCCAACAATTTGATGCCATGGGAAATTTAAGGTATTTCTAAATGTTTCTGACAGTGGTTTACCATCCTAAAACCAGCAAATTATCTTCCTGAATTTCTAATAGACATAGGAGACAAAAGTGAAGAATTTTTATTTTGTGAAGGAGGGTTCAAAAAAGCAACCTTAGTTTTGCTTGCTATTCCCTAGTAATTCCATCACAGAGTAACAATTTTAACCAGCTTTTAAAATACTGGTCTCTAATATAACTCCCCAGTTATGTACATTAGCATTTTATCTACCCTGCACTTTCATGCAAGTAGTATGGATCTGCCAATTTATGCTTCAGACTTTTTCTTTCCATTTTGAAGCATTTTCCTATAATGTTCTTCAAAGTGCAGAGCTGAAGGAGTGTAGATTTGGCTTGGGTGATCTGGACAGGCTTGGAAGTTTCTGACAGTGAAGGGACAGAAACACTCCTTAGCTGATATTGTGGCTTTGTCTGTCCATTCCCTGTTCTTGGACTCCCAAATTCTATCCAGAAGTTGGAAGTTTGTAAAGAAGATTGGGGCTGTATCTCAAAATATTACCTCAAAGATAGCCTGCTTATCTGATGAGAAATGACCCTGAGGCTGATGTTGTAGTTTGTTTTCACAAATTCTGAGCCAGGGGTTCTTGCCAGGCTGAAGTAGAAAAGAGCAAAAGAGGTGATGCACGCCACAAGGAAATGATGGGCTGGCAGCAAAGGCAGCAGGCAGGCAGGATGAGAGGAGTAATGCAGAGAAGCCATGCAAGGTGTTTGTTGAGGTTACAGGCAACTTGTGACACAGGAATGTAAAATGAGGAAAATTAAGATCTGTCTTACCCAGTTATGTCTTCTCACCAGTGACAATACAGCTGTCTTAAGACACAGTATGGAGCAAGGCAAACTTGCAGGGCCAGACACTGCTGCTCTCCCAGCCTCTAACTTGTAGCTGATGTGTTTTCTGAGACAGAAGTGTTGTTTCTTATTAAACTATCAGTGTTTCTGCAGGAATCACAGCAGTTCTAAAGAAAAATAGTAAAAACAATTGTTCTTGGTGGTTTTTGTGAAGAACTCCTCCCTTAGGCAGTTCTTGGGCGGGACAGTCAGAGAAAAAATTATTTTCAACAATTTAATACACAATTAGTGGGGACCAAGATTAGAATTCCAAATAGGAGTTGACTTACTTGTGCAAAATGAGAAAGAATACTTAATTGTTGCATGTGAAAGTGAGGATATCCTTAGAAAGTGAGACTACTGTTGTTTCTGGTGGAAATGACATTATTCCCATGCCTGTGTTCAGATGCCTTTTTTTCCTGTAGCATTTGAAGTGGAAGAGACACTGCCCCAAGGACTAAAACTTACCCATTAATTGCACTGAAACTGAAGTCAAGATACATGTGGGCTGAAGGGTTAAGAACTGAGTGGCTAAGATGGTAGAAGGGCTCAAGTGCTTTCTGAGGTTTTACTGAAGTGCTGCCAACTGACTTGAAACCTCTCATCAGAACAAACACTTGAACTGAAAATATTTCTGTATTTTCCCAGAGAAGAATTTCATTAGTCATCAATAACTCTTGGGGTTGTGTACAACCACCTTCACAGGTGTTAACATATAGCTTGAAATCTGAGAAGACGTTATTAAAAAAAAACAAAACCAAATGTATTTGATATATTAAAAAAAAAAAATCCTGCTTATTCCCTTGTTATTTTCTGAATAAAATTGAAATATAGCAAAGTCCTTGGGTTTTGAACAAAGAGATCGTTGTAATTTTGTTGATGTCATCAGAAGTCCTGACTGAGTTGTCAAAGTATGAAGAGCTCTGTCACATTAAGTAAACATTTCCCAGTATATCTGTTATCTTCCTTCTCTTTCTTTTTGGGGCAATGTAGTATTTTGTGAGATGGACAACTATTCATGCTGGTGGACATGTAAGGGAAAACTATTTTTAAATTCTAAACTGTAGGGAAAATAATTTATAAAATTAGAATTGTATATAAAATAAATAATACTCAATTTTTCTATTAATTATAGATTGTAGTTACTTTATGCAGGGCAAATTTTGCTTAAATCACTTTTGAAAAACAGATCTTATATTATGATCATAATTTTGCTCCTCGACAGATGACAATCTTTCCTTCAGGGACACTGGCAAGTTCTGTATTTCCATCAGTTCCAACATGTTGACTGTTCAGTGCCCCGTGGGTTAGCTCTTTTCCCAATCTGAAATGTGCACACCTGGACATTCTGAGGCTTCAGGAGCAAGCAAGTCCAATTTGACCATAATGACACGATCCCGGTGCTGTGGAGAGAAGTCCCTGGCCCTGCCTGTGGATGGGTAGGAACAGCTAGACAGGCTCAGGCCAGGCCAGAGGCAAGGGACAGGCTGTTCATAGGACCTGGGGAGGGACATTTCCAGTAAAATTGTTTTCAGCCTTTGGCAGTATCTGAGTTCCTTATCCCAATTACGTGTAAATCATAGTATTTGATAACAGCCTGAAGATTTTTCTAATTTCCCATGCTTCTGGTCTATTTGCTGTCTTCTAGCAATGCTTACTTATGCTTGCTGAGAAAAAAATATTTTGGTGGGTTTAAACCTGTTGACTGAATTGGAAGTTAGGTATTTGTGATGTTTTGCAGTGATCTGACTGCTGTTAAAATGGGCAGAGGATGTGTTTTCACACAGCACAGAAAACTATTTTGTCCTTTTTCACAAGTAAAATGTAGGATTTCTTCTGGTAACTGTGTAATTGAGAGCTGTCTCTGCTCTCTCTAACCAGCTTTGCTAGGTGGGGGTGAATCCCAGAGCCTTGGATTGCACTTTAGGAGATTTAATAAAATATTTCACTAGAATAATAGCAGGATAATTTATTTTTAGCATAGTCTAGCTAGTGCATTTTATTTTGAGATACTATTTATAGACTCTCTAATTTTTTTTCTGTGAGACACAGATTGAATTTATACTCATTGCTCTTTAGGAATTATTAAAGTTTGTTTTATATAATCTTAGCTATAAGCTTATAATCAGCTAAAAAAACAATGAATTTCTATAGCTTCTGAAGTTTCAAATGATTGTTTTTTTGGCTAGTGGCTGTCTGCTGTTAAATCACTTTAAGGTTTGGTATGATCCTTAAGTATGGCAAATACAGGATTTTTTTTTCTTTAAGAGATTGTTTGGAAGGTGGTTGGAAGATTGACTATACAGAAATATAGCTTGCATAAAATTTGTGATTAAATAAAATCAATTAATGCCTTCAGGAAAGATGAAAACTGCATTACTCGTAGTGGTCCATTTAAATGACCATTTTTGAGCAAATCCTTCTTTAGGAAATTTCTTAGGTACAAGACCAATGGGAGCAGTTCCCGAACATTAAATACTCCCTCTGATAAGAATTGGTTTCTTGAGCAGCTACCTAGGAGAAAAGATGGACACAATGTGTTCATAGGTGATCAAGTTCTGTGAATTTATTGATTTAAACAGTGGAAGGGGGAGATGAGGATTTACACCATGCAACTTCTCCAAAATGGAAACTAAAGGTTTTAAATATGAATTAAAAGGACACACAAGTTCTCAATTCTGCCATATTACTAAGTGCTAAAGAGAATATTTTTTCCAAGGAAACCTTTCTACAATAGAGATATGTTGCCCTTAAATTTTAGCAATCTATGCATGAGGCAGGAGCTAGTCACTGTCAATAGGCTGGTGTGTACTTCCCTGCTGCTGTGCAAGGCAGCCAGCAGGAATTTAGCAAGATCTGGCTGCTCACCATATCACCTCACCTTGCATGAGGCAGGCTTGTAGGATTTAATTTCAGACTCCAGCTCCTTCTACCTCAGTGCTTATAAGTGGGTTGGGAGGGAGGGGGTTTGAAGAGCAATGGTCATGAGTTGGGAAATCAGGCAAGGACCTGATAACAGAACAGAGGAGGATGTAGGAAGGCCAAGTTCCTCTTTTGTGGGATCTAAGTATGTTGAGGTCTCCTTAAATTTAAGGTCATACTTGGTCTTTTAAAATAGCACATGTGCAAAAAAATAAAAAAATGGTCTCTTTATATCCAGGTGGAGTTTGGAATTTCTCTTTTACTTAATAATTTGAAACAGCTCTTCTGGTTTTGATGGAGTAGCTCTGTACTAATACATCAGAGTTCAGAATTTGACCCCAGCTGTATAATGAAATGGTCTTCCTGTTGAAGCATGGCATCACCACCTGGTGATTTCTGGCTTTTGGCAAGAAGGAAATTGGGCCAACGCTGAGCCTGCAGTGAGAGGGATGCTAGTCTGACTGACCCAATATTGATGCAGTCTTTTCAAGTTTAGCTTCTGTGTTACCTTGAAATCTTTGGAGAGTTTTCAGCCTTTGTTTCCTGTTAGAAATCCTTGGGATAGCTGTTATGTGCCATCTTAAGGGATAAGAAAACAAATCTAACTTCCAGTCTTACCTTTGCCTGTGTTTCACAAAAGCTGTGGCCTTCATCCCACAAAAAGGCACACATGCAGAGTCATTATTTCCTCACTTGAAAGACGAACTACATACTACTGCCTGGTGGAACGTTTTTTTTCCTTCTTAATTTTTCTGTTCACATGCATATCTTCTGTTTTGATCAGTCTGACAAGTTGAAACGCAACCTGAATGGTGGTGCTTATTTCAGATTTGAATAGAACAGAGTACTTATGTAAATATTCCATATTATGCACATTTTCAAACCTTTTACTTGATTCAGGTGCTTATTGCTTTTATAACCTTTCTGGCCTGCCATTACAAGGGACTGGTAATTTAATACATTCCTTTTCTACATGATTCAGGTAATCCCCCATTGCTGCAAAAATGTCAGCATTTATCAATGAGAGAGATTGGGGCAAAAGTAACTTAAAATGCAATCAGAAAGGGGCTTTCTGTGGAAAGAGTTGTGGTTGTAGCATTATACCTGCCCAGTGGTCCAATTACCTCATCAATGAGTGAAATACACTCTGAGGAAAATAGTGGAGATTAATATACACAGCCGGTGTCTGAAGATCAATATAGTCTTGGATCCATCACAGATTTATTAGAAGTGTGGATAGTTCTGTGGATGTAAAAAGAATTTGAGAGAGAGAGATGTATCTATAGTTTTAAAATTGATAAGCAAATCTGATCCTCAAGAGACAATTTAAAATGGGTTAATTTTCTAAAAGTGTCAAGATGCCAAACGTTAAAGATTTGGTGTGTTGGGGGATTTCTAATTGAACATTTCTCCATAATGGAGGAAGAACCAAAAATAGTCAATTTTTATGTCTTAGTAAAGTTCTTAATCCCAGAAGCTTCCACATTAGATACCCTGTGATGTCAAGAAATAAATGAGAACTATCAGCTGAGAGTAGAGTAAAACAGACCACAAAACCTCACAATAGGGCTGCGTATTTTTGCTGCACATGTAACAGTGATATGGAAAAGAGAATGCAGTAACAGTTGCCACCCTGACTAAGGTATTCTGTCCATATTCTGAGATAAACAGACATGAAAATGCTTCAGAGGCTGAGGCTAATAATACAGTTCTATTATGCTCTGCCTTTAGCACTATGCATTGGTTTTACTTAGTTCAGCATAATGAAAGCACCAGCAAACAGTATGTGTTGGCTGTCCAGTGTGAAAACACCGCTGACACTTTAGTCAGACACCTTACAAAGCAAAAACAGCCCCAAAGGTTTAGCAAAAATCTCAGAAGATGTTGCTGCTAATTTACACAAAGCAAAACAGCAACAAAATGTCTTCCTCCAGGAAGATGTCCCAGCGTTGTCCCAGGACAACAGCAGAGAATCTGTTGTCTTTGAAAAACAGATGCTATGCAGGGAAGATGAAAGACAACTGGGAAGGCTGACCAGACTGAAAGATTATGCAACCATACATTGCTGCAATATGGAAGTCAGATGCATTTACATTTTCTGGCTAATAAGGAAAGCTTTACAGTAAATAGGAAAGTCATGGAGAGGCATAAGAAGCACCCTTTCCTTCTGTGGTAATTCTGTGCATTAGGCAGAGCAGAATATTCCACTGTTTGCACTGAAAAGAAGGACAGCAAGGGCGGTCCAGTCACACAAGATTGCTGATTTGTGCAGGGTTGCAAAAATAATGGCAAGTCTGAAATTGAGCTGGAATTTGTGTGGCTTGAATTCATCTCTAGTTTCAGTCAACAGGGACTGTGCCATTCTCAGCATCGTTCAGCGGCTAAGCCTGCAATGATTTCAAGTTGGTGTTATTTTTCTCTCCCTGTCATTTTAGGATTTTGCAACCATGGTTCTGTTTTGTGCTAATGTTCTTTAACCCTCCTCATGGATAATATGAGTTCTCAAAAGATGAAGCTTGTTACATATTTAGACAGATCCTAACTATTGATTAACACACTTGTGTACTGGAGGAAGCCTGTCACATTGCAAGCATACTGCAGGCTGCATAATCTACTTTCTGACTGAGTGACCCCTTCATCCTCTGCCTTTGTTATTTACCAGACATCTTAATTTTCTGTTAAGGTAAGACTGATGACTGCCTTTAAACCTGGAAGAGCTTAGGATCCTGCAATAAAGCTAGCATGAAGAAACAGGAAAATCTGGTACCTTTTCCCTTTCCAGCACTTAGGGTTTTCAGTTCGACATAGATTGAGTCAAAACCTCTGCAGACTTGTCTCTTTCCAAGCCAGCTCCTTGCCAGCATCTCCATTTGAACCATTAAACATTGGCTCTATATTTCTTCTTGATCACTATCATGTTAGCTAGGAGAATTAAACATCCTTCTCCATTCAGTTCGAAAAATGGTTTCTTCAAAACTACCCCTGGAAAATTTTGCGTAAGACTGTCTTTCCTCTCTTTTCTAAGTAGGAAAATGTCCATCTTATCTGGCACAAAATACACACAAGTTCTTTTATCTGGATTAAAGTGAAATTAGTTTACAGATGAGGTAACATCTTTCCATTCAGGTGAACTATAAATTTTGCCAAGTTTGCCAAAGCTAAGTTACCGAAGTAACTGAGAGTAGTTACCAGTTTTAACCTGTAGTCCCTCTAATGTCTTGATTTCAAGGCTGTTTTGGAGACCTGATCTTGATGGAGACTATGATGCAGGGAATCCTATTTAATGTGAAGCTCCAACTGCATAGACAAAGCCTTGCCCAGTACAAGACAAATGGCACCACTGTTCAGACTGGTGTTGACTGTTGCGGTGTGTTTTTGAACAGTTGTACCACAGCTGATCTCACTGGAATGATAAGCTCACTTTTCTCTATTTGGTCCACAGGAAAGAGGTGACCTAAATCAAAAGCAAATTTTAGTCATTTCTATGTAGTCAGTGTCCAGAGCTGTGACAAGCACAAAGAACATAAAGTGCATGTTCACTGAGACAGGCAGAATTTCTGGAGCTCTTTGCTGGCCAGCCTAGATACCTTTCTGGCATAATGTGGCTTCAAACTGCAAGGCAAAAAGTGAGCCTTGGGCTTCTGATGTCTGAATACAAGTGTTTCTCCTTAACATCATACAATACATGAAAGGAAGCATCAGGAAGGAAATATTCCCTGTAGCATCATTCTCAAGGGAAGGTATACTTCCACAAAATGAAAATAAATGAGTTGGTATTATGATAGTCTAATACTGTGATGTTATGTACAACAGATGCATTTTTCTGCTAAGGGTTTAATCCCTTCAGGCCCATTAAGCAAGGGGAAAAGTTTAGAAGGGATGCTGTTAAAAGAGGACATTAATGCACCTTTAGAAGAAAGTAGTTGGAGCACAAATCCCAGGAGAAATACAGTACAAAATAGTGAATGAAATATTTATACTTTCCACTGAAGTTGAGTTTATGCACTTGAGGGAGAAGCCCTGATGAGATGGTCTTCCCTTTTGTTCTGTATCTATTTTTCCAATTGCTCAGACACAGCTGTTGGTTTCACAGTCACTCTGAGGTTGATTAGATTGGAAATCATAGGCCTATCTGCTCAGCATGGCCAATGACACACAGGAAGTTTGGAATGCATTCTAAGCATGTAGTTTGGTTAAAGGAGATTTCTTTTTGTGTGCTTCCAGACATAAATTGGTTCTTCAGGATTTAGTGTGATTGGATCAACTTTTCTGTCTTATTCTGAACAAAGCAATTTAATACATGATCTAAAGCTTGCATATGTTCATGTGAAATCTCACTTAAGGGCTAAATATGCTGCAAGGTTCACTGACTTATCCAAGGCCTGACTCTCACATTTATATACTATTGCTTTCAATTGTATTTGTTCAACATGAAGCAAAACTGCATAATAAAAAAGCTGTGAAAGTTTTAAGGGGCTGATTCTCCAAAACAGATGGAGGAGGAAAGTGCCTGGCTGGCTGTGCTTTCTAGAAACCTTCCTTTCTTTCTCCTTGGACCTTGACACTGGGATTTCTTGTACAGGATCATTGTCCTTTTAAAGAAATTATTTCTGGTAATTTATGGTTATTATTATTATTTAATTGTTTAATTATTATTATTTCTGGTTACTCAAAGAACATTTTTTAAATTTTCAAATAACTCCTGAAAGAAGAGCGAAATTCAAATGCAATTTTTTGCCTTGTATTCTGCAGAAGGGTTCTCATGTTTTCTCTATATGGCTCATTTCTTTCTAGGTCTTTTCCAAATGCTGACCTCCTATTCAGTCTCATTTATATTACCTACTGCCATTCATCTACCTACATCCCTCAATGCAACACTGTCAGTTGCCTATGTACAAAAAGTGAAGAAGAGGTGGTGGTGTGTTTTTGGTTTTGGTATTGGTTTATTTTGGGGTTGGTTGGATAGTTGGGGTTTTTTGTTTATGTGGGTTTTTTCTTTCCATTTTTTTTTTCGGTTTTTCTGGGTTACTTGAGTTTTTAAACTTTAATGTACTGCAATTTGTAAATATGTCATTTGATATAAAGGGCAAAATGACCTTGCTATTGTCCCTCTTGTGTTTCTGCTTCCTGAACTTATTTTAAGCTCACAGTTCCATGACCTGATATAATACCTTCATCTGCATTTTCCATAGCTTTTCATTCAAATATACAGATCTCTTGGGCATTCACATTAGCTTTTACATACAGAACATTTAATACTCTTGGGATTTCTATGTGTTTTTTTCTTTGTTTGTTTGTTTGTTTGGTTTGGTTTTGTTTTGGTTTTTGTTTTGATTTTGGGTGGTTTTTTTTTGCTTAGAAATACCCTTTTTCAGGTTTTTTATATTTATTTCAATAAATATAAATACATTTTTTAGAAGTTTAGATAAATCTGAAGGTACAAAGCATATTTCAAAATCTCTGAAATTAATAGGCATGTAAATGAATTGTCCTCAAATACTTTTACAAGAAGGAGCAGTAGCAATCTTTGTGCATGCTATTTCTCAAGTACAGATAAGTATGTAAGAATAAGCTGGAATAGACAGTAGAGAAGATAATTTGCACAGAAAGTCCTAAAATTGTGGCCCTCAGGAGTAGTTTTAGAAGATGACTGGAGTCTACTGAATAACATTTTTATTTGTATTGTCAAATCAAGAGCATATGTAAGAGTGAAAACCATTCCTTGAGAACTGTCAAATCTGATCTTGGTTTTGTTGCATTAATGAGTAATCGATACATAAGGAAAGGAAATGTAGTAATTTCCCCTTGAAAATACCTTCTACTCAGTATTTCAATAATATTTAATTCTTATGGAGCCTTTTGCTTCCTCAGAATATGTTAAAGATGTGAACTTATTCAATTCATCCCTGTTAATTTTCCCAGCACTTCACTGAGAGTGGCAGTTCTACACTCCTGTTTCTATCCAGGAGGGAGGATAGGGCGGGTTGCTTAGGCTGCTTCATTAACTTTTTTGTGGACAGGAAAAAGGGGCACAGTTGGATCCCATTTTAGAACTAAGGATTTCCTGATTTTCAGTCTTCTGTTTACACAACTGCATTGTACTGCTCTGACTTGAACTAAGTATTCCCTGGCTTAAGGGACTGAGGTGTGGTAGACGTAATCAAGATATCCAAGCTTGCCTATCTCCAGTAGGTACACTGGGGCTTTGTTAGCTGTTATCTTGGGCTTTCTGCAAATCATTTGGTGGTGTTCAAATGGATCTCCTAGTCATGAATCCATTGCTTACTTGTTAATTTAGGACACTGAATTTTCCCCATAATTTTAAATCCAAATGCCATGAAACACTAAGTTTTGGTATTTCTTTTACTGTATTGAACTAAAAGATGCTTTGAGACATTTGCTAGGGATGTATTGTAAGGAGAAGGTAGCATTTTCGTTTTGTTTGTTTACTTCTTAGAACTTTTTCTTTTCTGGTATTAAGGATGCTTTTTCAGGGTGGAACACAGGGAATTTATTGTGTAACACCTGCTAACAAAAGAGGAACTTGATTAATTTCCCACTCATGGTGCTGAGACTGTTCCCCTTTGTTGTCATTTTCTCAGGGTTATTACTCATTACCCTTATTCATTCTGCTTTGATAGAGGTAAATAGCTTTTAATTCCCCCTGCCCCCAAACCTTCTTAAAGTTTCCTTTGACAGCTTGTTGTAATTATGCCCCTCATTGAAGACACACTCATTATTCTCTGTTGCCCTGAACAAGATTATTTAAGGCTCATTTTGGATTTACTCTGTGCATGTGTCTTGAATGTATTTCCCTGAAAAATAGAAAATAGCAATATAAGGGCAGTGTGAGATGCTGGTAAATGTGTTACTGATCACAGCTTGTATAGTTGGAGGTATTTCAGTGAAAATGAGCAATGTCCTTGTCATTAAATGACAAAAAAGAAAAAAGGAGAAAAAAAAGCCGAAAGGATACAAGCAAGAAACTATTGAAGCCTTCTGTACAACCTGTTATTGAGTAATTGTTACATGCAGTTTACTGTTGAGCTGTCACTGTATCCTCAACTTTAATAAAATATGAGCCAATATTAGGCAATTTTTTGCTGTATCAGGACTCTTCTTTTGGAAGGTATCCAATGGCATTGTGAATGCTATTCATAATGTTATGATATTGCAATGTGACAATTAGTACATCCTCACTTTCTTCACTTCATCTCCCCAGATATAACTTACTTGCCAGAATTCACAAGTTCTTGGGAGTGTCAAGATTCTTGATTTGCCACAGCCTTATTGTTACTGGGACATCTCAGTGCTGAGGCACTTAACAAATAGCTCAGACCATTCCTGAGAGGCACTGGTTCTTAATTTCATGTCTTCTTTCCTTTCCCTTAGAAAAGGATCCTACTTGATAAGGCTTCTGTTCCTAACTTCTAAGGCTGTTAATTCTTTGACAGATGAGGCAGCAGGAGTAGATCCAGAAACATACTTTTGCCCTTAAATGAACTTGAATTCACTTAAGTAACTGCAATACATGATGACTCTCATCCGGGAAAAAAATAATTAAAAACCCCCTGTAACTATCAAACTATCACAGTAGTTATGCACTTGCTTTTATAGATTATATATAAGTGATCACATTTGAATTATCAGCTCTTGTAGAACCTGCAGTCCCAGTTTTTTTAGCTGCATTGCACCTTGATGCTTTTTATTTGGAGAAAGCAGGTCTCTTTTGCTTGTGTCCTTGATCTTGTCTTACTACCTGCTCCCTTTTACATTAGGAATTTTTTTTTTACATTGCAATTTTTTTTTGTATTCTAACAATCTTAAACTATTTTGTAGCAGTCTGATTCATCAAGGTATTGGCATTTCTAGTTACTTGAAAACAGTAACATGATGCAAGGAATACTACAGAGATTTAATGTTACAGTAGTTACTTTACACATTACTAGTTCCTGGCTTGTCACCAGGAGTATCTTGCCTTATCATTTCATAATATTACATTCTTTGGTTTATGGCAAACCTATTCCTGATGGGGTGAATTTTCAAACTTGGACTCTGTTTTGCCCGTAAATGATCCATAGAGAAATGACTGCATATGCATATCTTTTTAACTGCATATATTAAGTTAAATTAAAAAAAAAAAAAAAGAAAAAAGAAAAAAAAAAAGAAGAGGAAAATAGGTTTTTATAATGACCCATCCCAAGTAAGGCATGTCTACCTTGGAAAGCAGGTAGCTGTATTTTTGAAAAGTCATAGGCAGTAGATAAGGATAATAGATATAGACTTAAAAACTTTACTGTCATTATTTATTTTTTCCCTGATACCTTATGCTTCATCTAAGCTTTGTCTAACAACTGCAAAGACACATGTTGGAGGAGATAACTCTTTTTGAAAAAGAAGTGGTTGAATAAGGATCCACAAACAACACTGGGAGCACTATGATGGTCTAATCTTGACACGGTTGGTGTTTGCTGGCTAGTCCCACGGTCTGTGGTGTATTGCATTTGCTGCCCACCTGATGCAGACCTGCTGTGAGCAGCAGTTTTTTAGCTGGCTTTTCTGGATATCCGTAACGGAGGCTGCAAGAGCACCAAAAAACTCCCTGAAATAAAGGCATACCTTGCATGACAAATGGTGAAGTATCACGCTGGTTAGCAGATTTGGCAGATCTGCTCTAGGACCACCCTTCCTGCAGAAATTTACTTGTGAATTGTGTAGCTACGCGTATGGTGTGTGGGGAGACGTGTAACTTCCAGATGTACAAAGGAATCTGTGATTTACAGTGCGGTCTATGAGAATAAGCACAACTGTTGTGCATGCACACAGATTTTTAGAGGATGTTTCCAAGAATTTTGAACAAAAACGACATGAAGCCAGTACATATTTCAAAGATATCATCATCTATACATGTGTGTCTCCTTGCTTCCTACAGTCTGAGTTCCTATAAATAGGAACAATCTCAGTCTGAGAAAGAAAATGAGAAATAGTGCAAATAATACAGACTTTTTAAAAAATCATAATCATTTGCATGTGCCAAATCTAAACATGCACACAAATGCCACTGAAATAGAGATGGCTCTAAACCAATCTCATGCCTTTAGCTTAGAAAACACTTTTCCATTTCCCAAGAGAATATGAAATCGCTTACTGAGTATGAGAGATTGTACCTTAAAAATTATTTCAAGTGATTATATTTATAGCCTGTTTATGAGGTTCATTACTATGTACATGAACACATAAATGAAATTAGCCTCAAAAGAGGCATTTATCCAAGGACACACAGGATGTCTGCAGCAAAGCCAGGAACTAGAAGATACCTTCCAAGTTTAGTCCAGTATCTTAACCACACTGCTATTTTTGCCTACTTGTGTCCTACCATACTCCATTAGTGACCAGAAATCTCCATGAGGAGACGTCTGCTCTTTCTTTCTATAGAAGATCATGTGTGGCTTGTGTGCTGCTCCTCATTATAATAAGATATCTCAACAAGAATATGCACTTGTGTCATCAGTCAAGATCACTACTTCTAAATGACTGAAGAAAGAAGCAAAAGAAAACACAAGGCATATGTAAAGTAAGATATTACAGATCTTTTTTAAAAGAATATCTCATGCTTCTGCTATAAAGAAATATCCTATTCAGAGAAATCCATTACCCAATTTAGTATGGAGGGGATAATCTACTGTGGATGTTAATCCTTTGGAGTCTATTTTAGCTCCCTATTTCATAAAATCATTGCTTCATTCTCTGATAATTTTACAATTCAGTATCATTAATTTTATATATAGAAAAGGATTGATGGAGCTACTTATTGTTAAGATTTCCCATCCTTTCCCATTAGGAATCTTTCTTTTCAGTTGCTGTAAGAGTAGGATTAAGTTTACTGAGCAAGAAGATTGAGATTAGCATGCAGTTCTGGGGCTTGGAGCAGCACCTACCTACCAAGGTCTCTCTACTGCCAGGATATACATGAGGCTTGCTGCTGCAGTTTGGTGGGCTGATCCCATAGGGGAGGACAGGAAGGTTTTTGTTGCCACTGGTCACTCTGTGTTTGTGACTGACAACTGGCAGAAGCTTGAGTTTTGAGCAGAACTGTGCCATACAATACACATTATTCTGAAAATGGAGGCCCTTCCTTAAAATATGCACTAAAATCCAGCACTGACTTTTTGGTTAAATTTGTATGTGCCTCTGTTGCCTACCTGTTAACTGGGGATGAACATAGTTCTCCATCTCCTCAGGCATTATGAAGATAAATTTACATGTGTTACAAAGCACACTGTCACTACACTGAAAAAAAAACAAACCTGCTTGAGAGTCTATGCAAACATTAATAATTCTGTCTTCAGAGCAGAATTTGAATGCTGCACAGAAAGTATGGTATGGCATTAAAAAATGATGAGAAAATAAAATATGAAATAATTTGTCGTATGCTTAGCAGTGCCCATTCAACACTGAGAACAAAGCAAGGGGCCTCCCATTAAAATTAGATGCAACTCTGCAGATTTTTTTCTAATGAAGAGACTCGAGGATGTAGTTAAGGTGGAATAAGCAGTCTTAATTCCAGTCCTCCAGGAATTCTAGCTGCTCGCTCTGCAACTTGTCTTTTAGTATACTTTCAGTTATGTTATATAAAGTGACTAAGGTGGAAATTTAGAAGCTCCATCAGGCTAATGTAGAAACCCTTGTATCATATTCCAGAAATCCCAGGCTTGGTATGACACCTCATTCCCAGCCAAAAGGTGCTGGTATTCGTGCTGGCAGACGTGCAACAACCACCAGCTCTAAGGAGGAGGCCAGAGTTGGGGACTGAGCACTGAAGGTATTCCAGAGCCACATACAAGCAGAGCCACGGCTGCTGTAGGGCTCCTAGGAGAGCTGGAGTGAGTGGCAGGGTGTGCAGGTTGCAAAGTCTGCTGCTGGAAGTGGGTTTTAATAGCTGATTCAGGAAATTATTGTGATGTTTAAGAGAGAGTTCTGCTGAACCAGATCCAACTGCTTCAAGACAGTCCTGTGTGACCAAGTGTGCCATGGCACCCGTCGTCTACCAGCCTACTAAGATCATGGGTTACGTGTGTGCAAGTGTCTGTATATAGAGAGCCATCCATCATTTCAGTTCAGAGACGGTCCTTTTCAATGCAGCATGTTGGAAATTAGAGAATCTGTTTTCATTCATCTTTGTAGGAGTTAGTTAAGTATCTATACATCACCTGATTGTTTTTTTCTTTTTTTTGTCCTGTTGGTTAATGCTGTAACAAGACTAGTTCTGGAATTAGGTGTTACTGTGCTTCCTACATGCAAGGAGACAGCAACTAAATTATTATTAACTAATTAAAATAGATGCATAAATGTGGTGAGGTTCATATACTGCTCTTTGTGATGCTGAAGAACAAGTGAATGACTTGCTGTGAGAGTGAGAACATAGGATCCATCATCTTTCTCTTATAGCCAAGAACTTAATAATAGAAAAGACCAATTCAGAGAAGCATGCAGAGAAGGTCTTTCATTTGCCCTATCATTCTCCACTACTGTTACCTCCTACTTGATCTCTCACTTTACACCTAAGACATGTTTCTCTTGCTGTTTGAAAAGTGCTGACTAGAGATTGACTCTTATCTAATATTATTTAGTGTTAACTTCCCTTTTTGACTCAGACTGCAATGACTGCTTCAGGGTCATGCGGCTGGAAATGAGAATGTGTGCTCCACAGGTAGTCAGCTCACTGAGCTGGCCCCCCAAAGTGTCTGCTCTTTACTACAAACAGTTTTTTTCTTTTATTGCAAACAGAAATCTCAGCTGCCAAGAAAACCACCTGCATATAAGCATGCAGGTAGTGTAGCGGTGGTTGCTATATGGTACACATTAGGATTCTAGTCTGAATAATGCAGATGTTCAGGGACTTGCAATGGCTTTAAAGTGACCCAGAGTCGCTTGAGTGACAAGGATTTGGGACAGTCCTATGGTGCATTTATTATTATTACAATACTCTGGAAAGAAGAGCTAAGAGCTTGCTAAAAGCTGACATTTGCAGCTAAAATATGTAATGCCTGAAGAAATGCAAAACAGCCCCTATTAATATTGGCTTTTCCTAGCAGTAAACTTGAACTATGATGATAGTCTGTAAGCATACAATGCCTCTTTCCAGTTAAAAAATATGTCTAGTACCATGTCTAAGCAGGAGTCCAGCAGTGAAGGACAGCACATAAAACTAAGGTAAATCGGTGCAGTGTCAGATGGAAAGAAATTAAGGAAATGGTTGATGCCTTGCTCTCAGCCACAACCCTAACTGAATAAGGTATTCAGTTGTGTCCTGAAACCTTGTTAACTTGACTTCCACTGTTAGGACAATGGGAGAAGCAAACTGAATAATCAGAATTTTTTTACAAAACTGTTGTAAAAACAGAGGCTTAAAAAAAGATTAACCAAACCCAAGAGTTTGTAGCATGGTCCTAGCTGTTGAGACAGGAATTATGAATGTGCAGAGAGGCAACAAATAAATGCATCCCTCACTATCTCCTGGCTGTTCCTCAGTGAGATAATCACTTGCCTCTTCTCATACTCAGAAAAATTTGTTTGAAAGGTATCAAGGAAATATGAAGACTGCAGATGGTCTTCTGGAGATTGTTATATATCATTACACAGGCAAAAACAATGTTTAAAAAGCATTAAGGTTGCAAAGTCAAGTGTTCAAAAGGTATAAAATTACACAGTAATGATTGTCTATGCAGTTATAATGGATTTCTCTGTGAACACTTGTTATCATTCTATTATTCGTTATAATTCTCCCATTAGTCATTAACCTTAAATGTGTGATCATATGGAATTTTCCCACTTGTTCTTTTAATTTAATTTACATGTGAAAAAGGTTGTAGCTTTAAAAAATAAGGGAACCTGAAAATGCCATCCCATGGCATATTGACAAATGGATTGTCAGCAAGGTTGAAATTTTTATATTCATCACAGAGATGTGGAGAGTCTGGCAGCATTAGATTTTAATAGTCTGTGTGGACCAGTACTAGAAGGGGCTGGATCACTTTGCAGCTGGGTGTGGATGATTTTTGTTGACAACGGAGGAGTGGTCAATGTCAGGAATTTAGGGGTTAGAGCCAGGATGCAGAGGGAAAAGGGCTGTCCTCTTTTTTGCCTTGTATGTCTCTGTGCCCTTCTGTTCTGACCCATTTTGGCTCTTCTGATGTCCTGCCTAGCCCTCCTAATCAATTTAGATTGTCTTAACTACCTGGTTGCCATAACTACTGCTTTTTCATTCTCAATTTTAGTTGATTCTTAATCTCAGTTCCCATTTTCCACAGGTGTTTCGAGATCCCTATTTCATTCTTCTCCATCTCAGACTATAATGCTTACTCACCCTGGGGTCCTTTTACTCACCAGTGCCTTGATGTATTGTCTTCACTTCCCCTGTAACCAAGGCACATCCCACTTTTACTCCCCAGTATCCTCTTGTGATCTCTCCTACACCTCCTCATCTCAGTGACTGATGGGCAGCACCCCAACAGCCCAGCAGAGATAGTGCAATACCTCACAGTACTGCTAGAGTTATGTGCCAGCATCTCCTGCCATGCCTGTCATCCCTGCCTCCTGCTCTGTACAGCTCCCTTTCCTGGGAGGAAGGTGCCATTCCATGTCTGTCTGCAGAGGTCTAGGGAATAGGGACTTCATGAAGATATATGCTGAGGATACAAGGACTGTGTCTTTTGAAGTGTTTCTCATGTGGCCAGACCTGGGATGTTTTCACAAGAAAGGTAGAAGGTGCATGCCTAGCAGAATGAGTCACCCATTTGGGAAAATTTCTGGTCCCTCTTCCACGTGTTCTAAGGAACCTTGCCTTCCTTCAGGCTCCTTCCAGCCAATACCCAAGTAGAAGAAATTGGATAAGCTTGGCTATTTTTGCCTTCATTTGGCACTACCTTATTCTAATACAGGTAAAAATATTGTATCTTTCTTGAGAAACAGGAAAAGGACAAATGGCTTGACTGAAATTTCTCACCATGAACTCAAAGGGAGAATGTGATCTGAAGGATGGAAATATTTGGCTGCAGTGCTAGAGATCTGACAAACCAGTGTTTCACTCCAATGAATGTCTAAGACCATGGGAAATGTTAAGCCCCCATAGTGACAGAACACTCCTGGCCCTTCTGATAAAACATTCAAGTAATTGACGAGCACAAAGAAGTATCTATTGCTAAAATACCCTTTCCCAATTAAATGAAATAAAGTTATTTGTTTGGGTTTTTTTTCCTCCTACAAGCTCTTCACAGTACAGAAACATCTACCTTTGCTTGGTGGGAATGTACCAAATGGCCAAAGTGCAAATTACCTGCAAGCTGAATTTGTGTCAGTATTTAATCTGAAAAACTATATCAAAAGATTAATATTTAACTCATACTCACTTTCAGTGGTTTCTGCTTGTAATTCTTACCCTGCTGTATGAAGTGAGGATTCTTTGGCAAAGATTGCTCTTAAGGTTTTAAGCTGATATATGTTTTGCTGCCATAGGATCCTGAAAAGACAAGCATGGTGATGTCAGGGGTGTACAACTTGCAGTTGTGAGGAGAAGGGAATCTGTGTACATCTGTACTTAGCAGAAATGTCTTTAAAGCCCTTTATTGAAAAGAAGTCAGTAAGAGGTGAGATTAATTGGATCCTCAGTTTGTGAGACCAAATTCTTCTTCTGTTAATGAACTTAATATTCTCACCTTCTACTTTATTTTAACTCTGTCCACAACTCTGCCAAGGCATTTCAGCTGACATGAATATAGATGTTTATGGCACACTGTGCTCTCTCTTCCCATCTAGTAGGATGGATTTCCAAGTTGTAAAGAATAGCGCAGTGGTATCTTTTCCCCCCGTGAATATTTTTGTTCTACATTCAAAGAACTGCAACATAAGTAAGAAAGTAGAGCCTAAAGCATCTGTGGCTGAGGAATGGGGGCAACAGAAAAAAATAATGGAGAGAAAATTCGAGAAAAAGAAAGTGCTTGTGCTGGCAAGACAGGCAGTTAGGCAGGGACAGAAATAAAGAGGAAACAAAACAAATGAAGGATTACAGAGTAAAAACTGTTTGGGAATAGGATGTTGGGAGCAGTAAATAGGCTAGAACAATAGGGATGAACATTTGCTGAATGTGAATAGAAATCACTATAAAGTTTCTACCATCTCCTAATAAAAATACAGTAGCCTTGAGTCCTTGTGCTTTATTAAAAACTCCAGCTGGAATACATAAAAGAAGGCAGGAAAATTATTCTCAAGCCAGATAACTTTCAGATGAAGGAGAATATAGAGATTTGATGAGATTTTTTTGAAGGCAAAAAATATTTGATGAAAAAGACTGAAGAAAAGATGCACGAAGGATGGGAGGAAGCAAAAGAAAAAAGAAATTCTAAAGGAAAAAGAGGGAAGATTTGAGCTATAATTAGCATTTGTCTGTTTACAGGAAATAAATGATCTCTTACCCAAAGAATTTTTTCTGGTATAGGAAAATGTCAGTCCTAACCCTGTTTTTGTTAGATATCAGTTATTACCCTCACTTTTGTTCTGGCAAGTGTACAAGTGCAGGATTAGGAGGTTAAACATTTCTACAGTGTGCTCTGTTCAGAATGGGCTTGGTACTGTTTAGTGGACAATGAGCTATACTGCAGCTGACAAAATAGAAGGTTTCCCGAACCAAATATATTCAGTTCAATACATTTTCTTTGGTTATGATGGACAGTAATCTAGTGTGACATACGGTTTCATTTTGCACGGCAGGCTGCATTGGTTCTGTGGTAAATGGAAACTGTCCATTACAAAAAAATGCCATTATTCCTATAAAAGAGTGAACTGATTTGAAAAACGAAGAATTGGTTCAAGTCTGCAGCTTACCTTCACATGGAACTTTTTACCCAACTCCCACTACTGTACTTCTCCATTTGCTATGCATTCTCTTCCTATCTTGGTGAGACAGAATTTGAGAGCCAGAAATTCCCCCTCTGCTGGGAATCACTACACACAATCTTTTGATTCCATATTTAGTGGACACTTATAATTTTTCTTGTAATGCTTTCATGGAGGCTTTACATGTTGATAAGAAGGCACTAGCAGTCCTAGTAAGTGTTTTTATGTGCTTTCCACTTCAGTTCCCGGTTGTGTTTAGGTGAGAAGGAAAAGAATAGCATTTTGTTATGGCTGAAGATTACAGTTCCTCCCAACCTGTGATTTTTCTTTATTTATAAAATACTTTGGACTGAATAGACTCAGAATTACTGTAGGGCTTACTGGCACAAGCTAAAGTGCAGATTGCTTTTCCCAGGCATGAATTTCAGTTAAAAACAAACAACTGATGAACACATTTCCCTAGAGACTGATTTAAATAGGGGTATTTCATTTGTATATTTCCTAAATAATATTTTTCTGCATGTGTAGAGATAAAAGAGAGTTTTTGCTTAAGATGTTTTTGAAATTATGTTAGAGACTTTTTTAGACTTTGATTTTTCCTTTTTCAGGGGGACTAAGTAGGAAAATATTTATTGCAGTTAGGTCAAGGCAGAATTTTAATGGAAAAATTAAAATAAAAAAATCAAATTTGAACTAAACTGAAAGAAGTTAGGAAATGTTTTGATATTTCATCAAAACAATAAAATTTCCAGTAGTTGTAATGAAAATTATTTTTACAAACACTTTTGAATGAAGTTTTGGACAAAATTGCAAGGGTAGTGCCAAAATTGTATCATGTTTTAGAAGAGGGTCTATTAGGAGATGAAACAGAAAATATTAACAAAGGCTCCTTCAGGCCTTATTTACAGCCAGCATTAGATAAAGTGTTACTTAGTGGGCAAATAAGTCTGCCAGATATGAAAGAGACAAAAAGAAATGTGTCTTGGCATGCTGGGGAGGATATAAGTATGGAGGCAAGCAGAATCTATTATATTTGATAGCGATGGAATGTTGCCTGAAATGACCCTCCATTCTTGCCTATTGTTAACTTTTTCTCATGGAAAAAAAAAAAAAAAAGCCGCAGCCAGTGAATTCTCTAATAGCAGATGTCTGGATGGTAGAACAACAAACTAACTTTACATACATTATTACAGATTTCTGCTGTGTTATTTTGGTGCCCAAGCAAAATTGAGGTTCTCCTGTGGTACTGTAAAAACAGAGATTTTTCTCACCATAAAGAGCTCCAGTTGACACTCATGAGACAGAAACAGACAGACAGGAGGGAGCAGGAAAACTGGTTTGTCCAAGGTCATGGTGTAGGTCAGCAGCAGCACCAGCAGGAAAACAGGACCCAGAAGTCTGGGTTTGTGTAAATAGGGGCATTTACCAGCATGATCACTCCTGGGGAAGAATGTACATATGAGGCATTACGTGGGTGTAACTCTAGCTGTCGAGGATGCTGGTGCAATTACATCAGTAACTTTCCCAGGCAGATGAGCCCCTGCTCATGGGCTCTTTAAGCACAAAATCTCATTGCAAGGAGACCTTCTGCCAAAGAGTGTTGTTGGAAATCTAGCAAGAGGAAGGAAAGAAAAAAAAACAAAACAAAACAGTCCTCACTTCAATTAGAGGAAAAGATAATTCCTTTCAAGTCGAGAGGCTCAACTCCTGCTGGCCTTTGTTCTTAAGCTTATCCTTGCTGTAATTTCACAGAGTAACTTGAATAATGCCAGTTTGTTCTGTGATTACCCTCAGCTGGAGCACAAAATTAATATCTCACTAAGTAATTCAGTACATGATGGGTGAACATTTAGTCAAACATGCCCTAAAAAGCTAGGATTTTCAATGTTTGCTGGAACTCCTTCAGTGACAATTAATTGCCTGTGTTCGTATATGTTTATGAGCCTCAGTAAACAGGCAGCATATTTACGTCTCCCCATTACCTTCAGAAATAAACTTCCTGAAGAGAAAAAAACTCATGTCCCCGATTACAATCTAATTTTAAGTAAACAAGGGGTGGAGAAAGTGACTAGTAAGCAGGACTTTGGAGGGAGGAAGGTGGGAGGTAAAGAATTTTCTCCCTCTGGAACCATACCACGTCTAATGCTGGTAGTATTAAGTTAATATACTGCAAGAGAGAAATCGCAGTGGCTAGTCTTCTTAGTGTTTGGGTCTTTATTTGCCTTTTTTATGCTAACAGTTTAGACTTAAGACCAGATGCAGTATTTACTAACTTCTGATGTGGAATTGCTATAGAATATTCCACCTTTGAAAGGCATGTCTTCTAACCCGTGCACAATCCTGGCATTTTTTGAAAGCCCTAAACTATTGATGCATGATACTATGATATGCTACAGCCAATATCTCTCTCCCATCTCTTCACATTGCACCCACTGCCATTGCACTTCTTTCTCTCCACATGAATCCCTTCCAGAACTGAAAGTACCAATCTTTTGCCCCATTGGTCTTATTTGCTGTGGCTTTTACCATGCAACGAGGGTTTGTGGGGCGAGAGGAATCCCCCATTTTTTGTCACAACTGGGATATTGCCATTGACTGGTCATATTACTTTATCCTCTTCCACATTGCAGGATGAATTAGCTCTTGCAAAGTGTTCAGAGATGTGTAGGAAACAGACTGTGGACAAAAGATTAAGTATTTTTTGCTTTGGTTGTATCCATTAACATCTGCAGAAAGAAGACATTAGTGGATAATTTCAGTCTGTCTGTACAACTGACTGCTAGTTTCACTGGCTTGTGCTTGTAAGGGATTATATCAGGTGGAAAGAACAAACAATTTAGTGAATGTTCACTGTTGTTCACTTTTCATCTAAAATTTTTCACTCTGCTGCTGTCCAAAGATTTCCTTTAGGACTGGGCATTTAGGTAAAAGTAGACTAATGGAAACCCCCGAGCCATAATGTAAAGACAGAAGATGATAAAGTGAAAAATAATGAAGTATGATGATAGACGGAAATTCTTTGCTGTTGTCCAAAATCTTAACCATTAACTCTTTCAGATTTACTTTAGGTCATCTGCAACTCTGCCTAATTCTAGACTTTGTGCTGTCATGATGGTTAGCGCTGAAGGTTGGAAAGGAAACCTGCTGGGTTTTTTCATGCAGGTGGGGAAGGGGTGTGTGTGTGTGTGGGTAAAGCCACCTCCCGGTGGTCTCTTACGAAAGGAAAGCACCTGAAAACAGTGTCATCACCCCACTCAGAGAGGCTCTGTCAATCCCAGACACTTAATGCTGTCATTAAGCTAAGTGTTTTCAGCCTCTGTGTCTTTTCACCTTCTCCATGGCTATCACAAGCTTTACTGATGGTTGCACCAGGATATGTCCCTCCTTAGAAACTTGCTTAGCTCTCCTTAGGTAAATAATTTTGATAAATGATCCATTAAATAATAAAATTATGTGTTTATCAATATAGTTTTAAGGTAGCTGGACTAAGGAGCTGACAGATCTAAAAATAAAATCAGTGTAATCCATTGTAAACTAGCTGTCAAGCATCACTATGGTCTCCTTTGTAAAAAAATTAATGAGTAAATAGAGAGAATAAAAGTAGAGATGATAAAAAATATAAGCCAAATATAATTGTTCTTTTTTTTCCTTTAACCTATTATATTGCTTTAGGTGGTGGTATCTCTATTTCTCTAGTCCTGACTTAGAAAATTTTGACATAATTTTGCCTGAAGTTAAGTCTTCTAGAATATGTATTGCTGCTTTTCAAGAGCAAGAAGGTAGAAAATGTTTGAATTGCTCTCTGACTCTGATACCTATGACTTTAGAAGGTTTTAATAGGATAGGTAAGCTTATTAAAAAAAATGTGTACATAGAAATGTATTTTATCAAATAAAACCCATTGAATTTTGTACTAGGTATCTGCTTTTTTCTTTTAACTCAGTTTTTGTGAATGAAGAAACGTGCATTCTATGACAGGTAAAAATACATCCAAACATGTAAATGTACTTCGGGCTGCCAGGAAAATGAGTCTCTGAGTCTCTGGGTGCTGGTGGGTTTTTTTTGGTTGTGGGTTTTTTTGGTGGGTTTTTTGTTGTTGTTGTTGTTGTTTTGTTTGTTTGTTTGTTTTTTGTTTTTGGGGTTTTTTTCTCCCTTCTGTCAGTTAACTCTAGGTTTCCTATCCACAGCTTTGGTTGTTGCTGGGTTAATATCCTTCGGTGCCTGTCTTTGAATGTATTTGGCTGTCAAGTTTACAGAGGATGTGTTCCCATTTATTTAATTTCATTTCTAAACTTCCCATTGAAGATATCCTTTCTGCTCACCTGGCTCTTGAATCTGCCCTCAGGTCAGTGACACCAGTGACAGCAGTGCCTTTGCAGCTGCACTGGGATCTAACTTGCTCCCTGGGCTCCCAAAGCTGGGACTGGCTGGTGCTTGATAATGAGTCCTCCCATAGGAAGAAAAAAAAGTTGTGAAGTTTGCTCACTGTTGCTCACTGGGATCGAACAGCTTGTCTTTTCTTTTGAGGAACATTTATACTTAACACTTGGTAGGCAAACTGCTATTTCAGTTTGCAAGTGGATTCAGTTATTCAAATGCACAGGCCAGAAAATGAAGGGAATTCTATTTAAACAGTGTGCTCCCAAGTCACAGATGATCTTTTTGATGTCTGTATTTTGCAAATGGAAATTTTCCATTTTCCAGCTCTAGCATTTGTTCAGAGGCTGTATGCTATCTAAATCTGCTTTTGTGGCTGCTCATTTGCATTTTTGCTATGCTATATTGCCTCCTGTCTTCTCCCCTTGGCCCCCCACTCTTTTATATTGAATTCCTATTTTTGCTGCCTCCACTCTGTCTTGCATCTCTGAAGGCTCAATCATGCGAGATGCTGAGCACTCAGAGCAAACAGCAGAGTCTGCTCAGCACCTGGTCAGGATTACAGGTGAAAAGGGAAATCCAAAGCATCTGCATATTGAAGACTTTTGCTGAGAGAGAGCAGATGAAAGGTGGAGCTGTTCTCCACTCAGATAATAGACACATTTCTCCTGTAGCTTCCCACCTTTTCTCAGTTGCTAGAACTGCTGGAGCTACTAGCCAATGCATCTGATGGGGAAGTGCGTGGAAATCTTAGCTTGAAATTTTATGGCATGACTTGAAATACTCACAGTAGTCAGATGATGTAGTCAAAACAGCCCTTCCTGGATTTAAAATAAAGACCATGGAAAACCTTGAATGTTCATGTAGCTTTCTTGGTCAGAATGCACAGTTTTCTACTTCCTTTAGTATTTATCGTTTAATTCACCCTGTCCATATAGGTTCTTTCTTCTCCCAAATCTGGTTACATCCACATCTACAAGCAAACTGCTTAGCAAGAAAAGCTGCGTTAATATCCTGAGGGAAAATTGAGAAGGTGAGGAGAGAAGCACAACAACTTAATTCTGGCAGTTGAAAGAACAATCTGAAAGTTGTCTCGGCTCAAAGTATCACGTACAGTCAAGTAATCACTATTCACTTCTGCAGATCCCAACCCTCAAACAGTCTATTTCACCCTCAGGGAAAGCCAGGCAGGGGGAGAAGAAAGTGTAAGCAAGAGTATCATGCACTACAATGAGAGACAGCGTATTTAAAGCTGAGCAGTGATACAAACCCGGGGGCTGGAAGGCGGGGATTGCAGGCTTCTCCTCCCATTCCTATCTTTTTTCTAAATTCACTTCTCAGAAGAGAAGAGGAATGAAAATGAGGAGCCCTCAGAAGAGGGACCACATGGTCCTGCCCAGTTTGGAATTATAATACTAATGATAGGGAATGAAAATACTCAATAGTTTACCCAACCAGGCTTTTTCTTTTGAGTCTGTTGGAAACTGGGGCAATGGTAGTGCACCACAGGGCTCATCCAGGTGTGTAAGAACTCGCTGAATGCCTATAGAGTGCTCTGGGAACAGAGAACTCACTTTACAAAAGTTTTTCTCCTGCCACAGGAGGCAAATACCTGTGCGAGCATGGCACGATGTTCCCACTGTCTGGCAGAGGGCTGGTACCTAATTACCAACGATGATGAATGCCTGGTGATGAAAGCACAGTGTATAGGCAGTATTTTGAGCGTGTGTATAGCTTCCCTGCCCTTTTGGACTGGCTATGGGGCAGTTATGGGAATCCATAACAAAATTCTGTGCTTACGAGAACAGTAAACTGCCAGAGTAAAGCGTGATATTTCCATGTTCCTGTCATGTGCAAGCACGTGCCCACAAACCAAAACACAGCTGGCAAGTCTAATTTTAGCTCTACCAGCCTTGAGAAGTGTCCCTTTAAAGAAATTCTTTTTATAATTCCTTTTTTTTTTTTTTTTTTGAAGCAATTTGGTTGATAATACAGCAGCTGACAATCCCGCTGCCATACTATGGATGATTTAAATACAAACAAAAAAGAAACTGCTGCCGCACATTTTTTCCCCCAAAAATTTATAAATAGGCAAAACCACTGTAGAAAGGCCCAGGAATCTGATGACATGTTAAAGAAATAAGTTATTGTAAAAAAGGAGAAACGCTAGGATTTGTGTACAAGAGGAAACATTTTGTTATTCACGCACTTTTTTCCCTGATGATTTATAGCCCTGTTGTGAGACAAGACTCTTCGTTCGAGTGTTTCGGAGGATAAATATTTGGGATGGCGGTGCTGACACAGGTCCTGCACGCCTGGGATCTGTGGCAGGTGTGGAGCTCTGGGCCGGACACGGGGTCACACCTGGCCCTCACCTGGGCCCGGGCGGCGGCGACAGCTGCTGCGAGCGGGGGAGCCCGGCCGGGGCAACGCAGCCGCGGTAACTTTTGTGGCACCGAGGTATTTTCACACGTCTGGGGGAAGGCACCCACACGTCAGCCCGGCCGAATTTCCTCTTTACCCTCTTCCTCCATTTTGTTCCAACTTTAAATAAACCAAGTCTTATATAAGCGGTCTAACAAAGTATGTATTTAATATGTCTGGCCCTGGATCGCCTCTCCGCGAAGTGCCGGATGACGATGCGGAGTAGTTTTCTGAAGGGGGAGGACGACGACGACGACTTCCCTGCTCGGTGACTAGGTTCCGTGACCTTCCCCCTCCCGTTTGTTAATATATATATATATTTT